>OZ017741.1:270084630-270564630 GCA_963969285.1 Odontomyia ornata | reverse complement strand
GCAAAAAAATATTTGAAGGTAGTCAAGGGTGTCTCCTTATTTAGGGCGTTGACTCTTTAACATTTATTTTACCAAAGGTAGCCAATATGGGTGTCAAATAAAAAGATTTAGTGAAAACTTTTCAAGACAGTTCCTAAACAAGAGACATTTGCAAGAAAATGTGCGTGGTGAGGGGAAATGTACGAAAACTTGTGACCTGCCCCCTTGTGATTGGACATATTTGAACGGAAAAATCTGAAAAAAATAACGAAAGTAGGTCATTATCTCCGCGCGGCTTAGTGGTTAAAGCACTAAGCCCGTAAGCTGAAGATCTCTGGTTCAAGCTTCGTTGGAGTCAACGAGATTTAGTTCGAGTGGTTCTTCGGAGGGACTATAAGCCTGTTCAGTTATGATATGTGCTGGTTTAAAAATCAGAACAAATCGCAGCTGGGTGGACGGAAACACGGCCAAAGCGTGATAATGATCATATCACCTTGTGGAGTGCCGATACATTAGATCATGATAATGAGATACTCTAACTATCTCCAAGCGAAGGCCCGAAAGGGGCTGTATGGCGAAGAAGAAGAAGGTCTTTATGATTACAAGGCTGAAAATTACATCAGAAGTTAAAATTCGATCAACTTTGTTGATAATAGCACAAACTATGAATTTAACATTTTCATCTATAAAATCGAAGGATGGCCGTTAAATTTGCTTGAATTTTGTATCCCACTTTTCTAATGTAAAACTTTTTTTGAAAGTATAACAATAATCAAGTCGTAAACAGCTAAGTTATAGACAATTGAAATTTATCGATTTTAATTTATCAATTATCAAGGAGGCTCTTAAAGTGGACGGTCCACAATCGACCAAATATTCTCAGTATAGCAGTTGCTTGAAATGTGCTGAGAATATAACATCAATGTGCACTTACTCTTTGTAGACATCAAGCAAGCATACAACAGTGTCGACAGAAAGGCCCTGCAAAAAATAATGCTTGACTTTGGTATCCCAACAAAACTAGTCTATATGGTCAAAGTTATTATGCTAAACCCAAAGTTCTAGGTCAAGGTAGATGATGAACTAATGACCAGCTTCATAATGGATCAGGCTAAAAATAAGGCAATGGGCTTGCTTCAATGCTCTTTAATATTGCCTTGGAACACGCCACCAGGAAGACATCAGCTGAAACCTCGGATAAACTAATGTTCAAGTTCAGAGAATCAGTAGCGCATGTTGATGATGTCAATATTATGGCAAGTTTAATCTTAGAAGCCAAAGGAGCATTTTTGAGTCTAGAATCTGAAGCAAACCGAATCAGCCTACGAGTTAATGAAACTTAAACTAAATTCATGACTCAAACGAGGAAGAAAACTCCAGTTCGACAAAATCTGACTGTAGGCAACTACAACCTTAAAAGTGTGGATAACTTTGTGTATCTTGGAGCCAACCTGAATAGAAGAGGCGCGTGAATTGCAATGGCAGGCCATATGGAAAGAATGTAAGAAAACCGGGTAGAGCACAAAGCAGACGTCCAGCGCCAAGAACGCGAGCTCGATGGGAAGACACAATAGAAGCTGACAGCAGATTTTTGGTGGGAGTAAATAACTGGCGGGTAAGGTCGCAGAACCATAATGATTGAAGGAAATTAATCCTGGAGGCCAAGGCTCAGCTTAGGTTATCCTACTAGAGATGATGATTGTGATGAAATTTATCAACTACGACAATAATTATACATAATACTGTGCAAATACACGTTCGCTAAAGGCCCAAACACTATAGATGCCTAAGAATTTTGATGAAAATTTTAGAAATATTATAAAACATTGATATGTTGTCATGACTTTACAAACATTGAAATCAATAGACTGAAAAGAAGAGGGCGGCAAATTAAAATATCTTATAACCGTATACTATTTTTCTGTGTTCAATTCATGGAAAATATGGGCGAGTCGAGTTTTGATATACAGTAGACGATGTTTGATTTACTAATATTTTAACAATAGCCTTCAGACAGGAAGAGTCCCCTGCTACATTTTCTTGTCCTTAAACAGTGTTGGACTGTCAAAGTGGGGCCAATAAAATGATTGTGTGTTTAAAAATACAGGTATGTACGAGAAATTGGCCTTTACGGCTGTTGGTGCCGAAGGGATTTTTTAATTTTGAGTGGACTGCAGAAGATTGCTCCTTGTTATCATGTGCGAATACTCGTTTGTGAATTGAAGCCATCTTGTAGTTATTTAATAGAGGCATAAGGCAATTTGACTTCGTGAAGGGTCATGTTTTCGTTTATCTGTTGAATCTATGTGTTGATGGTCAGTTGTTTGTTTCTTCGGTATATTTTTTTGGCTAGCCATCGAAGGGTTTTATATTGATTTTTCTTGGCTCTAAGTGGTTGCTAGATGTAGTCTATGTGTGCCTGGTTCTTTTTCTTTTTATTACTTCGTTGCATTATTCGTCGTAACAGTCGTTTGGCTGCTTCTCTTACCACAAAGCTCAAGCTTTTGCTCATATATGTGGATGTTACTGAGCTATGATTCAGCTTATCTATCTGGTACATTGGAGTAGCTGATGTTCCTTTTCTACAACGTTTGGAGATGTGGTATTGAAACTTGACCCTTACAAGATAGTGGCCCAAATCACAGACAGTACCACAGAATGAGCGTGAGGTGAGAATGCTGGTGGTGGTTCGTTTTTGTATTGGAACGTGGTCGATCTGGTTAAATATATGACCGTTTGGTGATGCTTATATTCTCTTATGGATGTCTTGATGCGATAAGCATGTGAAGCTTATGGTGAAGCCTCTACTAGTAGCAGGCATTGTCCGTAGTCGCTGGTCTCTGCATGGAAGCTGTGCCCTCCGGTTGTTCCTCTATGCTGTTTCACGACCGTTTTTTGCATTGAAGTCATCCAGAACTATTTTAAGGTCATTTTACAGCAATGCGTCGATAGTGTACTCCATAAGCTGCAAAATTTGTCCTTGATTGCCTCTTTCTTGTCTTCTGTGCGCGCGTGATATGTTACTTAACCAGCATACCCTTTGTATACTGGTAAACTGGGGGCTTGATATGATGTGTATAATGTATACACAACAATGCTCTCGGGATGAGAGAGAACTCACTGTAAACCACTTAATTAGTACTGCATACATTTGAACTAAGTCAATATTGAAAGGTGTTTCTTTAATAAATTTATGTTATTTTATTGTTTATCTCTGCTGTGCAATTACACGTTAAGTAGAAAATCTTTCTGATCTTGTCAGGTTGCTGCTGGTTTACCCTCTGATCCCTTTGAGAGTTGATTTTGGCTACGAAAAATTAATAAATCAATACAGGTGATTCAAATAAGGTGAAGTGAGTGACCAATGTAATTGAAACTAAGTTTCGCTGTTTTTTTCATGCTTAAATTTGGGTTATGGTTAATGCAATATCTTAAGAATGAATTTTTCTAAGCTAATTCATTTAGAACCGAACTAGTTTATGACATCTTATGCCTGCATATGTTTAAATTTAGAGTCTTGATGGGATCGCAAGCTTCTGTGATTTATATCGACATGAGTTACGTTTGCTCTTTAAAGGAAATGACAAGAATGGTATTCTATGATACCATAATTCAAGAAAAGAATCAATTAGGACTATAAATGCTGGCTCCAAACGCAATTGCTTTGGGACGCTAACACTTGGGCTCATGACTTGAGTACGCAGTTATATTAACAAATCAATAAATTAATAATCCAACTGCTAGCCTTGCAGTTAGATTGACAAATCAATCAATTGTAAGTTCATCTGCAGGCTCCGGGTGTAATTGCCTTGAAACGCCGATACTCGAGCTTACACCTTGAGTACGCAGTTGGACGTATCCTTATTCACTTATCCTGGGCCAAGTGCCTTGGGATAGATTAAGCGTACTTGCACACCTTGGGCCAGCCAATGGGGAAATACTTCTCTATTTCCCTACTTGTAAATTTTTTTTTATCACATTACTATGCTGACTTAATTGCTTATTAACCAAAATTATGAAGACGATTAAAATTAATGCATTATCGAAGTTCATTTTTTACCACCATCTTTCTGAAACTGACGTTGCCACAAAGCTTAAGCTTTTGTTGAATTTACCTAATTGCGTATGCGTGCAACCAATTCGTTCCACTCTTACTGAAGCGGCACCGTCAATAGCGAAGTCTTGTGTGCATATGTTTTAATTCTAAATATGAATGCAAACTCACTTATGTTAATGCACGATATGGATACTGCACCCAAAAACGATATAGTGACAATTCGTAGCTTTTCGCATATGTTTTCATAGTACACAGAAAAGAATGACAGCATGTGAACTGAGTCATATTTTTTCACTGCCACTTCCATAGCAACCAGTTAACTAACCAGACATTAAAGGCGTTGGTCGTGAAATTAACCGCAAAAATCGTTTCGTTAACGGGCTTGAAATCAGTGATAATTTGTTTAAATGAGCTGTCAATAATGAAAACCACTCCAAACTTATGGTTTCCTTGAAATTTCCCGCTTTGAAACACGGTGTGCGTTCGGATGGAGCCACCGCTTGAAGTTTGGGAACAGGTAATAGTTGTTGAAGCCCAAATCTGGAAAATATAGTGAGTGAGCAACTAATTTGATAATAATTGGTCCAATTTGGCCATCGCTTTCAGAAAAGTGTGTGACAGTGCGTTATCGTGATGATCCAAAACATTTCACTTCGCCATATGAGGGAGGTTTTTCTTCATTTTGACGTCCCATTTATGCAATAATATTGCATAATACTCTTTTGTGACAATTCTCCCCTTCTGCTGGTAATCGATGGGGATCATTCAATGTGTGTCCTTAAAAACTTAGGCAGTTACCTTCTCGGCCAACTTTGGTCGGCTTTCATGGCCGTTGAATTATCACCCCGCTACTGTTTTTGGTTGGCGATCAGCAAACGCGGCGCTCATGGCACCAATAGCTTCTTTATCTTCAAAATATCGTTCGTAATGTATCCCGCTTATTCTGTTGAGGTGTCAAGCTCAGCTAACTCACGCGGATTGACTTTACGATCACTCAAAATGATTCGATGCACTTGCTTTACGATTTCCGCATTTGTAGCCTCTTTTGGTCTTTCGGAGCAAAGTGCGCCATTGGTTCTTGTACGATCCATTTTAAATTCTTTAAACTACCGATAAACGGTTGTTCTCAAAGGAGCAGATGTAGAATAACATTTCTGAAACCATAACAATGATTTTTTAGAAGCTTTTCCTAAAAAAAAACGATGTTTGAGCAAGAGGCGATATTCCTGTTTTTCCACTTTTTTAACGAAGGAAAAAGTAGCGTCACTCTAACGACTATAGCTTGTAAATGAATTGGCAAAACTTCATACAAAAGCTACTGACTTATCAGCATATGTATAATTAGATACGTAATATTTAGAGCAAGAATCCATAGCCCACTCTTTTTGAAACATCTGAACTAAAATTGCATTTCAGAGAATTCGAAATAGTTTTTTTTCTTCTTGAATGCAGCAAAACTATTCACCGTGTTATCTCAAATAAGTGCAATTGAATAAAACACAATTTCCATGCGAAATCTATGAAATATACTCAATCCTATATATGCGTAGTAAAATCAGAGTCAGAAGGAAAAAAAATTGGTCTAACCGGCAAAAACTGACTTGGTACTGATTCCAAAAATTATATTTCACCATTTTTAAGGGTCTTTTGAAGTCCATTTTCTTTTTTCCTGGTAGATTCTTCCTTGAATGGAATATAAAAACTACACAAAACATTTGCATGTATCATTTAATAATTACAAGGTTATGAACGAATCTTCAAAGCAATTTCATCCAATAGAAAGACATTTTTTTTAAAGTCCTGATAAGCTATTCCACTAAATATTACATTTTAATTAATACAGTGTTCGTCGATGGTAAACACTCATAAAATAATTTGAAAAATACCTTTGCGTTAAAACTAAAGCCTTTAATTTTCAAAACTCGAGTTGCGATTTGCTCTATCATCTATATTATAGTTACCTAGTAATCGCGTATGTTCAACGATCTTCTATATTGCCTTTGAGAAGAAGACGTTCTTATCCTTCCACCCTCCTAAGAAAATCTCAGCTCGTAATGAAATGACTTAATTAATTAAAACTTAGACAAACATCCTCCGATACCGGGGAAGAAGAAACATGAGGAAAATTCTTTGACCATTATTAAACTGGTAATCCATCTTTTCTTTCACTGAAGTATTCATTCTGCTTAGAGAACTATTCACCGTAGCTTGTGTCAGTGACAGATGAAGCGCATCTATGTCACCCGATTCTCAGTCATCAGCAGACGACAATCCGCCTTGTATGAGCAAAAAGAGAGCTAAGTCTAGTAATTAAAAGAAGCTTTTGTCCTTTTAAAAAGGAAAGAATTATTCCTTCCGTTGAGTATTACTGTGTACTAGCAACGAAGGTTTCCTTTACGATTTTGTCTGTTTGCTTTTTTCCAATATTTGCATAAAGCTTACCTTGCTTAAGACTAATGGAAATTACCTTGCTTTAGTGCATCTTGCTAGACTGTTGTTACGACTATCTTTTTAAGGTTGAAACTGGAGTAGTAATTACTTTTTATGTAGTTATCGATATACCTAAGATTAGTATTCATAGCTAAACTACATTGAAACAATAACTGTCAAAAGATTCAAAGCCGGAAAATGTTTCGGTGAAAATATTCAACATACTAATTATCTAGTCTCACGTAAAAAGGAGCAAAACCTTTTAGAATATTCAAACACAAGATAAGCAAGCCATGAAAATTTCCACAATAATAACAATAATCCTTCCTTCATCTGATTCCACCCATTTGCCTTTTCTTTACGGTTCTTCCATTTCCTCAGTTTGTAGTCTACATAAAATTGCATTCAATTAGGTCATACCTCAGTAATCCTTTGATAAAGTCGATTAAGATCCCAAGCCTGTTGGTGTACTTATAGATCATTACTTCCACTAACGTATACAACCCTTATAATAAAGACGAAGCTTCCTGTATTACGCCTGCCGGCTATTTATTTCCCAAGGGCCATTTTCGATCTCTGCCTCGCTAAGGGATCCACTGTGACCTATTCAAATTCAAAGGATTTCACGGCTGATAATATTAAAATCCACCCTGCATTCTTTTTAATCATCGCCCGACCAGCTTTGTTTTGTTCTTGCTTCCATTATTTTGTACAATGGCCCTGCTCATTAGGGATGCGGTTTACCTTGTTTGGGCGGAGCAGCATTATTAAAGTGAAAATTCGAACCAGAGACGGTGCTGCGGTGTAAGACTAAAAGAGCACAAGACTGAAAGGGAGCAAGTACTTGCGAAGGGATTCCAGTGTGGTTTAACTGCGTATGGAAATCAAGTCGTGTAAGATAAATTTTCGGTGCGGAAAAGTTCCTTGGCACGGTTGATAAGTCTCAATTAGGGTAATTTCTCTCTTTTCCTCTTTGGATTTAAAATCTTTGACTTGATTTGGTTGTTGCGTCAGTGCGAAGGATTTTGCGAAAAAGAAATGGGAAACTTTCATCGTCATTAATCTGTGGGTGTGTTATATCTAGTTAAGAGATTTTGGTGATTAGTTTCGAGGGTGGTAATATAGTTGACATGGTTAGTATGTTGTTTTTATTCTGAATAATGAATTATGGTTTTGCTGTTCCCAGAATTTTTCTCAACTTAACAATCAATAACTAGATTGATAAATTGTATTAGTATCATAGGTTAATCAAGTTTTAGTAGGGATATTTGTGTTATACGTCTTTTGAGGAATTTCATTTGGATTCAAAAACAATAACGCCTGGACCACTTATTTCTGGTGGTATATATAAAATGTTTTTGTGAAATACAATTAGATTACTATGAAATTTTCATAACATAAAGTTATCAAGATGAGTGAAATGTGTCATTTAATTTATGGGTACTGTGTTATTTGAAAACATATACCCCGTGTTGATAAATCATACTCTTAATAAACAGAATTTCCTGGAATTTGAGCTCCATTGTTGAACTTAGAGAGATCTGATTTTTCTGACTTCAGGGGTAAATGCTAGAGATGGTACCTGAAAATTTCTTGCCGGACGACAGGAATACTCTTGAAGGTGAGCATTGTTTGCGGATTGCGACCCCCACATACTAGGAATACTCTTGGAGGCTAGGATACTTCGGGGAGTGCCACCCCCGCTTACCCAAGGATATGGGGGCACCATGAGGTTCCCTCCTGGGATGATAGGACTATACTTTTGAAAACAAACTGGAATTGGTGCTTTGGGCTTGCGGATATGATGGTTTGGACCTAGTTGCTTCGTACAGTAGTGTCGAGGTGACACTCGTGCGTGAGCGGCTCCAACTCAACTATCATACCGTCTCCGTCCCGTTAAAACCTTGGCAGGTATCAAAGTACGTTCGAGGTTCGCACCATTGTGTTGGTGGTATAGGTTCGGTTGAGACGGACTCCCGATCAGCGCTGGTCTGGCTCTGAGCACTTTTTCCCATAAGTACTTGTCCCAACCCCCGCATGGCCTCCCTACTCTGAATTGATAACCATGGGACCAGTAAGGCAACTAAACACACGACCGGAGATAAGGCTTCACGGGATGACCTTATAATACTGAAGCAACTTATAACCCTGAAAAAAGACGAAACAAATTTCAAAAAAAGAAAGCAAAAATAATAACAACTACAACGCAGTCAGCGGCTGCAGCCACAATATTTACAGCACATCGAGAGTGGTACTAACGATGACAAAAACGACGATGAATACAATGACAGTCAAGATGGACGATGGTTTCACGAGGATGCAGTGCTCAGGGAATATATTTTTTAGTGCGTACCTAACGAATCGATATCATCTTTCCAAGCCAAGCTTCATGCTCTGGAAGGCACTGTCTTGAACGAAAACGGCAGGGTTCTCATTTGGGGAGACTTCAACGCTAAAGCAATCGAATGGAGCATGCCTCAAACTGATCCGCGGAGAAAATGAATCCTGTAAATGGTGGCCAGGATGGCACTTGTCATACCAAACACTGGAAATGCGCCGACTTTTTGCCGTACTGGCTGTAAAAGAGCCATACTGGACGTGACATTCAGCTAAGAGTCCTTAGTATGGAGGAAACACAATTGGAGAGTATTAGCGGACTACTCAGCCAGTAATCATCAGTGCATTCTGAGATCAGTGATGTTATCTCCCGACTTCCATGCTCTCGACTTTCTTCAATTGGGTTGAAAATCGGAAGGACGGACACCGTGAAGTTTATGAAGATGCTCACAGCTGGTGCTCCGCTGCAGAAAGATTCGCAGGGGATGGAAGAACCGGCAGCTCGAGACGTGGTGAATTCAATTATAACTATTGTCACGACTGCTTACAACGCTTCTTTGCTCCGTCAAAAACCTCTGCACGGCAAACCCCCAGTGTACTGGTAGTCAACTGAAATCGCTGAAAAGCAAAGGGAGTGTCACAAGCTTTGGTGTGAGGATCAGCGAGCATGAAACCATGATGAGATGGTATTCCAGCTGAGATTTGCAACTTGTCCATCATCATTGTTCTGACTTGCTGCTCAGCGCAATCAACGCTTGCTTACGGGATGGAGCTTTTCCGATACAATACAAAGTGGGAAGCCTCGTGCTGATCAGCAAAGAAAAGGCAAATCCTGAATCGCCGTCTACATACCACCCGTTAGTGCATGCTGGGAAATAGCTGGAGTAACTCGTCAAGGGTAGGCTCACTGGCGCAATTTGTGCCGCTTAGGACCTATCTCTTCGGCAATATGGCCTTGGAGCAGGACGCTTCACCATTGATGCAATTGCAGAGGTGGCAAACGCGGTCCAAATACCAGAGGCGTATAGCCACACCAAGCGAGAAGATAAGAGCGAGCTGGTTGTCGAGAGGCTCCGTGAAACTTTTGGCCACAGACTCCGTTTGGAGCCTTTCGATGTCTCATTTTTGCAGCGTGCTGGTCTTCGCTGAACATGCCTTGAGCATGCGACATCGATAGATTAATTCGATCAAGTAATGATTTGAGTTACAATCAGCTCCTGGGTATGTACGGACATCAAGTATGCTCAAGGCCCAACGCTGAAGGATCAGAACATGGTCAATCTAGTTTTGTGTGTTGCCATCCATTGATACCCAAGTCATTTTATAAAAGCGTTGATGTCGGAAGCAAGTCGAACGAATGACTAAATTTCTGGAACATGCAAAGCCAATTAGGCGCTGGCCATTGTCATTTGTTTCATCGTGGAAGCTATATCCTCCAGTCATTCCTCGATGAGATATCTCATTGCCAACGTTCGCAATGAAATCACTCAATATTATTTTAACAACTGACCGTCAACACCAAAATCTAACAGATAAAAGAAAACATGCCTTTACGTTTATTGAACAACGAACAGATGGCTTCAATCCATAAACAAATTTTTGTAAAAGTGCACAGGGAGCAATCATAAGTAACTCAGGCGAAATTTAAAATAGATCACTGCAATCTTTCCAGAAGCGATTCACAACATCCCTGACAACAACTCAAACTATCAACATTCCAGAAGCAGGGCAAGAAGCTTCGGTCTCACCACCAACCATAGAAAAGTACAGGCAGCATTATGAGACGTCAGAAAAAATAAATTTCTAGGAATAGATGGAATACCAGCAAAACTGCTCCAGAGCTTCTTCTGTATCCACCAATATAGGGAATATGGTTGGAGAAGCAAATAAAAGAGGACTAGCAAAAAAATATATGTCCTGTGTGCAAAAAGGGGGACAAATTAAGGTGTGAAAATTATAGGGCCATCCCTCTACGGTGCATGTCTTGTAAGGTGCTCTCCACAATCATGGCCAGAAAATTAAAGCCGTACTTTGAAAGGTTTTAAGGGGAGTATCAGGTAGACTTTCAAAGTGGATGGTCTACAATTGATCAAATGTTCTTAGTAAAGTACGTGCTTTAAAAGTGCTGGGAATATACCTTTGATGTGCACCAACTCTTTGCAGACTTCAAACAAACACACGACAGTGTCGACAGAAATGCGTTGTACAAAATAATGCTTGCCCAACCAAATTAACCCACTTAACCACGATGCCAAATACAGAGTCACAGATCAAGGAAAATGGCTTAACACAAGAGGATAAATTTGCCCCAATGCTCTTTAATATTGCGCCGCAGCACGTCACCAGGAAAACGTCAGCTGATCAAGTAAACACAATTGGTAACATATGCTGATGATATCAATATTAAGGCATGTTCAGTCTTAGATGCCCCATTCTAAGTTTTAAAGTAACGTACAGGCCAAATAAGCTTCGTATTTTTTCTTGTTCGTAGCAATACAGCCCCTCTTGGGTCTTCACTTCCTGCGAATAGCACCTCCAACTGTCTCGGTCTATTGATTGCGTCCTGCAATTTCAAAATTCGGGCATCGATGAATTGTCTCCGTTGAGCAAGTCAGACCAACGTTTCCTCAATTTCCCCATTGGTCTCCGGTCTTCAGTTCTCCCAACGAATACCTTTTTGGGTATCCGCTGTTTGTCCATACTATTCATGTGGCCAACCCGTTGCAGCTTCCGCAGTCTTACAGTCGTTGACACCTTCGGCTCATCAAAAATTTTGTATAGCTTGTGTGTGAATTCGTTATTGGTCCCCGTCTAGCTTCGCTCTAATAATTCGGCTCAGGATCCGTCACTCAGGGGCATTCAATATATTTGCGAACGCTTGGGTTTGGATTCATGCTCCACACCATAGCATAGCACAGATCTTATCTCTGATTTGTATGCTTGGAGCTTTGTTTTCCTGTGTATACTGCTGGTCTTCAACATCGTCAAAACTGAAAAAAATATTTTATTTGCCTGTATTCTTCGGTGTACTTCGTCTCTTTTATAACTGCTTCTCGTTGTTTTGTTGCCTATTTACAAAACACTAATCAAACCTGTGCTGGACCCTGACGAGCGAATCTTAAAAACGCAATGGAATTATTTGAACGCAAAGTGCTCCGAAGAATGTACAACACAGTGAAACAAGGAACAGAGTAGATTCTGCATTAAAACGATGGGTTATATGGCCGTTTTGACGATCCACATGCTTTTTTTTTGCATAAATTGCAGTGGGTGAGCCATGTAAAAAGAATGAAAGAAAACTGGCTACCCAAAAGAACATTTAAGAGTAGAGTACAAGGTAGATGTCCAGCGAGAAGACCGACAACTCAATGGAAAGACACGATTAAAGTTGATGGACTAGGTCACGAAACAGTGGTGATTGGAGAAGATTAATCCTGGAGGCCAAGGCTCGGCTTAGGTTGTCGCTCCATAGATAATAATAAGACCCGCGAGCGAGCATGAGTGCGCACAGTCTTACCTGCACAACATTGGTAAGTCACAGCCCTCAACTGTAGATTTTGCCCAGAAGAGGAAAACTATACCTTGCACATAGTTTCGCATGCAAAAAACGGACAGCCTGCAACGGGAAAGCTCACGACTAATAGTATAGCTGCGGTGATGCTTGGATCAGTTGACAAATGGAACCGTGAACGACATTATGTTCGGGCAGTCTTAAAAAATAAAACGGACTCACAGCAGCTAGGGATGTCGGGACTGGGAGATCACCTATCTGGAAATCCATTTTCCTTCCTCCTCTTGTGCTTGAGACGGGATTCCTCAGGTTTAAGGCCCCTCATGGCGTAGCAAAATGAGGCCTAACCCCAAGTAATATGTCAACGGTCCCAGGCTATCTTTTCAGGTTGACAGTAACTCGTGAGCATAGAAGGAGACTCAGCGTGCAAATGGCATTCATGTCCCAACCACAAAAAAAAACACACATGAGACCTGATAGGTCATTTTCGTAGCTTTATTAAATGCCTCCATTCTGTTATGCAGCTTTTCAATCTTTTTATTGTAAATATTGGGTATGTTAAGCATGTTAGTGGTAAAATTACGAAATTAGAATTTCTAAGTACTTTTTTAAGATCCAAAAAATATGCAAGCTGGAGACTCCTCAACTCTATACACTTATAATAACTTTTAGGATGCACCAGAAATATAAAACTTAATTCCACCTTCTGCTCTCTGGTGAATTTGGAAAAAAAGTGGTTGCCTTTTTTAACCAAAGGGATATTGTTCTCATATAAGAGTTTCGGAATTAGCTTGAATTTGTAGCTCTTCTGTCCATCCTTAACAGTAGTTATGCATTCTCTTAGGGAGCAGCCTGGTCCATTTATTTGTTGATACCAAAGCCTCAAACAATTTAACTGGAGCCATAGGGAAATAATGCGTTCTCCCGATTATTTAGCAGGCGATCTATGGCCATCATTAAAAAAGTACTAGTTTTTTAAGTCAAAAGAATAGGTTTCCTCTGGGTATTTATTACAACTTTATTCCACAGTTGAAAATATTCTTTTTCGCAAATAAATATTTTATTGATCAGTAGTTGAATATTTTTCTCAAGACATCTACCAAGGTAAAGATCAATATAATGTGATTGATGGATACAATTACTCGCAGCTAAGACTCAGAGAAACGTTCGCATTGTTTCGTTTGTGCTATATTCTGCTCTGTAATAAGAATTCAATCAATAAATAATATCCAATTACACAATCCAGTAAGTAGCAGATGTTTTCCATTCCTATGTGAGTTCGCGATATTTCCAATAACAGTACTTGCTCGGGCATAATAATCCCAGAGAAGCGTTCTTATACTTTTCCGTGGAAAAATTATATATAAATACAATGGCATGAAGAAGCTTTTCATGTTTAAATCACGGTGGGAAAGATGAAAACTTAAATAGAATTGGTTTGGAATTCGGTAAAGTTTATTTGAATAATATTCAACGAATATACTAGTAGACAAAAAGAGTTATCTCCCAGCCATGTTTCATGGCATCTAAAATGCGAAGTGGTAGTTCATTTTCCTATCGTTAAATTTTCTTAATTGAACATGTTTTCCCCCATTACCTTTAAATATGCTGAAGACTTCCAATCAGCCATTTTCTCACAGCGTCAAGCAAATCCCAGCTCAATATGATAACTTGCCAAAATTCAATTTCTTCCTTTGACATAAACTTATCAACATGGATGTTATTGCGTCTTTAAATGTATTTTCCTAAGCATTCACAGTTACTTGGGAGAACGTGGAAGGGAAGAAATGAACCGTCTTGTCGGCTGAGTCCATTTTGATTACAGGCAGAACACACTTCGATAACATCCTCTTCGCACTTCCACCTGTATCTTCCGGAGAACAGGATACAAAGCACAGGGTTATTTGGAAGCATAGCGGAAAACTCATTTCATATTTCGTTTCATGTTAGAAATTAGATAACATTCCTTTTTACGGCATCCTCTTTTACCATCACAACACCGTCCAACAAGTGTCCTTTCTAAGCTCACCCTCTCCAGCCCCAATCAGTCTGAGAAAAACGTCTTAATGGTGTTTTCTGTCGAAGACGACACAACGTCAATATCAGCAACAGCGACGGTAGATTGGCGAACATTATGGATTGAAGTCGAAGCATAGCAATGAGGGTATAGCTATCTTGAAGGACAAGGAGCGTCGCAATATTGGTCGAATCATTCGCCAGAAAATGAAATTCTTCAAAGATTTCTCCATTACCATTTGAATGACATCTGCTATACATTTTCTTGATTCGCTAGACATTTCTTCAACTTGAATGAGCGTCGTCTTTCTGGAACGGCGTAACAGCTATATCTATTTTGGGTTATGACGAGTCCTTGATATTGGGTATGCTAAGATGGTCGACAGGTTGGCTCTCTACTAGAGTGAAGTATTGACGAGTACTTAACGAATTTTCTCGTCAATCGTCTTACGCCATAATCACATTGAAAACATCGACAAAGTTCGTCTATTTCTCAGGATTAAGTAACCGTATTAATGCAAAATTCTAGGAATGGTTACGAGAGGTGAATATTATGATGGAAAATTTGTACTTAGATGTGAATATCCGGTTCTTGATTCTGCATAAATAGGCAATTTACCCTGACGAATGAGATGCAACCTGATTATGAATTAAGCCTTATACCAATATATAGACGCAGAGGTATTTGTAATTATTATATAAGGTATTTTGAAAAGCAATTATGCATAGTGAGATTTGTTGAAGGTAGATAATTCTCATAATAGAGATGAATGTATCGATCTAAAGTCAGAATTTAATCTTTTGCTACGACTACTGAGAGGTAATGGCCTTTATTTTTAAATATGAGTACTTAAGGTATCAGATTATTATGATAGAAGCATCGTATGAAAATGAATTTAAGTTCAATTTTTGCTAATAAGGTTTCATGTGGCTTGACATATTGAATCGTTCATGTTTTCCACGTCAAAGTCAATGATTTTTGAGACAATGTAAATCAGGTTTTTTTTACGAACATGGAGAAAACTAAGGAAAGTGTGAATATTACATAACTAGTAGCTTCTTCACAAGCAAAAAGGGAAACGGGTCTCCTGCCACCTGAAGCTTATCCTAATTTTAATGCAAAGTATCTCATCGTTGACTGACATGGAGATACTGAAATTTAGCATATGTAGAGATGTAAGTTGCATAAGGACTTATATACGTTGGCCACGTTAACAACACGAGGAGTGATATGCCTTGGTGGTATTCGATAGATATGTTTCATAAGCAAAAAAAGACTCTAGAAGTGCTAGTGGCTAGAAGATAATGTCAAGGGGCATTTGGAGTTTCTAGTCATCGTGCTATGGTCAGATACATGATTGCAGGCATTTATAAAATTCTTTTTTAACAAGGCCTAGGAAAATTATGTTATGCTACAGGCATGCGGATTGAAAACTGGGTTGCTTTTTTTGGGATCTATTAAAAACAATTAACCTATAGTTGAAGGGTTCTAAAGACTAGTTACTTATCTTTGAGAACTTTCCTGGACGTCTCGCAGCTAAATGTTTAGATAAGGGTTGGAGAAGTCTTTCAGCCTAGACCCCTTTCTGATAAAAAAAAATGGCTTTTCAAAAGTCGTTAAAAACTCGAATAAGTGCAAGTTCAACTCGTATGGAGAGGATACTATAGAATCTGATCCAAATTCGTATGTTAATAGCTTGTACAAATAAATTGCTGAACATATCGCTCACAAAACGCTATAGTGGCACATACCCTATAGTATGAAGAAAATCGGCACTAAGAAACATCAATAATAAGCCGCCAGTTGGCACTTGTGCCACTCTTGCGTATACATGCTTTTCTCTATTCAAACAAATCTATATTGGCATAACTTATCAGTGCATTCTAAGCCATCGTTACTTCAACTCGTGTTTAGTGAGAAGAGTAGGTAATAACGGCATATTTTGAGATATACCAGTAAGTTGAGTTTATATTATCTTATTTTCTTTTAGACAAAGTGGTTCAATTTACAATCTGCCAGTATTGATTAGCAGAAAATCAAATCATTTTGGTACATTTTGAATTGTGCCGCTATTGCATACTTAAAATGAAAGGCATTTTGAAATGCATATTTTATGTAGTTTAGACATACTATATTTCATGTTAAGCCATTCATTGTAAGAGGTTACTGAAAATGTAACTTCAGGACCATCGAATGCTGAAAACGTATTGTCAGCTGTTAATGATGAAGATATCGGTTCAGTTTTTCTTTTGGTGATTCTAAAGCAGACTCCAATTACGTATCAGAACCCATTTCTTTTGCACCTCCGGATGACACTCATAGTGACAAAGAAAACCGTATGGCGGATGAAACTGATGACGTAGAAAAGAAAACTGGGAAAAATAACGCCAACCGAATGAAATGGAAAAGAAATGCCATCAAGCAATTAAGGAATAGCGGGAAATCATACAAAACAACAAGCACTGGAACCACCTAGACAAATCCAGGATCCGTGTAATGGCAGTTGTAAATTTAAATGTTACGCGTAATTTTTGCAGAATGACTAATTGAGAATATTCGAAAAATACTGGAGTCTGGCTAGTATCAATAAGCAAAGAGTGTTTGTTGCCACTCTCATGGATGAAGTGAATTATAAATAACGTTGAGAAGTGGTATGATCCAAAAATAGTGCATCTTATCTTTTTAAAGCTGCCAGTAAATTCAGGGTCTGTAAGTTATTTTTCATTTCAACCTTGAAGATATGCGGGGAAAACAGATGAAGAAAGCCTTACCAAAGTGCGTGAAAAATGATGTGAGAGCATATGTATATTTCTTCTATACTCAGAATTGAGAGTCACCACACAAGAACCCACTCTGAAAACGTGATTATTGAAGATGTTAAATCCATCGCGCAGCAACATATTTAATAATGAATTTAGTTTGTTCTTTTTCTCTCCTAAAAAGGATCAATGCCAAAAATGTGGAGTACAAAAACGCTGATGCTGAAAAAAAGAAAATATTGGAAGAAAACTATTTGCGACATCAGACAGAAAAAGGAAGTAAGCAGAGAAGAAAAATTGAAAGATAAAGGGAAGCTTACCGAGAATCATTCATTCCTTATCGCTTGTTCCAACTTAAAGGATGTACTGCCGACACCAAGAGGAGATATATCTACATTTTACTACCGATCAAAACTGTCGACGTACAACTTTACTGTGTGTGACCTGGCAGAAAAAGGATAAGGGCCAGTTGCCTCTTTTATGAGGCATTAAAAACAACGAAAAAGAGGGCCTAATGAGATCGGTACCTGTTTGCTTCACTTTTTGAAGCTGAAGAGTGAATTTTGTAATGGTAATGATTTGAAAATTGTCAGGACACCGTAAAAATAAACTTATATTGGCAGCATACTTCTAAGCTTTCGCTAAGCACGCAGGTTTTGAATCTATTACCGATAAGTATTTGGTAAGTGGCCACACTCGAAAGTTAAGAGTGAATAACCTACTAAAAATGTTAATATGAAAAGACTGAAGTTTATGTTTTTATGTATGTATATTTGAAAAAAAGTTAAAACTCAAACGAGTATTTGTGTTTCTATTTGTAATTTTTATTTTTAAATTCGGAAAGCGATTTATAAAAACAGTAAAATTTAAAAACAATATAATCGATTGAGTGGTTGGTTTAAAATGGCACATCTTTGATTTTCAAATCTTTTACTAATTTGTGCAATAGTGGCACATCTTGCAAAATTTTTAAAAACATCCAAAATTTTCAATCCTATAAATATAGTTGGAAACTACACCAAAATCTCTATTACGGTTGCAAAAGTGGCGGCGATTCTAGTTTAAATACCAGCTGAAACATCGATACATATTTTTCACTTTTTTCTCAGATGTAATTTTCTCGATATAACGCACGGATACGATGCGCCACTATAGCATTTCGTGAGCGATATGGTCTATATTTCAATCGTTTATGTATGAATATATAAGATTGTTTTATATATGTAAGTTACTCTTACATTTCATTTTTTGATTATTCTTAATATTGACAACAAAGCCTACTTTTAAATAATATTATATCAGTATGAACGGCATTCTCAATGCACTCACCTCCGATTTCTGAAAAGAATTAAAGTGAATTACATACGGCTAAGAATAGAAGAAGTCCACTTGGTGTAGTGGGTATAGTGCTCACTGCATACGCCGAAGGTCTCTGGTTTGAGTCTCGTCGGTGATAACGAGATTTGTTTTGGGTAGTTCCTTAGATATACGAGGTGTGTTCAAAAAGTATCGCAAATTTTGAATTTTCGCGGGTTACGTATATTCGAATTTCGATTTTTTTGTGGCGTTATGTTGGTACTCATGTCTGTCACTTATGCCGACAACCTCGGCCATTTTGAATGTTCACTTAATTGGTGATAGCTGCTTTACTTGCACGTGTTTTCAATCGTCTTCGATTTTTACTTATTCAAAAAAATGGATCAAAGAACGTGTATCAAATTTTGTGTCAAAAACGAAATTTAGTGCGCGGATGCATTCTGAATGTTGACTGTGGCATACGGAGAAGCTACCTTGGACCGAAGCAACGTTTATCGGTGGTACAAAAGTTTTTAGAAGGCCGAGAAGATGTGAACGACGAAGAGCGTGCCGGACGCCCGAGCACTTCAACAACAGACGAAAAAATTAATGAAGTGGAGAAAATGGTATTGGCCAATCGTCGAATCACCGTTAGAGAAGTTGCTGAGGACCTAAACATATCGATTGGCTCGTGCCATTCGATCTTTATCAACGATTTGGGCATGAGACGGGTCGCCGCGAAATTCGTACCAAAATTGCTCAATTGCGACCAAAAACAGCAACGCATGAACATTGCTAATGAGATGTTAAACTCTGTCCGCGACGAACCAAATTTGCTCCAGAGGGTCATTACTGGTGACGAATCGTGGGTTTATGGTTATGACGTGGAAACCAAAGCTCAATCATCTCAATAGAAGCTGCCGCATGAACAAAGACCGAAAAAAACGCGCCAAGTTCGGTCGAATGTGAAAGTTTTGCTGACAGTTTTCTTCAATTGCAGGGGCGTGGTACATCATGAGTTCTTGCCACAGGGAAGAACGGTCAATAAGGAATATTACCTGCAAGTTATGCGCAATTTGCGCAAAGCAATCCGCCAGAAACGCCCGGATTTGTGGGAGAGCAAAAATTGGCTTTTGCACCACGATAACGCCCCTGCTCACACATCGTTGCTTGTGCGCGACTTTTTGGCCAAAAACAACACACTAATGATGCCGCAGCCACCGTATTCCCCAGATCTGGCCCCCTGTGACTTTTCCTTGTTTCCTAAACTGAAGAGGCCCATGAAAGGACGACGTTACGCTACGCTTGACGAGATAAAGACGGCATCGAAGGAGGAGCTGAACAAGATTAAAAAAAATGATTTTTTGAAGTGCTTCGAAGATTGGAAAAACCGTTGGCACAAGTGTATAATATCTCATGGGGATTACTTTGAAGGGGACAAAATAGATATTCATGAATAAATAAATAATTTTTGAAAAAAAACAAAATTCGCGATATTTTTTGAACACACCTCGTAAGCCCAATCTGTTATGATACGTCTGGTTTCAAATCAAAACATTTCCTGCGATATGTGGATGGATCAACTGCCAAAGCATGATACTGAGCGTATCGTCTTGTTGAGTGCCGTCACACTCAATCGAGATAATGAGATATTCTAAATACCTTTGAGCCCTGAAAAAGTTTGGGTCATTCAACAAGTACTTAGCCTCAACTCCCGATGGCGCTGCTATTACAAAAGAGTTTTACAATCGTGCAGTACATTCTCTTAATAGCTTACTGTCAAAGTTTCAGTCAATTTCCTTCATTAATTTTGTTTTGGTAGCCTTGGAAGCGAGCGTGTCGGTCGGTTGTACAAAAATAGAAAAAGAACAATATCGTTCAGTGATAACATTCTTGTTTTTGGAAGGGAAAACGCCACCGTTTTCTGGGATTCACAAGGTGTGATCCACATCAATTACCTCGATAAGGGTTAAACAATCACCGGGCGCTACTATGTAGACTTATTGGGGCGATTTGACGTCGAATTGAAGAAAAAGCGGCCTCGCTTGGTGAAGAAAAAAGTGCTGCTCCGCCATGACAACGCACCGGCTCACACCTTCGCCGTCGCCATGGCCAAATTGGACGAATTGCGCTACGAATTGCTGCCCCATCCACCGAACTCTCCGGATTTGGCCCCCTGTGACTACTTTTTGTTTCCAAGCCTGAAAAAAACCACCCGCCGGGAATAGATTTGGGTCGAATGAGGAGGTCATCGCCGCCATGGAGGCCTATTTTGCAGCCCTCGAGAAAATGTATTTTTTGGGCGGGTTGAAAAAGTTAGAGCTCCGCTGGGCCAAGTGTATCGAGTTTGAAGTAGATTATGTGGAAAAATAAATTGCCAGCTTTCCAAAATTTTCGTTTTTCTTCTGTAGGCTAAGCACTTGTTGAATGACCCTCGTAATACTAAGGTAAAACAAGTTTAGTAAGTAAGAGAGTGGTCCTACCAGAAGATCTTTGTAACAACCCTAGGTTTCGCAAGAAATTTTCTAATAGCGTGAATCGGTGACATGAATTATTCATCCAATACTTGGGTAAGAAATCGTTCAAATTTATGCAAAAGATGCAGAGTTTCCGTGATAAGCAATCGCCATTTTGTACCAGCTTATATGATTTTTCTGAATGCTCGGTCGATTGAAGATATTGGAATTAAACACTATTCTTTAAATTTTTATGAAAATTGGAAGAAACAAGTTGGGTAAACAGACCTACGCTCATGTCAAAAGGGTTTTGTATTCAATTTACAAAATGCAGTCACCAGATCGAATAAAATCAAGAAACATGTCAAAGACGATTTTATTGGAGAAAATATGAAATTCGAAGATCATACTATTATTAACGAAGTTGAACGAATTTCGACTTCTGAGGATTTTGTTATTGTTATACTCATAAATATCTCCCTTCATAATTATTTCAGATATCCATTCGCAAGGGAGGAAACACATTTTTCATGTATTTCCCCCCTGTCCCCCCACTGAAGCAAAAACTGGCAGTTTAAGAACTGTTTTGAAAAGCTCCCATGAAAACTTTTATTTCATACTCATATCGGCTACGTTTGATGAATTTTTATTTTCAGGGGCCACTCTCCTGTACTGTTATCATCGATTAATGGCCAATTTTTTCGAATCCTAGAATGGTTACAAAGCCATTTTGCTAGGAGCTCTCTCCCGCCTTCTTGCCTTGTTTCGCTTATGAGTATTAATTGTGGGTACTCATCTTCAGTCATTCATTAAATTGAATCAAGTGTCAAAGCATGCACCTTAAACGTTGAATTTGGGAAAAAATAACTCAAAATTATTCAATCTTCGCATTTAAAACAGCCACTATTTTGTTTTACGATTACTGATACCACTAGCTGAACCGATTCTCAAAGATATTCATGACGCCTATCATTCCTGAAATTTTCATGCAAATTCTAGCAAAACTGTGGTGTCTGAGTCGGAAAAAAGCGCATGTTGTTCCATACCCATACAGGTATGTTGCCATAGTAATAAATGCAGCGCATATTTGTAATACAGGAAAATTCAAACCGCTATAACTTCGCTAAATATGATTCAATCTTTATGAAACTTTCAGGATAGATCAATCTTATTCATAGTCATTTGTGTACTGAATTTGATTGAATTTAAGGGCACCGTTAAGATTTTATTCAAGAAAACATAAAATCGATAAATCATACTATTACTAACAAAGTTGAGTGAATTACGACTTCTAACGTATTTGTTGTTGTTGTACTCACCAAGGATCACAGGTGTCCAATCGCGAGGGGGGGACACAAATTTTTCGTGTATTTCCCCTCTCTGTGCGCCCCTTGAAGCAAACTTTGCCAAACGAAGACCTGTTTTGGAAAGTTCTCATCAAGAAATGAAATTTTTTTCCTTCGGGGGGGTCACTCCCCTATATGGGGAGACCCCCCTTAAATACCTTATACAATTTTTTTGTAAATGAACTTTGAAGAGAACACCACCTTACACCTACATACAAAATTTGATGTTTCTAGCTTAAGTAGTTTCCGAGAAAAACTGCTGTGACACACGGACGGACGGGCGAACGGACGGACGGACGGACGGACAGACAGACGGACAGACAGGACGCGATTTTAGAAGGGTTTTGTAAAATTATTTTACAAAACCCTAAAAAAATGCCTAGGTTAATTTGAAATATGTAACACCCATCAATACATGTTATTGTTGTTATAATTCCATACAATTGAAATGGCTACAACTCACTTGATTATGAACGGGTTTTCACAAATTCCGCAAGTATAAAGATTTTATATTAATCTATATAATTTCAACAAGTTTAAATGTACTGTTTTGATTTTATGGGCAACAATGGAAAATCTGCAAATCATGCTATTATTAATAAAGTTGAGTGAATTTCGATTCTTGAGGTATTTGTTGCCCTTGTACTCATAAAGGCCCACCTCCGTGATTTTCTTCTCGGCTCAAAAGTGTTCAATCGCGAGAGGGGGGACACAAAATTTTGGTACATTTCGCCTCCCCATGGATCCCTTGATGCACAAAATAACGTTTTATATTCAGATTCTAAAAGTTCTAATCAAGAACTTTCATATGATACCCCACTCGACTACCTTTAGTTAAAAAAAATTTTTAAGGGCTACTCCGTTATAAAAAAATTTTTAAACATTTTGAAATGTTTGGTAAGACATGATATTTTGAGAGACCACCACTTTTGACCTTTTCCCAAAGTTTGATCTTTCTAGCATCTATAATTTCTGAGGAAACATGCTGCGCCGCACGGACAGAGGGACGGACGGACAGACAGGTCACGAAACGAGTACGTTTTCGTAAAAAAATTTTTTTACAAAGACATAAAAAGGGGTACAAATATGATATGGAAGATGAAGCGTAGTTTTGCGACATTTAGTCAAGTTTGTTGACGGAATCGTATTTCTTGTGGAAATGTGTGCGGAACGGCCTTTCTTTTTGAGAAAATTGAGATAAAAATAATTCGTTTTTACGACATAATTATCATTTAGGATATTGTTCCTGAAGTGATCCCACGATTTGAGAGCGATGATGATGATTACATATTATCGAGCCAACTGTGCGGCTCCCGCGAGCGCGTACGCACACTTTTCCTACTTTTTGTGCACCACCAATGTGCATGTGCAATAGCTATCACCACCAATGCTCTTAAATCAAGTGGCGGAATCAAAAACTACTTGCGCAAGGAAGTTTCTTTGAGAAAAATCATAATCTTTAAACTTCATTTTTCCAAAACAAAGGACATTTTGCTCAAATATCCAGAACAAACACAATTTTTACAACTACCTGGATTATTACACTTCTAAAATCGACCGCATCGTCCTTATCCCATTCTTACCAAAATAGAATTGAGAAAACTGCAAGTTTTTACATTTTTAAAAAGTTTACAAGGTTATTATTGGATTACATACTCCTTGTTAATTTATCTACTATCTATGGGTAAATAACAATTTTTTTAAAGTTTTTGGCTCAGTATAGTTTTGAAGGTAAAGGAGAAAGAAGGGTCAAACAACACATTTGCGACCCTAGCAATAATACCTTAAATTTGATTTGTCATACAACACCTTTTGCAGAACATTTATTTCAAGTCCACTCCACAAAAAATGGCTCCCATTTTAAAAACTCATCAATACACGCACATCTTTTGGTTTCAAGAATTATTACGTATGTCAAATTTGAACTTGATTGGTGCAGTAGACTCGGAGTGAATTGGTTATGACAGCTGGATGGACAAACACCCGTGTAATTAAATAAAAGATTCATCTTTGCATTTGCATATACGGAACCCTAAAAAAATCAGAGCTGCCATTAACATTCAAAAGAACATTAGAGAAGACGCTCTGAAGCTTGGAAAGCTCCTTCCCAGTATTGGGTACTTATGATGCAGTTGACTAAAGAAAAAAGGACAGAGGAAGATATGGTTTATGTAAATGCCTACCAAGAGAAGGCCTAACTCCACGGTTACCAACAGACTTATATATGTACAATGCGCTTATTGGCACTTCTAATCCATTTAAATGAGACCAGTTCACTCCCCTATAGGATACTTGCAACACAACTTATGTGTGCTTAAAGCTGCTTTCTACGCTTTCTCTACCACCATCACTACATTTCAGACAGGATAGGCCCCTCACCATGTAAGAGGTTACAGTAACCTGTCGTGAGCTCCCCCTAACTCATGGTATAAATCAAAGCTCTGTCCTGCATTTCGTAGTACTCTGTCTTAGCATCACTCTTGGCCTTCATGCCTCCAGGTCTATATTTTCCTCTTTTGATTAGGTTTACACCGTTTTCCCAGCTCAACTTGATCCGTCAGCCATCATACACCATCCTCCCCTCCATGCCAATCATTTCCATATTTTACTAAGCTTGTTCTATTCATCCAGTTCCATTTTCCCTTCTAGTTTTTATGCCTCCAGGTCCATCGACTCCCTTTTCTACTAGCCTTACGAGTTCGTCCAGTTCAACTTCAGCCTTTGGTCATCATACACCATCAATTACACCTCCAGGTTCCACCGTTTCTCTTCCCTACGAAACTTTCACCATTCACCCAGCTCTCCTTCTTCTTATCGGCCAACTTACCTTCAGATCCTTCGCTTCTCTTCATTACTAGGTTCCCGGCTGCTTTCACTCAGTTTAATTTCTTTCTTTTGGCCACCATGTCTTCAGATCCATCGTGACTCCTTTGTATTAGGCTTAGCTTAGTTTTACTCTTTGGCTGCCATGCACCACTAGTCCCCCAATGCCTCCAGGTTTATTGTTTCTCCTTTCTACTAAGCTTAGGCTTGGCCCTTCCCCTCGCTACTAAAATCACAACTCCTGTTGCTCGATTTCACGTTTCTCTTCCGATCATCTTGCATACAAAAAAACTTGTCCCTGGTTCTATAGTACTTAGGGTTCTCCTGTCCATTCAGTTCAGGGCTATTTACGCTACGCGTGAGGAATTTTCAAGTGCACCAGGCACTATAGGCACCTATCAGCTGAGAACCTAGCCTGGCAACGTGTAGCACATTACTTATAACTAAGCTTCATGTTCCTCCGCCTAGAAGCATCTACGAAATCCACAAATCTTTTGACGGCAAGGAAGGTAGGAGAAGGTATTACTGGAAATCTCTTATGCATGCCTTTTTAAGGGCTTGTAAAATAATTTTACAAAACCCTACTAAAATCGCGTCCTGTCTGTCCGTCTGTGCGTCCATCCATCTATGTGTCACAGCACTTTTTTTTCGCAAACTTTTAAGCTAGAAACATCAAATTTTGAACGCAGATATAAAGTGGTACTCTCTTCAACGCTAATTTACAAAAAAAATTTATAACGTATTTAAGGGGGGTCGCTTGCCTATGGGACGGGGTTTTCCCGGTACGATGGCAGGTGGTGAGGCTCGTGCTGATCAGCAAGAGGAAGAGAAATCCCAAATCGCCGTCTGCATACCGCCCATTATGCATGCTAGATACGGCTGGAAAAGTGCTAGAGAAACTCATCAAGGGAAGACTAACTGACGCCATTTGTGCTGCTGGGGATCTACCTCCTCGGCAGTACGGCTTCAGAGTAAGAAGTTCTACTATTGATGCGATTGCAGAGGTGGTGAACGCGGTCCAAAAGGCAGAGGCATATAGTCGCACCAAGCGACGGATCGTTCTGTTGGTGAAACTTGACGTCCGCTAGATGGGTGGATATTCTGGATACGCTGGAAAACCCTTTTCAAGTTTCAGAATATCTAATGCGGTTGTTGAGGGACTACCTAAACGACCGAAGCCTGCTTTACGACATAACACAGGGCCAACAAAAGATGGCAGTTACATCGGGTATCACCCAGGGATCTATCCTTGGTCCAGACCTGTGTAACGTGTCTTACGGCGGGCTACTGAAACTTGAGATGCCAGGTGAGTCGCGCTTGATTAGCCATGCGGATGATGTTGTGGCTTTGGTCGCTGGACGCACCGTTGAACAAGCGCAACTTAGGCCAGGTGTGCTAAGGCACCGAGTAAGAGGCTGGATGACTGCTCGCGGGCTAAGTCTAGCACTTGGGAAAACCAAAGTGGTCATCTTGACAAAAAAGAAAATCCCTAGAGTAAGGATAATCAGTATTGGAGTCTTGCAAATCGAATTGAAGCCATCGGTGAAGTACCTGAGGCTACTGATCGACTTGAAGATGAGTTTCTCTGAGCAAATCAGGGTCAGTGCCACTATATGGAGCAGGTTTACCAAAACCGCCTGGCACAGGTACAGAGAAGAGGAGCGCTGAGTATTGCATCTTCGTATCGTACAGTCCCTGACTGTACTGACTGTAAGGCATTGCAGTCGTGAAACCTGTCGGCCTCCCTGCTAGAGAGCATCACTCTATTTATCTGCTTCGAAACGAGGATGCAAGGGAGATAGTTATCCGCGAATAGAGACAGCGCTCGCTCAACGATTGGCAACAGTCTTGGGTGAATCGCACAAAGGGAAGGTGGACTGCGCGCTCACCCCGGATGTGAGACCGTAGCTAAATTGAAGGCATGTTGAGACTGGTCTCTATCAGACCCAGCTTTTGAGCCGGCATGGGTGTTTTCAGTCTTACCTGCACAAGATTGCTAAGTCACGGTCGGTATCGCTCCGGAGCGGAAGACAATGCCGGCCACACATTTTTTGCGTACATTACATGGGACAAGCTGCGGAGGGCCCCTCTACAAGGAGACGGAAGAGCTCACTCCGGATAATATAGTCGCGGTGATGCTCGAAACGGTTGACGAATGGAACCAGGTGGCACATTATGTTCGGGCAGTCCAAATAAAAGGAACTCAAAGCAGCCGGGGATTTGGGGTTGGGGGATCGCTTGTCTGGCACTTCCTCCTTCGCTCTCCCCTCCCGCTAGAAGAGGGATCACCCAGCTTGAAGACGCCTCATGGCGTAACAAAATGAGACCTGGCCCGAAGTAATGTGTCAAACGGTTCCAGGCTGGGTTCTCAGGTTGACAGAGGAGGTGTTTTTTTAGTGGGCAGTCCAATCGCCTTCTAATGGACATGGGTATCCCACACTCTGTGCGTAAACGGGCATTCACCTGCCTACCACAAAAAAAAGGGGTCTTCCCATATAGGGGAGTGGGCCCCGAAAAAAAATTCATCAAACGTAGCCAATATGTATATCAAACGAAAGGGCTTTTCAAAACAGGTCTTTGTTTGATACTTCTTGCTTCGAGAGGCGCACAGGGAGGGGAAACGCCCGAAAAATTTTAGTTCTCCCCCCCTCGCAATGGGACACCTGTGGTCCGAAAAATTTAATAAAATTATGGAGGTGGGTTTTTATGATACAAGAAGAACAAGTACCTTAGAAGTCAAAATTCATTCAACTTTGTTAATAATAGTATGATATTTGAATTTCAAATTTTCCTCAATAAAATCGTATAGGTACCCTTAAACTGAACGATGTTTAAGTAGTCCCACAAAAGGTCCTTAAAATATGTATGTTTGATTCCTTCATTTTTGGTTTGAAAACTTTATGGATATGACTGGTGCTTAATTGCTTTGGAGGTGGAATTTTGGTTCTAGCTAGCAAAACTTTACCTAGTTTCCTCAATTCTGGTTTCTGTTTTTCCCATACTTTAGAATAGTATTATTGTCAAACTTTCTCACCCTAATAATACAGAGCTCTTGATTTCGTCTATTTGTATTCCCTATAGATCACCGTTGACTGTTTATGAGACTTCACGCACAAATATTGGTTTGCGAAGATTTTAACATACCATCCATAGAGTGGAAGAATTATCCTACTAAACCTGTCTCTTCAATTGATCCTTTTTCTTCAGCCCTTTCATCTTTCATATCTTATTGCTCTTTTTCTCAATTTAATCGTGAGCCTAATGGCCATATCCTTGACCTTGTTCTATCAAATGTTCCATTCAGCTGATTATGTGTTTCTTAAGCTTTCTTACATTGGTATGTTTCTTCTGATCGGCATCATCTTCCTTTGTCTATGGATCTTATTGTAGATGAAATTATATATATATGTTGCTCAAAAATTCAACTGTTTTCAAGCTAACTTTGATATATAACTGCTTTCAGCCAACTGGTTGGATTTCGTTGGAGGCCGGAATAGTGAGTCTGCGTTAGATAAATTTTACATTCATGTTTATAATCTTCTTGATGGCTTTACACCTTTCCATATGACCCATAAAGTAAATCAAAAACCTTGGCTTACCAGTGTTTAAGGTCCTACGATGAAGCTCATCATGTCTTCAAAACACCAGCTCAATAAAGTTTTGGCAAGCTGTGTGACATTGGCAAGAAGGTTATCAAATATACTCTGAAAACTTATTTCAGTAGTCTAAAAAGAGCTCTTATTTCGAATGATACAAATCCGTTTTGTCTTATATCAGGTCACTAAAGTCCTCTTCTACCAGTTTAAGTAAGGTTCATTGGAACGGTGTAGAAGTTTCTTCGCTTCAGAAAAGTACTGACTCATTCTCCTAATTTTTTCTTTGACTTTTTCTCTTCCCGTCTCGACTGTGCATCCCGTTGTCTTACCTGAACACCTACCTTTCCCAATCTCCTGTACGATTATGTGCAGATATATCTGAAGTCTATTCTATGATCAATGCTCTTGATCTTAACATATATCACCACTGGACCAGACGATTTGCCAAACATACTTATGAAGTCCTTAGCCTCATTACTTAGTTTTTCACTGCCTTTCCTCTTCAATCTCAGTTTGAGTATTGGTACTATCCTTTTCTGATAAAAGAATGCTAATATTGTGCCCATTTTTAAAAGTGGTAGTCCTTCATCAGTGTTCAATGATCGTCATGTTTCCCTAACTTTCTGCTTTCTAAAGTTATTTGAACAACTGGTTCATAACCGGCTCTCAAACTCACGAGCCCCTATTATTACCCCAAAGTAGCACGGCTTTCTTAAAGCATATTACACTACCTCTGATTTAATGGAGTTCACAAATAATATTGCAAGAAATTTGCATAACCAACTGCAAATTGATGTGATATTTGCAAATTTTTCCAAGGACACCGTAAGTCATCTTCTTCTTTGTCATAACTTTGAAGTTCTTGACATCTCGGGAGTTGTTTTATCTTGGATTTTATCTTATCTTTCGTATTGTCCCGTCAAGGGAGTCTCTTTGGTGCTACGTCTTCTCCTCTTTATTCTTTATTTGCCGTTCAATAAGGTTAAATTCTTGGACCTCTTCTTCTTTTACTTCTTTTATTCATAAATGATCTTCCGTGTGTAATTACTTTCCCATGCCTCTTGTATGCTGATGACTTCAAATATTTCGAGTAATCAACTCCTGTCTAGACTGTCAGCTATTCTAACCTGATCTGAATGGTCTAAATAAATGATGTACTTCAAGCATATCATATCTTAACGTTACTATTTATATGCCACAATATAACTTTTTAGCTATAAATTAAATGATGGTTTGTGGAGTGTTCACTCATAAAGACCTTGGAGTAACACTTCACCTGAAACTCGAATTTGATGCGCATATTTCAAATGTGATTAATACGGCGTCTAAAGTTTTCGGGGTTTATCCTTAGGCGTGAACATAATTTTAACAGCATCTTTTCATCTATCCGTCTATTTGTTTGTCTTGTTCGCCCTCTGCTAGAATATTGTTCTGTTATCTGGTCCTCCGATATTCTTATCTCGTGTCTTCTTTAGAAACTGTTCAACAAAAGTTAATGCATTTTCGTTCCCTTAAGTTTAATTTGCCACATCAACCCTATGAAAGTCATTTATCCTCCCTATGTCTTCCATCTCTAATGCCCCGTCAAACTTATTTGGATCAATGTTTTTCGTATAAACTCTGCTACCATCAAGTCCTGTCAAATCTTTTTTCTGAGCTGCGTTTCCGACGGGCATTTCGTTGATCTTAGATGAGTTCTTATCTTGTTATCGGCTAGACCTGATTTATATTTCTATCCACCAATTTCAAAATTACTAAGGTATCGTAATAACACTTTTTACATTGCATTAAAAAAAAGACTAGGACATTTACTACTAATTTAACTTACAGTTCCGTCCATGTGGAGCTGTAAGTTAGGGTACACTCCGCTTGCGCAGCAGTTCCCAGGTTCAAACCTTGGTCGCGGCATTAAGTTTGATCTTCTGGAGTAATCACATAGTTGAGTGTGATATTGACCATATCATCTCGAATCCCGTCACGGTCATGGAATGAGATACCCTAACAATAGATCTCAACTGTTGTGCGAGGGATTATTATTATCTTGCAGTAATCGTTACTTTATTAGTTTTTATTTAATTTATTCTTTGCTCTCCATTTTTGTCAGTCTATTTTAATCAGTCTGTTGGATGGAATCAAGAAATAGATGTATAAATACCTTTTTGTTAAATATATTCTCACTAGTCATCATTCAACTCTTATCCTTGGCTGAAACTCATAAATTTCCCTTCCATCTTTCGAACAAGCTTGGTCACTAATGCTCTTGCGAAGAATTTAACGACTAAATACTAAAATCTAACAAACGACAAAATACCAGAATACATTGAAATCGCTATGTCCTTTGAGTGTTCACAGTCCAGACGAATGAACGATTACGAGCATAGTGTACGATTCACTAGCATAATATTAAGGACATCGTAGGGATGGCGACGTTTATTACTGCCAAGGGTGCAACTTTCAACGAGCGTTGCACATGTCTTGTAGCTCAACGCGTAGAGTGCTATAGATTTCTGTGTGCTACAAAATAAAGTCTCAGAGCAATATAAAAAGCAATGCAGGACAATTTTGTAGGACTGCCTTACGTTGGCCATCGGGGAAACTGACTGTGCACGGTCGAGGTGGCTTTCAAATGCAACCGCTATAAAAGCATGTATTATGAAAAAAATTAAGTCAATGGCAACAGCATTCTTTCAACTGGCGCTGGTTCTTTCGCATGAGAATTTTTCGTTATTTTTCCATCCTTGCTAGGATTTAGTAAGCTTGAATTTTTTGGAGGGTTGCCTTGAGTGTTTTGAGGGTTGCCTGTGCCTTCTGGATATGAACATTTGGTCAAGGTGGAAGAAAATAATAAAGAAATAGGGCCTTGAATCACTACTTTATTCCTGAAGCTTTAAGTGGATGGTCATTCGTTATCATCCTCAGAGTTTTTCGCACTGGAACTAGATTTTTAAATAAGTTCTTATTGGAAAATTACATCTATCAATAGTGGCATTGTTCGACGAAAAGCAGATTACGAAACCATGCGTTTTAAAATAAAAAACTCATATAAGATCTTTCCTTATTTCTAGCAGCAACCCTTTTTCTCCCCAATTTACATTGTCTGCTAGGAGATGTCGTCACTCATGTTGCTGACATAATATAGTGCTATAATTATTTCGATTCTCCTTGACAAGTTTCAAGTTGCACGGGTCTTTCAGTTTTTCTATGGCATTTACTTTTGAAAATATCTGCATACTTACATTATACGATTGGTGTCAATGGCATTGAAAAATATTAAGAGAGCTAAAATATATGAAAATATTATAAGGTGCTTCAAATCTCGAAAAAATTTCATGTATTCCAAATCACTTTTGTTGTTGGCTGCAATACTAGAACCAATTGGGCTGGTTTTTAATCGATTTCTTCCCGGTAACCGATATCGTTTGAGTTAAGTGTTGATATTTAGAGGAGTGACTAATATGAGGCTTACTAAGAAAAAAAAATCGAAATTAAAAATTCTAGCTAGAGCCCTTTCTCCATTATGAAGTGGTCGATTACTCGACCATTGGGCCGATATGTTAAGTGATTTTGGAAAAGTAACAATTGTTGTTAAATTCAAACTAAGATGCACAGAAAAGAAAAATAAATTCAAATATTTATTGGTTTTCACATAAACAAAGTTTATTTGTTATGAGGAGGGAATGCCGCAAAACAATGTTGGTGTAGTGCAACATTACATTTAACACATATGAATGATGCATGCTTACCACATTGCTTACAGCGTTTTCGTTTGCCATCAGGTACTTTAGCACTAACGTGAATTAAACGGTTAGTGTTTGAATGACTTTCACTAGAATCCCTAGGTAAAGAACGACGTGGTTCATCTTCGCTAGAAGCTGGCTCTTCAGCATATAGCAACGAATGAGTAACAAATGCTCCGAAGTCCAGTTGAGGCATCGGTTTACTTTTTTCCTGCTTTGCAACTAAAACGTGCAAATTCCAAGCGTTGACCATCTCACGTATCCCAATGCGTTAATTAGCCAAGGCGTTGTCATGTAGATCCACGCCCCCATGTATGTATTCTAGTCTTTGATGAAGTTTGGCATGTTGACATTGACATGTTTTTTTGTCTTTCGATCGTAGCGTTTTGCGACACATAATGGATCAACATGTCCATGGTTAGAGAGAACAGTGTCATTTGCATTATCCTTCCGACGTACAGTAACCATTTACTTTTCACTTTCATATAATGCGGTGTGCATTCCTTTATCCATTTTTTCTTCGAATTTAGTCCATGCTATGCGATTATTACGCACAGTTCCTAGAAATGCGAATAATTTAATGTAATTTGTATCTGCAGGAATATCATTGTATTACTTGTTGCAGAATAGTTTTTTTTTCACTCAAAATACCCATCAGATGGTATGATGTGAAGAAATTGTTGAAATAAACTTGATGGAAATTGGGTTCACGAACGTTTTCCAACAAAGTAAGGACAACATCTGCTCCTAATCCAACTGTTTTGTCGTGAGATGTTGAAGCTCCACCATAAAGCTTAGTTTAGTATAAATAGCCAGAAGATGAACAAAGACACCATGCTTTGAATTTAAATCGAATAGGTTTTCCTCGAATAAACATTTTGCAGCTATGGCGTCCAAAGAATGGTATCATTTGCTTGTCAATAGATAAATGGTGAGTAAATACACCAGACTGCATGCAACGTTTGTTGACTCCATCGATAAAGGGACGAGCTTCAGCGAATTTGTCCCTCGGATAAAGCTTATTATTATCAGCCAAGTGAATCCATTTTTTATCGATTCAAATCGTGAGCGAGGCACCGCCTGTTTAACGATTTCTATGCCAAAATCTTTTTCGTTTGACCAATAGAGTTTCCATTGTGGTACTGTACAATAGCCACTTAAAAATAAAATGCCATAAAAACGTTTAAGTTCATACTGCTTCAAACCCAAAAATGCATTACTTTGAGTAGCGTAGGTGCTGCTGAGCTCAATTATGGATAGAATAAAATGATCATCCATAAATAAGGAAAGCAAGTCTATTGGACTTTTTTCAGTTAATTTCTCAACCACCTCTGCAATTTTAGTATCCTCTATGTTTGCCGGCCGTTTCGCAAACTGAAATGAGTGTTTGCGCCAATGAGGTGCAGCGTATTCATGAATCGCCTTGAATTTTTTCGATGGAGGTTGTATTGATGAACTTTGGTGTTCATGTTCGGCAGTTTTTTTATCATCATTACTTTCATCCGTACCAGCGATTTCTTGACAAATGGACGCATTTGGTTGTATAATTTCATCGTCGAATTCCTCAGAATCACTTAGCACATCGACTGCGGGTGGAACATAGACTACAGTTACTTCATCCGCATTTTGAGCCTCTCGAGCTTCTTCATCGTCTGAATCGGCAGTGCTAAGCAACTCAACAACCTCTTCCATTGTTAAAAAGTCACGACGTCGCATTTTCGTATTATCACTAAATCATAAACTTATTGTAAATACATGCTATTAAAATTGCATGTTTCCTAGTAAACATGAAAAAATTACTTACAGCAACAAAATCGACCACAAGAATACAATACACCTAATTCATTCAAATTCGAACACCACTATATAACTTTATGACACGATAAAATTACAAGTCTTTATCGTATCACGGTAAATCAAGAAATGCGAATACTCATCGGCCCAATGGTCGAGAAATCGATCACCGAAATTCCGACGAAGCGAGCTTGGGTTCAGAGTGTCACATGTAAAAATTAAAAATGTGTAAATAAAGTTCGAGTGAAAGTCGTATATATTTGGTTATTATTTACTTTTTTTTAGATTTAGACGGTTAAAAAAAAATTGAAAACCACTGAAAAACAAGGTAACTTTGAAGGCGTTGAGAAGGCTGTTCAAACTGAAAACAAAGTGAAATAATTTTTTTTAGAGATAAAAAAATATAAACCTTTTTTATGATAAACATTAAACTCACTATTGGTATCTGCAGGAGGAAACAAAAATTTCTTATAGTCATAGTCGAGAAATCTACCATTGGGCCAAAATGGGTTAATTACTTATTAAGTCGAAATGAGTTGTGGGTATCCGAATATGTAACTATTTGACTACTTTTATTTGAAATCAAAATTTTTGGTATCTACTCGTAACGAAAAAAAGTTTGGTGTCCGTTAAAAGCAAATACGGTGTGACAGCCCAGCTGTCAACTAATACTGCCGCAAGAGGCGACACACGTATAAATTAGCTACAAATTATTTGACAGTCAGTCACCTGTTTGTGCTTTTGTCAACGTAGAATTGGCATCGACAAAACTAGTCACTATGTTGGTAACCCGACGTGGCATCTGAAGACAAAAATTTTAGGGGTGCAAAACGAGGCGAGCATGAGGCCAAATCTCAATTCGTGGAACTCTGCAACATTGCCGCTCTTAAACTTTCAACGTTCTGGCATCCGCAACCAGCCAAATTTTGGGCGTATCGTATACATAGCAATACAGCAGAAGTCGACAAAATCATTGGGGAGTTGGAAGTGATCGCACTAGCACAAGAAGCAGATATAGAGAAAAATGTGCCGGCTGAAGGCTGTACTATAAAACAACGTCTTCTGGCCACTTTCGAGCAAAGTGATGAAGTAAAGACTCGCAAACTGCTTTGCTGCATGGAATTGAGCAACAAGCGTCCATCGCAACTTCTGCGCAGCTTGCGATGCACCGCAAATAATAAAGTGCTGGAGCCATTTTTAAAATCATTATGGTAGGAACGACTTTCTGTGGAGATATAATCGATATTGGCAGGATTAGCTGAAAACTACGGCCAATCGTATCGCAAAAATCAGCAAACCAACTATAAACTCGATCGCAAAGTCCATAAAAGCTAGTCCGCAAATACTGCGAACACATACGCGGATCTGCAATACCGTGACTTTTTGCAACTGAGAAAGCAGGCATGCATGCGGAGTTTGCTGAGTGCAAGTAGAAGGACAAGATGAGCAGTGCCAAACATGCAGATTGCGACGCATCTCACCACGAAGAATGCTAGTTTCGCTTTCATTTTGAAACCAGAGCAAATAATTGTCAACAGCTAAGTATATTCGTTTGAGTGATAGGTGGGAAGAGCGTAAAGTCACTGACGGGAGAGTCACTCGCTAGTGATGCAGAAAACAATCGCCTATATATATACAATGCAGAAACAAAACTACATTTCCTTACCAACACAGGGGCAAAACTCTCTATGCTCTCTTGCAAGTATTTCCGCAGGTCAAACCCAACTGACTAGAATCTCTAAGCCACAAATTGTTCTAAAATAAATACATTTGGGGAGAAATAAATAAATACATTTAGAATGTTTCTAAATGGATATTCCGCGTAGGAGGAATACCATGACCAATAATACACGTAGATGCAGATTTTTTACAGCACCTTCAATTTTGGTCGATCTCAATAACAAAAACCTTGTTGACTCCATGGCGTTGTACGCTGCACGCTTCAAACGATTCATCAATAGTGATTGTCTGCGTAACCAACAAGTTTCGTGAACTGTTAAGAAGATACCCAGCGCTCAGGAATCCATTGGCAAATAATGTGAGCCATGCATGCAGCGCAGCACCACATAATCACAAAAGGTCCCCCGTTTTGCTAAAGCACGGATTTTAACCCCGAAAAAGTTAAAAATTGCCAGGTCAGAATTCGAATACATACTTCTGTCACGCATCATCAAGCTTTTGAGTAAGTCCTTTACATTTAGTGCCAATAAAGGCAAGCTGGCGTCCATTACACGGTATTCATCTGCTCAATGCAGTCACACAACTGGATCGCTATTCACTGCGACATATTGGCTCACCTCGCGAACAAAATAATTTCAACGAAGCTTGAATTAGTACGCGGGTTCTATTGTATCCCGATTGCGGAAGAAAACACCCCCAAAATGGTGATGATAGTACTTTCAGGGCTCTTCGAGCTCGTGGTCACACACTTTGATTTTCGAAATCTCACCCAATTGTTCCAGCGCTTCATGGACAAGGTACAGAATTTCTGTTGTTGCTACATCGCCAATATTTTCATCGCACCAAGTAACGTTCAGGAACATATGGATGACGAACGCATCAATGATAGCTTGTCTATGGACGGCACTTCAAAATACAAACAGACTACAAAAATCATCTATGCACTTTCGCTAGCAAGAAAGGCATCCATACATATTGCAAATCTACACTAACGTTGGGCTATATTACTCATGGCCTACGACTTCAAAATAACGCACACCAACACTGTTCATTTTGGCTACGTTGAACAACTTTCAAGGTTTATGCAGCGGTTCTCGAAGGATAAAGAAGGCTACATTCTTGTACATATCGAATTTGAAGTAATACATATGTAATTTGGTTACCACTAAATTACCCATCAATAGTACCCAAACAGCAAAAAAATAAAAGCAAAAGACTTAGTTCTACAGAAATTGGTCAAAACCGCGTACAACGGATGGCCAAATTCTCCAAAGAGGGACACAGATCCAGATACTAAACCATATTGACCTCATCGAGATAATTTATCCCAGGGTTAAAGGCGTTCTTATATTGGGAATATGAGTCATCATTCTGAAGAAGTTTTATAACGAGGTCTTAAAACTATTTCACCAAGCACATCTAGGCATAGATTGCATGAAATTTTTGGTTAGATCATTTTCTTTCAACCAGAAATAGACGCCAATATCACACAACGTGCTCATCAGTGTCAAACTTGCGCATGCGCAGTAAAAATGCTTACAAAAACTGAACTAAGATCTTGGCCATTACGGTCCAAGGGTATTAAGAGCATTAATATCGATATTGCCAGTCCCAACAAAGGTGAATATTTTTTTCGTAATAATCGGCATATACTCAAAACGGGTCAAAACGTTGCAAGCATCAACAATTAGGCCGACAAACGTGATCAAAGTCCCTACAAAATTATTTGCACTTTATGGACGATCCTCCTCATACCGCTAGTGCTCCTCTCAAAAGGGAGGGTGTTGCAGAGCCATGACAGATACGACAGTTGGCTGTGCATATCAACACATAGAAGACCGTTGAAATTTCAAACTTCAACTGACAACACACTAACCTTCAAGTTCAGCAGCTGGCGCACGTAGTCGTGTACAGTAATCACATCCGTGATAAGTCGTCATTATATTTTTGTCTACTTATTAGAGTAAATTTATCTTGAACCAAAATTTTGGTTCTTCACTACCTGCAAATAGCACCTCCAACTGTCGCGGTACATTGACAACGTCCTCCAATTTTGAAATTCGAACAGCGATGAACTGTCCTCGTTGACTGAGTCAGACCAGCATTTTCTCGGTTTCCCCACTGGTCTCCGGCCTTCAGTACTCCCAACGAATACCTTGTCAGGTATCCGTTATTCGTCCATACGAGTCATATGGCCACTAAATTGCAACTTCCACAATCTTACAATCTTTGCGATCTTTGCTTTGTTTTCCTGTGTATTCATATGCAGCTGGTCTTCAAGACCTTCAAGATTTAGCGCTTGTTATTTAATATGTGTATCCCTGCATTAGCTACATGCAACAGGTAAGGATACAAGAAATCGTTTAAATAAATTTTCTATGCAGTTTTCAAACTTCTCTAAAATATGAAATGCTTAGCAAAGATTCATCTTCTTTGTTAAAGTTTTATCAGTTTTTTGTTGATGAATCAAAAAACAAAAACGACTGCCAAGATTTTGTATTTTTGATCTGAATATTGATCCCAGTTCAGATTTTTCAAACTTTTCAACCCTTATAATCAGTGGTCCTTTTGGATTAATCAGCGCTTTAAAAATTGCTAATTTTATGCTTGAAAATAAACAGATTCTTTTCCTTCTTCGTAGCATTATAGGCCCTGTTACAACGGCGGAAGTCACCTCAGTTGCAGACATTATGTTTTAGTAGAGGGGTCAGTAACCCGGGGTGGCATACTGAGACCGGCTAGCGCTCAGTCGTGTCGCGAGTCTTCCCGGACACCCTCTGCCCGTGCTGACTAACACGAAGGGATAAGGACGGGAAAGAGGGAGGTCATCTTAAGAAATGAAAGATGATTGATTTTACCATTTCGTCATTTTCGCATTTTTAATTGAACTTAATTACAAAACACCGATGCGACCAGTCAATTCAAAAAAATTAAAAACGAATTTCATTAAATCAGGCCCCTTTTCAAATTTCCAATTGAACAGACTAAAACCAAATCATCGATGAATTGTAACACAGAATATAAAAGAAAATATATACCAACGAAATATTAATAAAATGAAAAACAAGTTGGGTAAACAGACCTACGCTCATGTCAGAAGGGTTTTGTATTCAATTTTCAAAATGCAGTCACCAGAATGAATAAAGTCAAGAAGCATGTCAATGACGATTTTATTGGAGAAACTATAAATTCGAAGATCATACTATTATCAACAAAGTTGAAAGAATTTAGACTTCTGAGGTTTCTGTTATTGTTATACTCATAAATATCTCCCTTGATAATTATTTCAGATGTCCATTCGCGAGGGAGGAAACTCATTTTTCATGTATTTCCCCCCTGTGCCCTCACTGAAGCAAAAACTGACAGTTTAAGAACTGTTTTGAAAAGCTCCCATGAAAACTTTCTTTTCATACTCATATCGGCTACATTTGATGAATTTTTTTTCAGGGGCCACTCTCCTGTACTGTTATCATCGATTAATAGCCAATTTTTTCGAATCCTAGAGTTGTTACAAAGCCCTTTTGTTAGAAGCTCCCTCCCGCCTCCCTGACTTGTTTCACTTATGAGTATGAATTGTAGGTACTCAGCTTCAGTCATTCATTAAATTGAATCAAGTGTTCAAAGCATGCACCTTAAACGTTGAAGTTGGGAAAAAATAACTCAAAATTATTCAATCTTCGCATTTAAAACAGCCACTATTTTGTTTTACGATTACTGATATCACTAGCAGAACTGATTCTCAAAGATATTCATGACACCTATCATTCCTGAAATTTTCATGCAAATCCTAGCAAAACTGTAGTGTCTGAGTCGGTAAAAAGCGCATGTTGTTCCATAGCCATATGTTGCCATAGTAATACATGCAGCGCATATTGTTCCATAGTAATACAGGAAAATTCAAATCGCTATAACTTCGCTAAATATGATGCAATCTTTATGAAACTTGCAGGGTTAATCAATCTTATAAATAGACATCTGTGTACTGAATTTCATTGAATTTAAGGGTACCGTTAAGATTTTATTCAAGAAAACATAAAATCGATAAATCATACTATTACTAACAAAGTTGAGTGAATTGCGACTTCTCACGTATTTGTTGTTGTTGTACTCACCAAGGCCTACATTTCTGATTTTTTTCAGATTTTTCGGATCACAGGTGTCCAATCGCGAGGGGGGGGGACACATATTTTTCGTGTATTTCCCCTCCCTGTGCGCCCCTCGAAGCAAATTTTGCCAAACTAAGACCTGTTTTGAAAAATTCTCATCAAGACCTTTCATTTGATATCCATATCGGCTACCTTCAATGAAATTTTTTTTTCGGGGGGTCACTCCCCTACATGGGGAGACCCCCCTTAAATACCTTATACAATTTTTTTTGAAGAGATCACCACTTTACACCTACATACAAAATTTGATGCTTCTAGCTTAAGTAGTTTCCGAGAAAAACTGCTGTGACACACGGACGGACGGACGGACGGACAGACAGACAGACGGACAGACGGACAGACGGACAGACGGACCGACAGGACGCGATTTTAGAAGGGTTTTGTAAAATTATTTTACAAAACCCTAAAAAATTATATGTAATTACTTACCCCTTGTACGGCTTCGGAGCGCTCGGCAACTGGAAGCGCAACGGGGCACTGCTAGAAATAATCAAGTTTTTAAAATAAATTTTTAAATTAAATTTCTTTTTTTCTTTGTTTTTACGCAAGCCGCACACTCTAATCGCCAGACGTTAAAATTGCTTTGAGTTTTTTTAATAGTTCGGTGTAAATGTGCTCTATTGTCGTTCACTGAAAGGACACAATGAAATTAATTCACTACCAGTCACTGATAATAAGAAGGATTCTCCTCTTCAACGCCTTCTCTTATTTTCCACACCATTTGCTGTTAGTTATTATAATCCCGGATAATCCCAACTCCCAATCCGAATCTTTTCCCCTAACACATCCCAAATCACTCAACCATACAACCATCCAATTCTTAAATTTCCACCCAGTAATCCAAATTAAAATCACTTCCAATTTCTAAATTAGAATCAATTTTCAGCGTCAAGGTTAAAATTACTTCTCAACTTTCAAGATTAAGAACACTTCTCAACTTTCACATTAAAGTCAGTTTTCATTTTCCAAAACAAAATCACTTTTTAATTTCAAATTAAAAGCACTTTCAACTTTCAAACTACAATTCCTTCTCCAAGTCCAAAATAAAACAAATCTTCTCCACACCGCCAAATAACTTCCTCCTCTTTTTAAAAACCAAAATCGAATATTTTCCCAAATCAAAAATTTCACTCACTCAAATCCCGCAATCCTTTCATTCTCAATTACTGTTGCCGCATTTGGGTAACGTAATTGAAGTTTATTACACTTCGATTCCACTACCTACACATCTTTTTCACATCGACAAACACAACAATTTCTATTTTGCATATATAGCAATTTGCATAACCATGATAGCGTTTGGTTGGATGCAAATGGTAATATATATACGGAAATAATTGCTTTTGGCGGTATTCCAAAAAGAGTGTTTTCCTGCACTCGGGGAACTTGAACTCAGGGTACCAGTGGACGCTACCAACGGAGCCACCTTCTGTTGATTTCCCATTTATTGAATTAGCAACTTTAACTATGCACCTTTCTTAATGGGCCGGGAATTGAAATTTTTTTAGTAGGAAAGCGTGAATGAATTTTTGTTAGTATGACGGATAAAATTTGTTAGTGGGAGATAGTGAATAAAATTACTCGTAGATAGCATGAAAGAAAGAATTAGGTTTTGTTCGGAAAAAGGTATCGAATGAAATTTTGTTAGGTAATGAATTGAGTGAGGTAATGAATGTGAGGTAATGAATAGAGTGTAGTTAGTTGGAAAGTTAAGATTATTATTATATTATTATAATTATTTTTTTTCTGATTGTAAACGATATAATAGGGTAGGATTAAGATGATGGGGAGGTAAAAATTATAGAAAAATTGTTAAATGTTAATAAAAATAAATAAATTTACCGAAGAAAAGGGCATATGTGCCCAAAAGAAGGTGGGGATGCCAGTACGCCGGAACTCGCAACAGCCCTCTCAGGCCTACACTGTCCATTGACCGCGCCCCCAATTTAGAAACCCAAACAGTTATGAACTGCTTTCGTCGATTGAGTTAGGCCAGCGTTTTCTCGGTTTTCTCACTGGTCTTCGCCCTTCAGTTCTCCCAATAAATACCGTTTTACGTACCCGTTGTTCCTTCATACGATTTACGTGGCCCATTGTAGCTTCCACAGTCTTACGATCGTTGAGACATCTGGCTCGTCGAAAATTTCATACAGCTCATGGTTGCATAGAATTCTGGCTTGTCGAAAATTTTATACAGCTCATGGTTGCATAGAATTCGATCCCTGTCCTCCTTCGCTTGGATTATTCGCCGCTGGACTCGCCTCTCGAAGGCATTCAAAATGCGGATACTTGGGTTAGGGTCCACGTTTCACTACAATAGCGTAGCATATGGCGTTCTCACAGATCTGTGTATTTGGAGCTTTGTTTTCTTATGTACGCAACTGGTCTTCAAGAACGTTAAAACTGAATAAAAAATTTTATTTGCAAACTGCATCCTTTGGCGTATTTTGCATCTTTCATTACATGTTCTCGTATTTTTGGCGCCTTAATATACAAATTCACCTACATGTTCAATATTGTGTTCGCCAAGTGTGATATTTTAGATATTGCAGATATTTTCTTTTTCGACTGCGTCATGAGCTTTGTTCTATTCACATTGATTTGCAGCATTCCTAGTTTTGCTTCGCTCTCAAGTTTCAGGAAAAGTTCTTTTGCAGTTTTTAGCGACCGTGACAAAATATTGATGTCATATGCATAGGCTATCACTTGGCTCGACTTGTACTGTAACTTACCTCATGTATCGACAGATAGTTTTCCTATGACCTACATCAAAGCTAAATTGAATAGCAATGGGGCCATCCTATCTTGCTGCTTTAATCCGATATATGTGCAGGTAAGTTGGTTATCGATCCTGACTTGGGAGGATATCGAGATGATTGTCATTCTGGAGAGAAGAACTAATTTGTCTGGAATACCAAAGCAAAACATTATTTGCTATAGTATAGTACGATCATTACTGTCGATTGTTTGCTCAAAGTCAATGAAGATTTGGTGCACGTCTATGTCGAACCCCTGGCATTGCTCAAGTACCAGCTTGACTCTATTAAATTGGTCTCTCGTCGATACTTGCTCGAAAACCAGCTTAAATCTTCCTAATAATAATGTTGGCGTATGATCTGGTTTAATTTTCTAAGATCTTTGAAATAATTTTGTAGGCCATACACAGAACTGATATGCCTCTAAAGTTTCCGCACTGTAGCTTTTCACCTTTTTTGTGGATAGGGAATATAATGGATTGGCTCCATTAATTCGACATATGTCTTTGTTATCAAATGGGCTGGATGCTTTCATGAATAGCTTTCTGAATACTGCTGCCTCCATATTTAATGAGCTGCATAAGAATCTCATCAGTGCCTGGTGCTTTGTTATACTTTTGGGCTTTGATTGTGGAACAAAGGTCATGTAAAGTTGGTGGGGCCGATGGAAGCTCTCTGAGAATATCTATAGGCTCCAATTTTCGGGAGCTGTGCGGAAGATTAAAGAGGATCTTGAAATATGATACCAATCAGATGTCGTTACGTCAGAGTGTGGTTTTGTGTTGATAACCTGGTTTTATTTCTATTCGCTACTTTGTATTCTTGTCTTGTGTTCTTGCTCGTTAGACTTTCATAGACGTTTCTCAATTGGTCGTCATAGTATTTTGTTTTTCTTTATTCTAAACATCTTATTCGCTACTCTTCTGAGATTTTCATAGTGTTATCTCTTCGTCCCGGTTTTCCTACCTGATATTGTTTGTCCGCCTGATTCTTTTCGTCCAACGCATTTTGACGCTCATCATCGCACCATACATTTCTTTTGCGCTGGGCTTCCAGTCCGATCATGTGTTCTGCCACTGTCTCAATTGCCGGTTTTACTTCCATCCAGAGCTCATTGCTGGTTTTCGACGATGTGTCTGATCGAATGGGAGTCAGCTGCTTGTTGAGGTTCTATGGGAAATTTTTTGCTCTAGATGCCGTTTGGAGCCTTTCAATGTCATATTTTTTTAGAGGGCTGGTATTTACCAAATACTCCTTTGACATACAAAATTGTTGGATTAATTTGATCCAGTAATGCTCCGAGTTACAATTGGTCCCTCGGTTTGTAGGGATGTCAAGTATGCTTAAGGCCTATCTTTATTGGGTCAAAACATGGTCGACCTGGTTTTGTGGATTGCCATCCGGTGATCCCCAAGTTATTTTATGTATTCGTAGGTGGGGGAAAGACGCCGAAAGTTTAAGTCGATTTCCGCCTTACGCAAAGTCAATCAGGCGCTAGCTGTTGTCATTTGTTTCCTCGTGGAGGCTATATCATCCAATCGTTCTCCAATGATATATCTCATTGCCAACTTTGGCGTTAAAATTGTCAAAAATTATTTGCCAGGCGATTTTAGAGCATTTTTTGCGTTCCTCTGACCTTTTCTTAGGTCGGAGCGTGCACGTTTATCAGCCAGATTTTGAAGAATTACGCTTTTATACTTATCACACACAATCGTCCGTTAACTGCCGTAAAATGAATAATGTGTGATTTGAACTCCCTGAATATTGTGTCCGAGGTCATATCTTGAATATCACTTGCAATCCAGCTCATTTCCTGGATTGCCAGTATGCTTAATTTGTATTGACAGTTCTGTTGTAGAAGGCTCTTAAAAACGCCAGGGTTGTTCAGTGATCTGACATTCCAGTATCTAATACTGTAGTGTTTTTTTTCATTTGCGAGGTTGCTGCTGTAGGTCCAATTCATGACGAGGCTCTGCTGCCATTTCGAAATAGCACATATAGGGTTTTCCATGGACGGGAAGCTAGCCCATCATTTTGCCTCTAACTGGCGACATGGTTATTTTTTAGGCACTGCGGACTCGCTTTCACCCTCTTACATTGCCTCAAAGAAGGTGTAAGTAGGATTTATTAGCAGGCACTGCAGACTCGCTTTCACCCTCTTACATTGCCTCAAAGAAGGTGTAAGTAGGATTTATTAGCAGAGCTGCAGTTGTATTGCAGCTTTATCCAGAGGAAGAAACCCTAGTACAAACTGGCTCATGATGCACATAGTTGAGTTCACTACATCTTCAGTTCCTAGTCTTTCACTCTCTGGTGGAGCAGCATGTTTCCGTACCTGACTAAATTAAAGAACGTTTCGAAGTTCATTTTATTAGTATTTCACCCAAAACCAGAAGACTAGGTATGTGTGCCCAGAGGCCGTGTTTTAGATTTTAAGTGGAATATTCTGCTAACCACTGGCTAAGCCCTCGTCTAGAACACGCTATTTGCGTAGTTTTAGCACTAGTGGCTCAAATATGAACATCATATCGGATATGGTTCATGTACAATGGTTGTGGTAAAAAAAAATCATATAATATATCATATAATGTTAAACACAACCAATGCTGTCCCTGCTGCTATCTCTAGGATTGGCTCATGGGTGTACCTCATTCATTGGCTTTAGCATTAAAGTCTCTTCAAACAAGAGCTTGTTCCTAAGTACTTAAAACAGCATCTTTTATGTATTGAGTTAACCTCGAAAGGATGACCTTGACTCGTTTGAGGATAGATACATTTGCATGAATGTTATTACTGCACACTGAATGCACAAAACATCATCCATTCAACTATGCCATCAACATTTATGACGCGACAGCCCAAGCCGGGCCTTGAACCTAGGATTAATTCTCTCCAATTATCACAACTCTGCAACCTCAATCGGCAGTTTGTCATTCTCAGCAATAACCTTGTCTTTCGATCAAGTCCATCGTGTTTTTTTGGGCATATACCTTCTGCGATACCTTTTAATGTTCTTTAATGTGGCTGGTTTTCTTCCATTCTTTCTACATACTAATTTTCGTTACTTTGCATAATACAGGAATCGTCATATAATTCATACAACTCATCGCTGTAATGCAGTCTCCACGCTGTTGCTTTTTTCACTGGACCGTAGATTTCGCGGAGCGATTTGCGTACAAATCTGTCCATTCCCTTTTAGGATTCGGTTTCCTTAGGCATCAGTGATTGAACGTGCCATAGTATTGACATCATCAGCATATGCTGACAATTGTGTGAACTTGAACATTAGGGTACCCGAAGTTTCAGCTACTGTATTCCTGATGGCGTGTTCCAGCGCAATATTAAAAAGCATTGGGCAAGCCCATCCTATTATTTTAAGCAAGATCCTGTTGTGAAGCTGGCTGTAAGTTCATCGTTAATATTCACCAGAGATTCTGTGTTTAGCATCCTGACTTTAACCATGCAGACTAGTTTTGTTGGAATGCTAAAGTCAAGTGCAGATCGCACGAGCATTGTGCGACGATGAAAGAGTGATGGAGAGAGTGGTAGGAAATGGAGGTATTTGAAAAAAAAGTATTATTTTGTACAGCCCATTTTTGTGTACACTATCATATGCTTGCTTAAAATTTAAACAGAGTTGGTGTGCATCGATGTTATATTCCCAGCACTTTTCGAGCACCTGCCCAACTGAAAAAATTTAGTATATTGTAGACCAGACCTCCTTCAATACTTTCATAGCACAGCTCTAATTTTCTTTTTATAATTTTGCAGAGCACCTCACATATAAGACGTCCATAGTAGAGCAATGCCTCTATTATTTTCATACCTAACTTCTTCGCCACTCCACTGGTAACTGCTCCTTTCCATAGTCTACATATTAGTCGATGCGAAAGTCTACTTTGATAGAGACTCTCACTCTGGAGCAATTTTGCTGGTATTCCATCTGGTGGTATTCTACTTTGGTCCGAGTTGGCTACTAGATGTAGCATTTCACGCCTCATTCCCTTATTTAACCATTTTCTTGCATTTTTAACCACTTCCTTGCATTTTTTCCATCGTACCAGTCATTCCTACTTTTCTTTAACCAGTGCACCAAGTGCTCTTCGGCCCCTTTTTTTCTGCAATTCTCATAATCTTCTACATGGAAAGTACTTACTTACTTACTACAGGGGTAGGTTGATGCTGTTCTTCCGCGCTGGCCTTATAAATATGAGGTTGAATCAAATATGAACGGTAGTTTTTTATATTGGACACAAACCATATCATCAACATTTCTCGAAGTAGTCTCCTGCATTGTGTATACACTTTTGCTACCGTTTTGAAAGCTTGAATATTGCTTATTCATAAAAAGTTTTAGGATGTTTCCAACCTTGCACACATGCTCCTCTGCTTCTTCATTGCTTTGAATCGTTTGCGTCCAAGTGATACTTTCAGGGGCGTGAAAAAAGTCACAAAGGAATACGTCTGGACTATAAGGAGGATATCAAAGTAATTTTCAGCCCATTTTTTTCCAGTATATCCATTGTCAAAGCCATTGTGTGCAGCATAGCGTTGCCACGGAGAAGTATAGCCTCTCTAATGGGCATACTCATTTGTTTCGGTTGGTTTTTGCTAACTGTAACGACTAGCAATAGTAGGCCGCATTCAGTGTTTGTTGATCGTGGAAAGAAGTCCATGAGCTCGATAAGCCCTCGAACGGCATTTGTATTGTCTATAAGACTTGTCCTTGGACACTGATTATGACTTTCATTTCCAATAGGTTGTTGCCCATACACTCGACTCAGAGAAAATGTAGTGCTGCCAAACTGCACCTTAACGCCCTCGTTCGTCAAAAACTTTATGATGACACAGTTTATGACAGTCGAATGTACCTCTGGCTGAATCATGGCTTTACTGAGGACAAAGCCACGCGTGGCCACAACCTAAGCTAGTTCCTCCCAATCCTTATCAGCGAGCCACTAATCGCCATAATTAACATAATTAACATGTCTGCGACATTGCGGAGATGTTGCCAAGTTTTGACCCGAACAACCGAGGCTGGACGGTAGAACAGTTTATTAGGCGCATATGCAAGTTGAAGGAGGTATACGCTTGGGACGATAAATTGTTATTGTTTGCAGCACAATTAAAACTGTGCGGATATGCAAAAATATGGAACGACGGACAAATGCAAGTATTTAAAAGTTTCCCAGAGTTACGAACAAACTAGTGATCGACTTTCCTACTCGAATCGACGAAGCCGATGTGCATTTAAAGTTGATAAGAACGATTCGTGCAAATTTAGAAAGTTTGGACGAATAGCTTTATAAAATGGGGAGAAGTGTCAGATGCAGCAATCATAAAGTATATCCGACAAGGCTTCAGTCATCCAGCACTGCAAAATGCTCTTACGGGAAGTGATTTCGCAGAACTAGGAGGAGAATATTGTGCCGGCTAGAGATCCGCATCAGATGCGCGCATCACGTAGTGAATTGGTGCCGCTGCGTGACCAGTCAGTACGAGTGTCGAATACTAGGCCAGTCGAAATGCGCGAAACCGGACCGACATATTTCAATTGCCGCCAGCGAGGTCATTTGGCAGTGCGATGTCCGCATCCACAACAACGTCCGCGTTACGATCATTGCCGTCGTACGGGACATAGAACGAGCGAATGCCTCGACAGAGCTCAACAATCGAGAGGATCTACCCCACAGCAGTCAGATGTCGTATTGCAAATACAGGAGGAGGAAAATTTATCAATTGTTTCTGGACAATTGGAAGGTATATTCGCAATAGTAGACTCAGAAAGCTCACGTTCAATATTAACTCGATCCATTGCTGATGCCATTGAGCTAGTCGAACTGACTGAAATCGAATTTTTTGGCTTCGGCGGAGGAAAATATCGCTCTACGGGAAAAATCAAAACGAAGATGTAGTTTGATAATAGGGACTTTCTTCACACATTCTATATCGTGGAAGATGGAATGTTGCCTTGTGCTACTCTAGTGGGAGCCGATTTCCTAAAAAGCCAACGTCTAAACCTAATCATTGGAGATGGAGTTTGTAAAATCGAAGACACAAAGAACTTGAACGAGGACGAGTATCGCAAGTTAGATGAACTATTATGCGAATTCAAAGATTGTTTCGCCGAGAATTCATCGGAGATTGGGGAATGTAATCTGGGACAGCTGAAAACCGGGTTAATATCAGACACACCCATTTACAACAGACCTCATCGCATTGCTTTTGCGAAAAGACCTGAGGTCACAAAAATTATAGACGAATTATTGCAAACAAACGTTATTCAGTCGAGTAAATCATCGTATGCTTCTCCGCTGGTACTTATAAAAAAATCAGATTCAAAAGATAGACTACCGAGAACTAAATAAAATTACGTTGAACCATCCCTTTCTGATGCCTGTAGTGGATGAGCTGCTAGAACAACTTGCAGATGCTGAGTTTCTCACAACTCTGGACCTGCTTTCCGGATACTGCCAAATCGATGTCGAGCCAGAGTCACGAAAATATACTGCACAATGGGCATTTTGAATTTCTAAGAATACCATTTGAAGTTGCAAACGGATCAGCTGTGTTCCAGGAAGTAATGAAAAAAATTAAGCGTATGTTGCCCCCTGGGATACTCATTACATTTTTTAACGACTTAATGATCCAAAAGCAAAAATTTTGCCGGAAGCATGGAAAAGCAGCGGAAGGTACTCGAAGTGATTCGAGCAGTCGGAATTACTCTCTGCCGCTCAAAATGCAGAATTTTGGAAAGTGAGACTAACTTTTTGGGCCACGGAGTGAACGCCAGCTGTAAAGCACCTGGGGAGATAAAAGTAGCAGCGATAAAAGATTTCCCAACACCCGAAAATGTTAACGACGTTCTAAGATTTTTAGGATTAACCGGATTTTTTCGGAAGTATATCAAAAAATTTGCCAAAATAGCATGGCCAATCACCCACCTACTGAAGAAAAATGCAACTTTTCTATGGGATGGTGATCAAGAAGCCACATTTAGCCGTCTGAAGGAGATGTTATCCAACGAGCCAATTCTGTGCTTGTGCGATCAGACGAAACGCCATGAGATCCATACAGATGCGAGCTCCAAAGGGCTGGCCGGGGTGTTGTTCCAGGAAGAATCTTCGGGTGAGATTAAACGAGTTTGCTACCATAACCGTTGTTTTAGCGAGGCAGAGAAAAATTACTATTCGTATGAGCTGGAAGTACTCGCTATTGTAGACTCGTTGGAAAGGTTGCGAATCTATGTGTTAGGGAATCCTTTCACAATTGTAACAGATTGCTCTGCAACTAACACGGTGTGACTGAAGAAGCTCCTATCTCCAAGAAAAGCACGGTGGTGGCTGAAGATGTCCGAGTATGATTTAAAATCAATTCACCGGGACAGCCGCAGGGTGAAGCATGTGGATGTTTTAAGTCATGCACCTACCGAAAACACACTGAAGTTGTTGAGAGAATTTCAACAGTCGACATTACCGACGAAGACTGGCTGGTTACAATGCAACAACAGGACGAGGCAATACAGGACCCTATTATTGGTTTAAGTGAATGCGAAATAACGCTAAGGGATATATCGCTGCCTGTATCGAATGCTGTTATTTTAAAAGGGCCGCTAGGAAGTCAGTTGAGAAACAGTATGTTAGCCCGGTTGTCCCTATCCCTTTCGAAACGATATCCTTAGACCACCTGGTACCCTTTCCTAACGTACCGCTGGAAACCAATACGTACTAGGGATAACTGACTCATTTTCGAAATAAATTGTGGCAAAAGCTGTAAATTCGGTGAGTACGCTCCCAGTAATTCATGCGCTAAATGATCTAACTACCTTTCTTGGTCTTCCGTGACCAATCATATCAGACCGAGGCGCAGCCTTCACTTCCAAAAAGTTTAAAAGTTATTGCGCTGATAACGATATCAGCCAAATTTTAAATGTGGTTAAGACTCTCAGGGTAAATTGCCAAATCGAGAGAATGCATCAATCTGTTCTTCTATATTTGCAAACTTCAACAGATAACGTACGCAAATGGGACCGAAATCTTAAAAGGCTTCAGTTTGTTTTAAATTCCCAAACAAACTCGACTACCGGTCACACGCGTAATGCGATTGTATTCCGATACCAGCTACATGATATTCTTCCGAATAAGCTGCTTGAAGCGCTACACGAGTTATTTGTGACTAAATCCGCGGAAATTTGCTATGACGAAATCGCGAATAGAGTTAACTTCGAAAAACGAAAATGAAAAGAACGTTTCGACAAACAACACGGGCAACCAAACAGTTTGCAGTTAACGATCTGGTTTTGGTTGATAGCGTGCCTTCTGCAACCGGAGAATCTCGAAAATTTCAGCCACGCTACAAAGGACCGTATGTAATTAATCGGGTATTGGATTGCGACCGATACCTCATTGGAGATTTAAAAGATTGCCATCGGAATTAACGATCGTTCCAATCTATATTTCACGCGGAGCGGTTGAAACCCTGGTGTTCCTTGGGAACAGAAGCAAACAGCAACGATGAATCAACGGATGACGAATCAGAAGTTAGTTCCGATCCCGCCTTGGTTGAAGATGTGTCTCGGGACGAGTCACTCCAGGATGGCCGAGCTGTCGACACTGGAGAAACCGGACAGCAACGGATGCCAGTCGTGAAATGCAGTCGGTCGAGCACGCCAGTGAAGCCGAGTAGACGTGTGTTGCTTACGGAGAAAAATTAATTAAATAAACAAGTTGAGTAAGCAGGAGGATGCTCCTACCAGAAGGTCTTTTTAACATCCTAGAGTTAGAAATAAGTTTTCTAATAGCGTGAATCGATAACTTGAATTATTCATCCAATACTCAGATATGAAATCGTTCAAATTTCTGCAAAAGATACACAGTTTCTTTCATAAGCACAATGCAGCCGCCATTTTGATCCAGTTTAAATGATTTTGCTAAGTGCTCGTCCGATTGAACATATTCAAGTTCAAAACTTTTGCTTAAATTTTTATGAAAATTGAAAGGAAATAAAAGTCAATTTGAAATCTTTATCAACCATAAACACGTGTTATTGTTGTTGTAATTCCATACAATTGAAATGGCTATAAACACCTTGACTATGATTAGATCTGAATTAAATTTTGTGGACAGAAATATCTTAAATCGGTCTATATAATTGCAATATTTCAAAAAGTTCGAAGGTACCGTTTTGATTTTATGGGCGAAATTGTAAAATCTACAAATCATACTGTCATAAACAAAGTTGAGTGAATTTAGATTTCTGAGGGATTTGTTGCCCTTGTACTCATAAGATCCCACATTCGTGATAATTTTCAGATTTTTCGGCTCAAAGGTGTCCAATCGCGAAGGGGAGGGGGGACACATTTTTGGTACATTTTGCCTTCCCCTGGACCCCATAATTCATAAAATGACTTTTTTATTCCAGATTCTAAAAGTTCTAATTCAGACCTTTCATCTGATACTCCATTCGACTATCTTTGATAAAAAAATTTTTAAGGGCTCATTCGTTATAAGGGGGGACCCCCTTAAAAAAAATTTAAATTTTTGGTAAGACCTACCTTTCACAAAGTTTGAGTATTCTAGATTCTAAAGTTTCTGAGTAAACTTGCTGTGATGCACGAACAGACGGACAGAGAGGACGCGGAACTAGTAGGTCTTTTCAAAAATTTTTTTACGAAGACCTAAAAAGCTAAATTGGTTAAGCTCGATTGGTTTTATTCATTACCCATTCTGCCATTCTGACAGTTATAAACTTATAAGAAATGTACAATCCATAATTAATTTTTCATTTGATACTCTAACAAACATATGCTTTAAATTAGGTTCTTGAAACTCGTTGACTTCTTTTAAATCATTTAAATAAATGAATTAATCAAGCTTGATCTAAACTGTCCTTGGTATTTTACAAAGAATCATCTAAATTTAAGGATCTTAAAGCAACGCTCGAGAAAAAAATTTACATCTCCTACCTATTCAATAACATATTCAGACCATTTCCCGATACAACAATATACACCCTACATCGTGATACAAAACCTTAACGAGCATATCTTCATCAGTGAAAATACACTTTCCAGAAAATTTACTCAATCCTCGAGAGTGCTAGATGGGCTCTTAATTTCTTTTCACAATCCTATTATTCCATCTCATGGCATCTAGCTATAACGGATAAACAATGTCACATCACCTCGTATCAGCCTTCTACGATCTAACACGTATCCAAACTCGTCTCATCTCTAATAACATCATGTCAACTCATCTGTTCCGCCATACAATAACCGATTCCATGGCAAAACCGCTCAGCACTACGGAATCTACTGTACTGGTAGTATCCCCTTGTTGCGCTCTTCTTTGGTCGGTCTCCTTTTTCAATGACCTCGCCCTCGCAATGTCAATGTGGAAAGGAAAAAAGTGTTAAATTTTCACCAAGCAGTAGATGCAGAAGGAGAAGAAGATTTTTATGGCAACAGTCTCCCATTCTCGTCGTTTGAAACTCAATACTATTTCCATCGTTACCAACATATGTGTACACGTTTAGAGGCGTAAAGGAGCCTTGGGGATGCCCGACGAGATAATCGACCTGCCATCGGCGTAACAAATCAATTGAGTTACAAAAACGTGACAAACTTTTCTTTAACACGAAAGGACTTTTTGTGTTGATTTCCATTAAAGGAAGTGCGCCATGAATTCCAATTATGCCGTTCGCTTTACACCTACCTAAGTATACTCCGACGCCGTGTCGTGTTCAAACTTTTACCGTACATTGCCTTTTTCCCCCAAAAAAACGTTAGTCACCGCCCAACGATTTTCCGATTCCTTTTAATGTTTCCCAAAATTGTAGTTTTCGCAGTGATGTAAAAGGATAAAGTTAACAAAATTGAGAGAGGGATCGATACGCACAATTGAATTGCGAATGGAAGTGATTCTTGGTAATCAGGATAGTTTTTCAAAGTAATTCAAAATTCTTATTTCCAAAGCAATCTTTGTTTCTAGGATCAAAACTTGTGGCTAGCTACCATATACTGGAGAATGTGAGTGTCGATAATGTCGTTGTAACCCTTCGATATTCTTTATTTAGTAATAAATGCTCGTTTTGAATCTATTGGGTATCCAGCAACGCACGTTGAACTTACTTTATACCATAATCGTTATTCGGATCCAAATATTTAAGGCATCGAGTATATTTCCAGCATGAGGCAAATTAAATTTACGTATATGTCAGCAACAATAAACAGCTTTTCAAGAATATCGGACTCAAAGAACGTAAAAGCTTCCAATGATGAACATTACCGAATCCTAATAATCGCCTTGCATGCAAACTTGGCAACTTTTGTAATACAATTAGTAGGATACCAATAATAATCAAATTGGTCGTTGAAATAAATTTATGTTGCTTGATTTGGTATATAAAGTGCCTTAAACACTTTCTAATGAACACATATACGCCATTCGATTATAAGTATTGACTGGTAATTTTGTCAAAATTGGAGATGGCCATTCAACATTAAAGCACAAAGAACCACTTCTGATCGTAGTCTTGCATATTTAAGTGTATAATGGATGGTCCAACCAAAATACACGATGTTAATTGTTAATAAAACAAAAAGTTTTCAGAAAATTTTGTTAATATTTTTTACTATAATAGAAGAATCTATGACAATTATATGTGAAACAAAATATTGCCCAAACGCTCACCACGGCTACGGTGGCATACTTCTATCCGATGGTCCATATTTTCAATGACTCTGAGACATAAAGTGCTGAATTGTCTCATCCTTTTGCTTTTGAATTGTTCTTGGCTTATTGACGTAAACTTTTTCTTTTAAATATCCCCAGGGAAATAAGTCCAATGGTGTCAAATCGCATGATGGGTGCGGCCGATTAACATCGCCAAAACGTGAAATAACACGGCTATTGAATTTCTTGCGCAAAAGAGCCATTGCTTCGTTGGCTGTGTGGCAAGAGGCAGCATCCTGCTGGAACTACATATCGTCCAGGTCCATAAGCTCAATTTCTGGCCACAAGAAGTCCGTTCTCATCCTGCAATAGTGAACATTATTCACGGTAACTGCTTCGCAGTCCTCATTTTCGAAGAAGTACGGCCCGATGACGCCACCAGCCCATAAACCGCCCAAAAAGTCACTCTCTGTGGATACATCGGCTTTTCAACAATCACTCATGGATTTTCATTGGCTCAAATGCGACAATTCCGCTTGTTAACGAATCCACTGTGGTGAAAGTGTGCCTCGTCGCTGAAGATGATTTTCTTTGTAAAGTCACTATTCTCTTCTGTCTGTTCAACCAACCGTTTAGCGTATTGCCAAACGCTTGAAAAGGTCAGTAGGGTTCAGTTCGCGAGTCAGTTGAACCTTGTAAGCGTGTAAACTCAAATTTTTATTCAAAATTCGCATCAGTGATGTTCGTAAGATGTTCAATTGTTGGGCACGATGGCGAGTCGAAGTTGACGGCCCTTAAGCCACTTATCACGAACAACAGCAATGTTTTCCACAGAACGAACTGGGCGAGCATTCACAGGTGATTTAACATTTCCTACGGACCCGGTTTGCTGAAATTTGCGCAGAATTCTCCTGATTGTGGACACATTTGGTCGATTATGCTGACCTTAACGCGCTGCCAAATGGTATGCCTCTCCATGGTTGAATTTGTCAAACTCTGAAACGAGTAAATGTCAAATTAAGTTGGGCAAAAACTTGACGTTAGGGTGTGGCTCACAATTAACTTCGTGCATTATGGTTGGGCCACCCCTTATTTATACTATCAGAATGACTCACTACACACTACAGTTGCATTGAGTTATCCATTTATTGCTCAACTATTACCGTTAAACTTAGCAAAACATTACGGTGATGCTTGCTCCAGAAATCGGAATTCGTTAGTATTTCCTGACAGGGTAGAACGTGAGCTCTGTAAATAAAGAGCTGGGGACATTAGTTGGTCTCGGCTGACAAACTCATAGCACGGTTTCAAAATAATGTATCATCAGGTTTGATTAAAAGCCCATAGACTAGGAAAACCATTCATTATTTTCGTTGTAATACATGAAAATTCAAATAGCTACGGCTTCACCAAACACAGTTAAATTCTGATATAAAATACAGAATACGACAATCTTACCTTAAACTATTCCTCCTAGTATAAAGAAAGTTGAACGAATTTTTGACTTCTGAGGTATTTGTCATTATTGTACTCATAGGGGACTTCTTCATCATTCTTGGGTGCCAGGAGTCCAGTCGCAAGAAAAGGGGACCCAATTTTTTCATATTCGTCCGCTCTCCCTACCTGCTTGATTATCTATCTTGCAATTTTAATAACTGATATTTAAAGACTTCATCAAGACCTTTTACTTGATATCCTGTTTGGCTATCTCCGGTGAAAATTTTTTTTTGAGTTTGCCCTCTCCTTAAATGAAATGACTCATCTAAAAATTCTTTGAAATTTTTTTTCAACTATGAAACTTTTATTAACCATCAACTTTTGAGCCATTCACATGGTTTGATGACTCTGGCCTCTCTTGTTTCTGAAAAAAACTTGCTGTAACCCACAAATGAACAGACGAGTCGATGAACCGGTGTCAATTTGGACTGGGCATTGTTTAAAAATTATCTTACAAACTCATGAAAAAAATCCCTTCTATTTTTGTAGGAGTTTAAAGGACATAAAAGATGATTGGCGATGTGAAATTTATTTTATTACCTGTTTCTAAATAAATCATATTGTTGTGTAAAGCAAGTATTCTCCCCAACGCAACAAATTTGTGACCCCTTGAAATCATTGATCTATTTTTGTGACGACAAAGATGACAAATTTCACGATGCCGAAGTAAATGGAGCAGCCGCCACCATTAACGAGCTTAGTGACGTGGCGTCATTGAAGTTGTCACAATTTTGGCATGCAAAACCAACGTAATGATTTCCTTGAATAGTTAATCAGTTCCAAATATACAAAAAAAACTAAGCACGAAACAAATTCGATCGTATAATCACTCAGCTGGCTCAAGAGGTACTTCCCCGAAAAGCTAACATCTTGGAGACACCGCGAGAGACAGTTAACTACAATAATTTGAAGCAAAGGTTAATTAATGAATATGCCATGTCGAAAAAAGCTTTAGATTCACAAATTGCTAATTGACCTTTCATCAAGAGACCAGAAACCATCACAATGGCTCCATTTGATGAAAATGACGGGCACAGTAAGATATCAGCAAACGTGCGACGATCTTTGAGGTTGCAAAGACTGATGACTAACATGCAGACGTCGTCATTATCTCAACTGTCAGAAAGTCTTAGGTGTACGTAAACCTTACACTCTCAAATCAATCATCATTATCATCTATGGTGTAATAGGCCAAGTTGGACCTTGGCATCTAGGATTAATCTCCTCTTATCATCGCAGTGCCGCGACCTTGTCCGCCAGTTGTTTACACCCAACAAAGATCTGCTATCAGCTTCAAGTGTGTCTTCCCATCGAATAATCGGTCTTCCTGCTGGACTTCTACTTTGCGCTCCACCCTTTAATGCTCTTCAAGGCAGCAGATTTCTTTCCATTCTTTTTACATGGCCCACCCATTTAATTTTACGCAACTTCACGCTTGTGGAAATAGTTCATACAAGTCACCGTTTTAACGTGGTCTCCACTGTGTTCCTTGTTTCACTGGGCTATAGATTTTCGGGAGCACTTTGCGTTCACATACATCCACTGCCTTTTCGGATCCGCTCGTCAGGGTTCATGTTTCCCTTCCATATAACATCACAGGTTTGACTAGTGTTTAATGAATTCGGAGCTTATGTAGCCCATGCACAACTCTGGACCTTAGAATGGGAAGTACGGAGTAAGAGGCTTTATTTGCACCATTTACGTGGCGTCTGATTTCGTCCTTTTCTGCATCTCTTCTATTCAGGCTGGCTTAAACATAAACAAAATTATCCACGCATTCATTCAAGATTGTAGTCTCCTACGGACAGATTTTGTCAAACTGCAGTGTTCTTCCTTGTTTGAATCATAAATAATTTAGTTTTAGTCTCATATACTCGTAGCCTAATCTGATTCGCTTCAGATTCTAGGCTTAGAATGCGTTATCCAAGATTGAACGTGCCAAAACATTAACGTCGTCAATATGTGCTACCAACAGTGTGAAATGGAACATTAGCGTACCCGAGGTTTCAGGTGAGGTCTTTTTGATGGCATGTTCCAGCGCAATATTAAAGAGTGTTTGGGCAAATTTACCTCGTTGTCTTAAGCCTGATTCTATTATGAAGCTGCTCATTCATTTATCATTTACTTTGACTATGTAGACTTGTTTTGTTGGGACGCCAATATCAAGCATTATTTTTTTAGCGCATTTCTGTCGACATTGTCATATGCTTACTTAAAGCTTACAAAAAGTTGATGAATATCGATGTTATATTCCCAGCACTTTTCGAGCACCTGCCTAACTGAGAATATTTGGTCTGTTCTAGACTGTCCACTTCGAAAGCCACCCTGATATTCTCCTATAGTACTTTCAAGGTACGGCTTAAATTGTTTTCTATTATTTTGAAGGGCACTTTATAAGACGTGCCCAGCAGAGCGGTAAATCTCTAATTTCCACACCTTAACTTGTCCCCCTTTTTGTGTACAGGACATTGTGTACTTTTCTAAAGTCCTCTAGCAACTGCTACTCTGACCATATTTTTCATATCAATCGATGCAGAAGGTTATTTAGATTGGGACCTCCACTCTGGAGCGGTTCTACTGGTGTTGCACCTATTCCAGGAGCCTTAATTTTCTGAGGTCCTATACTGCCGCCTGTAATTCGTCTCTGGTTGATGGTGAGACTAGAAGGTCTTGCTCTACTTCTGGAATGTTGACGGCTTCAGTTGTTGTTGTGGACGCCGTGAATAGCTTTTGGAAATATTGCAGGCATCTGTTTTTAATTTTGACTGGTTTGCATATGATTGCGCCTTGTCCCCTTTTGGAAAAATTTTTTTGTGGATTGAAGCCATCTTATAATTGTTTAATAGAAGCATGCGTCGATCTGATTTCATGTAGGGTCTAAGATCTTGGCCTTGATAGTCAGTTGTTTCTCTCTTTGGCACTTTTTTTAGCTTCACGCCGAAGGCTTTTATATTATCTTTCTTCGGCCCGAGTCGATCACTGGAGGTATTCTTTATGCGCTTGGTTCCTTTTTCTAATCGCTTCCTTGCATTCTTTGTCATACCAGTCATTCCTACTTTTCTTTAGCTGGTGCCCCAAAACCTCTTCGATTGCTTCTGATAATGCATCGCTCAACTCAATCGGTGCTGCTTAAACCTCCATGAAGGCCTTTATAAAAGGGAAGTTAGCTGCAATGTGAAGCCATTTGGATCACATAGAATCTAATCGCCAACGCAGTCGCTGTCACTTTACTAGTCACCAGAGTTCTTTGTCAAGGAAACCAACGCCTGCGAATTGTTTTTGTTACTACCACAAAATATTTGTAGCCAAACCATGCAAATGTCAGCAACCAGGATCATGATTTTCAAATCAACAGGAAAACAAACCATATCATTGTTGCAGCAGGCGAATGAGAATGACATACCAAAGTCTCTCCTTTTTGCATTCGACCATCCTTCTGAATACCGACTCTTTATCGACACAGATGTCGACATATCGGTTATCTCACCAACTGCTAGCATGAACATAAACATCTACACAAATACAAGCTCTCCACCACAGACTGTACTGAAATCAATATCTATGGTCATAAGTTAATCAATGTGGGTCCAGGCTTATGACGCGAAATTGAATGGCAGCTCTTCGTTGCAGATGTTTCAAGGCCAATAATAGGTGCAAATTTTTGTGTCACCATTCTTGTATCATTGATATAAAGAACACCTGGATTATAGCTCCTATTACTCAGCTTTCTATCCAAGGAACGAAAGTCAACACAGAGCACAGTTTCGTAAGCACAATAATCATTGACTGCAAATATCAGGCTTTACTTTAACAATTCCCAATGTTAGTAAATCCGTCATTTGAAAATAGCTCCAAGAATTATACAATGTGACGCCGTATTATTACCACTGGACCACCCATTGCTGAGAAATTTCGACACATGCTACCAGAAAAATTAACAATCGTCAAAAGGAAATTTGTTTTTTGGTGCAAGGGGTTACTGTTAACCGTGTGATAGCCTTTGGACTAGCCCGGTTCACCGAGCCCCGAAAAGAGATGGCTCGTGGGTTAAAAGCATCTTCGTCTCATCTTTGTAAGGCTTAGCAAATATGAAGTCGTTGTCAATTTAACCAAATGCACATTTGGCATTGAACTAATAGAGTATCTTGGATATTATTTAGACTAACGTGGTAGTTTACCATCTTCCTCTCGTGTAGAACATATATATCATTACACCCTTCCCAAGACCACTAAAGAGCTTCAACTTTCCTTGAAATGCTCAATTTCTATCATCAATACATTACAAATGCAGCAAACTTATAATTGCTGCTTCATACATACTTGAATACTACCAAAAAGCAGACAAAATGCCAATCCAGTGGAATCCAGACCTCAAAAAAGCATTTAATCAATGCAAAGATAGCCTTGCTAATTCAACTCTCTCACTCTCTTTCTCTCTCTCTCCTTCTCTCTCTCTCTCTCTCTTTGTGCAATATTTGCCCAACAAACCTCTTGTTGTAGTAACAGATGCTTCTAGCATCGCCATCGCTGCTATATTAGAGCAGTTACAAGATGTGCTTTGGTTGCCAATCGCGTAATTTTAAAGCAAGCTTACACCAACAGAAGTCTAGTGTACCTCCTATGATTGCAACTACTAGCAAACTACGACAGTATTCGCCACTTTAATCATTATGCAGAAGGCGTACAACTTACTGTTAAAACTGATCACAAATCACTAGCATACGCCTTTTCACAAAAAAAAAAGATAAAGCCTCTCCTTGTCAATCCACAGATCTAAAATTGATTTCGCAGTTTTCTACCGGAATCGTGCATATATCGGGAGAATCCAATAACGTTGCTGATTGATTATACCACATAGAGGATATTTTGGTACTAACGGACGTGAATACTGATGAGTTATGGATGAGCAGACCAATGATAGCGGGCTGCAAAAGCTTCTTTCTAGTAACTCATGATCGTTTATACTTCAACCAGTCGACGTTGGCAAACTAAAGATACTATATTGCGACAATTCGATACTTTCGATTCGACTTTCTAAACGTATTTCACTGATCTTCCTATCCTAGAAACCATGCTATATTGCAAGCTTGAAAGAAAAAATTTGTCTTGCCTTCCATGAGGTGGAACGTCACCTTGTGGACTCGTACGTATATCTAATGTTAAACATGCACAGAACGATTGTCAACCGTTTTCCAGAACCAGCAAAAGGTTTCATCAGATGCATTGACCTTGAAAACCTTCTCGTTGTTTCTGATATTGTCTTACTATGATTGAGAGATTCTCACTTTGGCCAGAAGTTTGCTCTATGCCCGATCAATCTGCCGAATCTGTAGCCGACGCATTCCAAGCAATTTGAATTTATCGCTTTTATGCGCCCAACATCATCACAAGAGTCCAAGGTGCAGAATTTCTGTACTTTTCAAATCACTGGTAAACTTGACCGATTGCAAACGCACAAAAGCTACACCATGACATCCTACATCAAAAAGAGCAATTGAACAATGGCAGCGTTCTCTTACAGCAGCCATTACGAATCCCATTGGATTGAGTTACTGCCTAACTTGTTACTTGGTCTTCTAGAGAAAACAAAAACCAAATTGTAGGGCCAAAGCCTGCTCTATGACATGGAGGGGACTTTGTGAAAGATGGTACCTACACCGAGTACTGACCAAGGCTCGAACCTTGGTAAAGACCTGTGGAAGATGTCTAACGATGGACTACTGAGATTTGAGCTGTTAGATATGCTAATATGCCAAGTGAGGGGCTGAATCAATGCTCGTAGAGAAAACTGGTGTAATCATTCTGAGAAGGAAATATATTTTAAGCGTAAGGACGACCAGCATGGAGAAAAGTTCAAGTTGAATCATAACTGGCTGTGATATACCTGGCCATTCTGGTCGACTCAAAGATAAGTTTGTCTGAGCGAATCGGGATAATGACTGATGAGGCTACATCGAGTATACTGGCTCTTTATCAATTGATGTTAAACCAAAGAGAATCCATCTCATCAATGGGAAGACTTTTGATGATCACCATACAGTCTGTGGTATTTTAAAAATTGGAAGCATAGAAACAGCTCCTGCTTGAGAGCATCGCTCTCAGGAAGGAACTATATCAAAAACGCCTAGCATATGCACTGAGACAAGAAGCACAAAAGATTGCTTCTGCAAATTTCCCAGTCTCTTGTGGAGGTGCTGATCATTGCAGAACTGTCACCCATCGCTATTGGTAGAGAGTGTTATAAAATCTATAGGGTTTTCCATTAGAGGCATAAAATTTGCTTATCTTCATATGAACGTATCCTTACACTTTTTCAGCAAACCGTGAATGTCAAAACGGTTGTTAAAGTCAACATTTTTAACCCTAATAAACTTTATGAACTAGCAAGGTTTGGAAATTATTAAAAATTTTTACCAAATTTCCGAGTCAGTGGTCGCAATTTTAAGAGCGCTTACTCCAACTTTCGGCCATTATAATGGTCCCACTCGACAAGCTGTGCGTGATATAGTAGATGAGTTCAAGTCCAAATTTTTGCTATTGGACGTTTTGGTGCCAAAAAGACATTATACCGCTTTTAGCGAAAGAAACACCGCAACCGTAAGCGTATCGATTTAAAATGAGCCAAATCAGTCGATTCCACGTGGTTCTCAAGAATCAGGCATCGCTCAAACGATACTGTCACGTATTTTGCGAGAAGATCTTAGCCTACTTGATTATAAGATCAAATTGACTCAAGAACTAAAGCCACTCGAACCTTCTCCAATTGAGCTTTGGTAAAGCTTCATCGGAAAACAGTCGGCGATGAAGCTCATTTCTGGCTCAATGGCTTTGTCGAAAAGCAAAATTAGCCCAGTCATATTAGGGCTTTCACCTCTGAATGAAAGATAATAAGCTGCAAATTGGTATGAACCTTTGTTTTGTCATTCTAAATGTTGTCTCAAAAGTCAAAATCATTATCGTGTTCGCGTCTCAAGATATTCAAGGTCAAAGGTCACAAAAATCGGTTTTTCGCGAATATCTGGCTTCCTATCGGTTAAATGAGATTTGCATTTATTATAAAAGTTGTAGGCTATAAAATTCCCTACAACTTTTGTTTAAACTTTTTTTTCATACGACCAACCGTTTTGAAGGTAGAGCGCGAAGAGTGCACATCGTACAGTCATATACGGCCTAATGCAAGGTCAAGCGTGAGTTATGGTTATCAGTACGTTATAAAGTCAATTATTTACTTGGAAATTATAATTATTAAACAATGCCTATTATTTATGTACTAACTATTAATTATTTATATTTAATTAAAGTAAGTAACTTGATTATTTATATATAATTATTCATATTTAACTATTTAAGAATATCGGGATCATATGTATTTTCTTCATCGGGATTACTTGGATACAGTGAAGCGTTGAGGCAAGCTTGTCCGTTGCACTGGCCGCAAGCTAAAGAACATTGTAGCCCTGATTTTCTGCATCCACAGCGGGAACCACAACCATTTTTGCAATTGCAAAATATTACGTCAACACTTCCACCAACAAGTGTAGCAGCTCATCAACACATAAAACGTGTCTACTACCAGATTCAAACGTGGTTAGGGAAGGACTTAGAACCTAAAGAATGGGGCTGGATGCTTGAAAATGAAATCCTGGAGCCCATACGAACGTTATTACCTCCAGCACCAGCCGAACTACTAAACGTAATATTTTGCAATTGCAAAAATGGTTGTGGTTCCCGCTGTGGATGCAGAAAATCAGGGCTACAATGTTCTTTAGCTTGCGGCCAGTGCAACGGACAAGCTTGCCTCAACGCTTCACTGTATCCAAGTAATCCCGATGAAGAAAATACATATGATCCCGATATTCTTAAATAGTTAAATATGAATAATTATATATAAATAATCAAGTTACTTACTTTAATTAAATATAAATAATTAATAGTTAGTACATAAATAATAGGCATTGTTTAATAATTATAATTTCCAAGTAAATAATTGACTTTATAACGTACTGATAACCATAACTCACGCTTGACCTTGCATTAGGCCGTATATGACTGTACGATGTGCACTCTTCCCGCTCTACCTTCAAAACGGTTGGTCGTATGAAAAAAAAGTTTAAACAAAAGTTGTAGGGAATTTTATAGCCTACAACTTTTATAATAAATGCAAATCTCATTTAACCGATAGGAAGCCAGATATTCGCGAAAAACCGATTTTTGTGACCTTTGACCTTGAATATCTTGAGACGGGAACACGATAACGATTGTGACTTTTGAGACAACATTTAGAATGACAAAACAAAGGTTCATACCAATTTGCAGCTTATTATCTTTCATTCCGAGGTTGACCCCTATTTTTACCTAATATGACTGGGCTAAATATGCATTGTTTGTCAGCAAAAAACCCACATGTGCTTCTTGAGATACCGTTGCATCTGAAAAAAATTACTGTTTGGTGCTGTTTTCATGCCGGAGGTGTCATTGTGCAATATTTTTTGTGAGTGAAAACGACCGTCATGCTACCGTCAATGGAGCGCGCAATTGAGTTATGTTCGGAGATTATTTGTGGCCAGAATCGGATGAAGTTGACATCAACAATATGTGGTTTCAACAGGACGATGCCATTAGTCCTACAGCACGTCTCACAATCGATTTATTGAAAGGCGAATTTGGTGAAAGTTTTATCTCGTTCATGCGATCTATGTTTGTCCTTGGATTTCTTTTTATGGAGCTATATCAAGTTACTGGTCTATGCCAACAAGCCAGCCACTTTAGACGAGCTCAAATACAACATCCAACGTGAAATCGCCAACAGTCCGGTCGAAATCTGTGCCAGAATGGTGGAAAATTGGGCTCAAAGAATTGACCACCTGAAACGGGTTCATAATGGTCATATGACAATGCAACGCCTGCACTATATCCACAATAAATTTGAACTCAATATCTCAAATGTTTCTGTGTTTTATTAAAAGATAAAGTTGTTATGTTCTTAATGGAGAACCCTTTACTTGCGCAGATGTAAGGGGGATAGAGAGCACTTGACCCCCAAAGACAGGCAATGCTCACTCAGTTGTTGGGAACAATAGTGGGAAAACAACATAAAGGAAACACCAAACTGAGGCCGTGGCATATCACATTCGAGCTGTTTAATGCAGGCAAGGAGCTCTAGGGGGCGTTGAGGATGGAAAGATATGTTTTCTAGATCAATTTCTTTCTTGTTTTCTTCTGATAGAAAATAAATTCCTGTACCACGATGGAGGACATAGGAATAAAAAACGAGGCCTAGCCAAAAGTAATGTGTCAAACGGTTCCAGGTTAGGTTCTCAGGTTAAAAGCGGAGGTGTGTGCTGGTAAATTCATAAAGGCAGTCTATAAGTCTCATACTCACGGGGCCATTAACTGCTTACCACAAAATAAAAAAGAACAAGAAAAAATTACTTTACATGGCAAATATGCAAGATATTAAGCCTAAATCAATTTCTTTCATGAAATTAATTATTTTGTTTATTCAATTTCCCCTCACTTTTAGTCCTGTCTTGTCTATACCTGGTTTTCAAATATTTAATGAAAATTAATTAAATTTTTGGGAAATCGTTTGCATTTATTTTTTTGCGCAAGAAAAATGCTAGAATGGAATGAATTGATATTACTTTAAGCTTTTCGTGCGAATGTTTCGAAAAATGAATTTAAGGATTACAGATCCTCCTTCGGGCTTGGGCGTTGCAAAAATATTTTTTTGGTTCCCTTTTATTTTAGTATTATTCATTTTATATTTTAATCTTGAAGATACTAAAGCATCTTGAAGAAAACTAATTTCGATGACCGGCGATATACATTGTGACAAAAAGTACCCGGAAATTGCAAATAAAACGCAAAATGTTGTATTTAATTATTCATCAATATTTATTTTGTCTTCTTCAAAGTCATCCCCATCGGATGCACATTTACGGCAACGAGGCAACGATTTTTCTAGTCCTCCAAACACTTTTCATAAGAACTTTTTGGGATGCCCTTCAGCACTTTCAGCGAGTTTTGTTTTATCTCTTCGATCGACTGAAAATGGGTTCCACGGAGCCGCAATTTTAGTTTGAGGAACAAGAAAACATTACACAGAGCCAAACCTGGTGAATACGGTGGTTAACCGATGGTATTTATTGCATTTTTGACTTTAATTCGGTCACAATCGTGATTCGGTGCGATGGTTCATTATCATCTCATCGGGACGAGTCGAGCAAGAACGCGTGGCATACCGAAAATATTCACCAAAATCATTCGAATGGACTCGCGAGAGATGTTGAGTTTTCTTGCCATCTCTCTAACACATACATGATAATTTTCAAGCACCACATCCTTCACTTTTTGAATATTTTCATCAGTTGAAGACGTCAAAGCATGTCTTCAACGATCTATCGACCGTCTTTGAAGGCTTTGTACCACTAGTAGGCTTGTATTTTTGATAAAACTGAATCACTTTGAGCCCTTTCCAACATTCGCAATGATTCTGATCACGAAATTTGATTAGAAACAGAAAGTTTGAGACGAATTCTTTGTTCGATACTTTTATCCATTGGAAAAATCGTAGCGCACTACTGAGGTATACCGAATTAAGCAGCTGCTGTAAATAAACCGGGTGACAGATCGTGCTTATATTTGGCATAGCAATCATGTACAGTCTTACCAACTTAAGAAAATACATTTTTTTTAAATATCATTTACCCGGGGAATTTAAATGACAATTTTCGGGTACTTTTTTGTCACAATGTATAGTATGTTCACATGTGCCTCTCGGAAGTGAATTAACTTAAGGGTAGTATCCCTTTGTGTAATTTCAATCCGAAAAAGAAAGAGATTGCTCATCATATATTTTGGTTGGAAAAATGCTGACAAAATATTCCCAAAAAAAAAAATAACAATTTTCTAAAAGTAGCCAATATGTTGCTTAAGTCTTGGTAAAGCCATAAATTTTCGGTGATTGGTTTAAACATAAATAATCGTACTTCTACAACTTCCTTCGTTTACTTAATATCTCGAAAGTATTTATATTCTGGGTAATCTTTAAGATATTCTACATGTTCTCAAGAAATCAAGAATGAATATTTATATTGCAACATATGGATTAACTTTCCGCCACGATAAAACTCGTTCAACAGATATTTGCATCTTTTATAACACTATTACAGATTCCGTCTAGTTTCCTTTATTTCTCCCCGTCCTATCAGTTTGTTTATCAATTCATTCCTATTTGTGTCAAACTGTCCCAAGAATACCATATCAAACAGCAATAATTGAATTTAATCCCAAACTGATTTCCACTTGAATGTTTCAGGTGTACATCGTCGGTCATATACCGCCGGGATCGGATGAACGACTCTTCGGTAGTCAACAGAATGGCCATACAACTTTCTCGGAGAAAAACAATTTGCGATATCTGAGATTGGTGCGCAAATACTCATCAATTATTCAGGGTCAGTTTTTTGGACATTTACATTCGGACTCCTTCAGGATCATCTACAATGATTTGGGTAAGAAAAGTTCTTTATTTATTTACAGCGCCAAAGGACTTGAGTTCGTGTAGAGGCATTTGTGTATCCTTGCATCTGTGCTTGCTTTCCGGCCGACTTGTAAGTTATGTCGGTCCATATTGCAGAGTAGGTGTGATACCAAATGTTTTCGCCGGTGTGGGAATTGCTGTCTTGTTATCGTTTTAGAAAGGATTGGATATACTTGAAATGAAATAAGAAAGGGTTGAGTGGAATTAGTTGTTTTGATTCTTATTGAGTGAATGCAAAAATTTATATCAATTTCTGAATTCGACAAAGAAGCGAAAAATTGATTCGCTAAGAGGGTTGTTATTTACTGGAAGCTTAAAAGATTTTAGCAAAAACAGTTTCAACCATACTATGCAAAAAATAGACCACAAATATTGTATTAATTAAATTTTCATTCTTGTTCCGAATAAATCAAGCATCACACTTTCAAACCTAAGGTTCCAATAATCGAATGAATGGTCTTTCATTAACTCCATCTATACAAGGATCGTGGTTACCAGAAAGTTTCCTCCCTTAATAACTGACAACAATATCGCCCGAAGTACTAACACAATTCCGACAAGAGCTTTGTTTCAATACCGCACAATCATTTCAAATAGTTTCAATCAATCCACACCCCCTTTCACTTTCCATTTAGTACCCCCGCTGGCACACTATTTACAGCCACTAGAATTTCCCAGATATCGCATCCTCATCTAGCAAATCGATAGAATTGCTGGCAAGGAATCGACTGTGAACCGATGATGCGTTCGATTTGGGTGGAGAGCTATGAGGGTTCTTATTTCTCCTGGGATTAGGTTAAAAGCATACTTCCAATTTATTTTGTTGTGCCTTGCAAATGGAAATATTATGTCACAAAGACTTTTAAATTTTTGGTTGACATCGTCGTCATCATCGAGAATAGAATACTGGAGAAGCTTTTATGAGTCGCAAGGCGAATGAAATGAAAAAGAAAAAAAATGTTTAAACGAAGAGCCTGGTGGAACAGATGGATATCGAAAAAAATGAATGAAAAAAGATTGAAACGCTTGCGAATTTTAAGTATAGTTTGATAAATGGTTTTGTACGGAAAGCATATTTTTTTGCTGAAATAAATTTTACCAACATATGAGATAAGGGGAATGCTCTGTGATGTTTAAGGCTGAAGGAGGATAATTGAAATAAATGAACCTTTTTAAGGTTGTTTATGTGAGCGTTTTGTAAAAAACTTTTATTCATGGGAATCGTGAGGAAGTGGTTCATTTTATTCTGAAACGGAGGAAGGCACTGTTGATTTATAAGGAATTCGAAACGCTCTTTAGAATTGTATTTTTAATAAATTTTGTTAAATTTCATGAAACCAGGTATTGAGGAGTTCCTAAATTTGTAGAAATATTTCATTTAACTCAGCTCTATACTTTTCTCAGGATTATATTATTATAATTTTCTTATTTGATGGGTTGCACTCGGTTCTATTTGAAAAGGTTCCAAGTTAAATGCACACTTCTAAAATCTTAAACTATTTTAAAGCACAATAGTTAATATACATATGTGCAAGTACTATAATGTTATTGATTATTGAAATCTAGGTAAACAAAATAACCTAATCGAGGTACTTGACAATATTTTGCCGTTTCATCTTACTATCATTATGTCATCATTACGACTCCTCCGGGCCTTGGCTTATCGATAACGCTGCTTCCAAATATGTACCTCAGTCCAAGAACCACGTTTTTCAATTCCAGAAACCCAAGACAAACTCCAACAAGTATTATCTTGATTTTCATGCTGGTGGTTCTGGAATCAATAAAGCCATTATCAACTTGGGCATTGAATCCCCCTGAATTGACTTTGTATCGCTTACTCGTATTAGGTGTACAAATTAATTCGGTCCGTTTTCGAATGATGGCGCTAGCTGCCACAAATGCTAGGTTATGACAGCTGTTTTCGGAGGTTTCAGAGAGGTTATATATTTGTTAAGAACCTTCACTGTACAACACTTCGCTTGCTTGATATAGCCTGATCAGCACTGCATTAAACATGTCAGGTTTTGAAGTCAATAAGCAGCATTTGCGGGAAGTGTTGATTTTTTTCTTTCATTCGAAGAAAAGTGCCGCCGAAGCGCACCGAACGCTCGTAGAAGTATACGGCAATAGTGCTCCGACTGACAAAACATGCAAGGAATGGTTTCGACGATTTAAAGATGGAGATTTTAGCGTTCATGACAGGCGTCGCTCTGGACAACCGAAAAAATTTGAAGATGACGAATTAGAGAAATTACTGAATGAAGATCCAACTCAAACACAAGAACAGCTAGCAAAACAACTTGAAGTCACTCAGCAAGCAATATCTGTGCGACTAAAAACGATGGGAATGATCCAAAAACAAGGAACATGGGTTCCTTCTGAACTGAAATCCAGAGACGTTGAAAGGTGATTATGCACTTGCGAGCAGTTGATTCACAGACAAAAAGGGAAGGGTTTTTCACACCGAATTGTGACTGGGGATGAAATATGGATATTTTTTGACAATCCTAAAAAGAAAAAATACTACGCAAGACCTGGGGAATCCTTGCCATCGACCTCAACATCGACACCTAAGCGCAAAATTCATGGTTCCAAGGTCATGCTATGCATTTGGTGGGAGCAAAAAGGTGTCGCCTACTACGAGCTTCTGAAACCTGCTGAAACCATCACCGGCAATGGATACAGGGTTCAGCTGATGCGCTTGAGCCGTGCTTTGCGCGAGAAACACCCAGAATACGAGCAAAGGCACGAAAAAGTTATTCTGCAGCACGATAACGCAAGGCCTCATGTCGTTAAACCGGTGAAACAATACTTGGAGACACTAAAGTGGAACGTCCTACCGCACCCGCCGTATTCTCCGGACATTGCCCCTTCCGACTATTGGTTGTTTCGACGAATGCAGAATGATCTGACCGGTCAGTGGTTCACTTCTTATGAAGAAATACAAAAATGGCTCGAAATATGGATGAGCGAAAGAGATGAGTTTTTTTATCGTTTGAAAAATTATTATGGTTATTATGTTTTTAAATTCGCCCCCCTTTGGTTTTAAGTTTTTTGACCCCGTCGCTTAATTAGTCATGGTAACATATCAATATTATGAACCATTCCTAAAATTTTCATCAAAGTTACTACATATTTGTAGTGTCTAGGTCCGTTGCAAACGTATTTCTCCGTAATATCACGTGTTAATGTTGTAATTGTTAAATATTCAATCGGGTGTAACTTAGCTGTTTATTATTCAATTACTGTGAAATTTTCAGAATACATACAATTGCTACCAAAAAACTTAAATTTTAGGTTGTGGGAAATTTAAGGGTCCTATTTTGATTTTATAGGCCAAAATGTAAAATTTATAAAATGTACTATTATTAATGAAGTTAATCGAATTTCGATTTCTGAGGTATTTGTCCCCTTGTACTCCTTAAATCTCATCTCTGTGATTTTTTTCAGATTTTTCGGGTCAAAAGTGTCCAATCGGGAGGGGGGACCCAAAGTTTTCGTACATTTCCCCTTGCCCTGCATTCCACAAAGCAAAATTTATCAATTTATTTTCTTATCAAGACCTTTCATTTGATACCCGTATTGCTTACATGTGATGAAATTTCTTCTTCAAGGGCCTCTCCTCTATACAGGGAGACTCCCCTTAAGCACCTTATAAATTTCTTCTTGTAGCAAAACATTGAAGAGGGCGTCACTTTGCATATACTTACATTAGAAAACATAATTGAGAGTTGTTCATGGCAGTGAACTTAATGAAAAATGACACCGGTCAACAAACCGCGGCATATATTCTTTACTTAAAATCTTTTGTAATATCTTACACTTTGTCAAAGGTTAATGAACATTTTCAAAAGCATTACGATACAATTGATTAATCGTGATATTGTTGCTTAGTCGAGGCTCGAAAAGTTACGTGAGCAGTGGAAGAGTTATGAAGATAGGCATCCTGAGGTCTACAAAACTTTAGAAAAGGATGCAGATCCCATCAGAACGTATGCGTATATGAGGCTTTTGGAAGTCTCGTATTGGAGTACATTACATTGTTCCGATCAAAGATTTATGAATTCAAGGAATTCAAAGTATCGGCAACAGCAGAGTCCATAAAGTTGGAGCGAATTCGGATGTCAACATTTAATGGACGACACTCTTCTTGTTTTGGTTTCCGCGACTTGTATAGAAGCATGGTGCATGACAATGGTCAATTGACCATTGTGCAAAAACTGCAATAATTGAGGAATGCAGTTTCAGATGACGCAGAGAAGCTAATAAGCCACCTAAGTGTTACTGAGGCTAATTACGAAGTCGCTTGGAAACTGCTTTGCGAACGTTACGATAACCATCAAGCTATTGCCCAAGAGGTGCTACAAAGGTTCTGGGATTTGCAAAGATGTGGTGCCAACGATGCCAATGGGTTCAAGCGAGTGCTAGACATTACGCACCAACTAGAGGCTTGCTTACAAGCAGTTGGGGGAAAGTCATTTGATATAATGACAATCTTCATACTGAATCAAAAGTTGGATGAGGAATCTCGAAAAGATTGGCAGAAGGAAGTTAGTTGTGAAACAGATATGCCGACTCTTTCAACATTCCTTGATTTCGTACAACAGCGACTGATGGTCCTGGAAGCTCTTTCAGGAACTTCAATATCAACGAACCAAAGAGTGGTCATCGTACAAACGACACCAGTGGAAGTCAAGCAGCTCTGTCCAAAATGCAAAGCTAGCCATCGATTATGGGTATGCGAAGACATGCAGGCGAGGCGAAATTTTGTCTCATCAAAACAACTGTGCTTCAACTGTCTCAGGGATAAAATAAGGTCACCAGTTGCTCGTCAAAGCACAAGTGCAAATTATGTGGGAAGCGTCATCATTCACTTCTTCATTGTGACGAAGCAAAAAGAACGTCCACCAATACAGCAGAAGTAAAGGCTCAATGTGTGCAAGCAAACCATTTTTCGAAGCACACGAATGTACTCCTATCGACAGCTATCATCAAAATTCAAAAACAATCTGGAGAGACTGTAACGTTACGTGCGCTACTTGACTCAGGAGCACAAAGGTACAACTACAACCAAAAAATACAAGTGTTTCTATTTTGGGTGTTGGAGGAAAGAAAAAAGTTACTACTAAAGGAGTAGCATCCATTATTGCTTCAGCACAAAACGAAGATGGGGTAACAGAACATATGACACTGAAGCCGCTTGTATTAGAGAAAATCACTGCATCAATACCATCAGTGCAGGCATCTTCCAAACTTCCTGATGGAATAAGTCTACTAGATTTAGCAGATCCAACCTTCGATATTCCGTCTGATATTGATATTTACATTGGAGTAGACGTGTATGGCCGTATTTTACTACCTGGGTTCATTTCCGGAATTCCCAGGGCACAAAAAAATAAGTTTGGATGGGTCTTTTTTGGTCCAACTGACGCTTTAACAAAGGCGCCATCAGTCAACGCATTAGTTTCGTTCGAAGAATTTGACATCCATTTGAAGCAGTTTTGGGAAATCGAGGATATCGGTCAGGAGAAGACGTTGACACCCGAGAAATTACTAGCAAAAAAACTCCACTGAGCAAACACAATAATCAGAGAAGGCAAATATGTGGTTAGTCTTCCATTTAAAGCCCAAGAAGAGCTACACCTTTGTGAAACGTATAAAATTGCTTTCATGCAATTTCGGCGACTAGAGCAGGCACTTATGCGAAATCCCGATTTGTATATGCAATATAAGGATTTCATGGGAGAATACCTAAGCTTAGGTCATATGGAGTTGGCTCCACCCCAAAGGATTCAGATGAAGCCCAAATATTACTTACCGCATCATGTAGTGATGAAAGCTAGGAGTTCAACAACTAAGTTGCGAGTGGTTTTTAATGCCTCGCAAAAAGGAGTCGGTGGTAAGGCTTTGAATAACATTTTACTAACTCGACCATCTATTCAACAACCCATTTTACACCTAATAATGCGATGGGGACAGCACCGGTATGTCTTAGCAGCGGACATCGAGAAAATGTACCGCCAAATTTGGGTGAACGAAGATGACTTGGACTGTCAACGCATACTCTGGCGTTTTAATCCAACCGAACCAATACAGCACTATCGATTGAAAACTGTCACGTATGGAACATCTTGTGCACCTTATTTGGCCATTAGGACTCTCCAGCAATTGGCCAAAGACGAGCAGTCAAGGTATCCAGATGCAGCTAAAATTATATTGAAAGATTTCTATGTAGACGACGTGTTAACCGGTGGAGAAGATTTAGACTCACTTATCCGAATACAAACTGATTTGCGTCAATTATTGCAGACTGGAGGTTTTCATTTTCGTAAATGGGCAGCAAATCATCCCGATCTGTTGAAACATATTCCAGTCAACGATAGAGAATCAAAAACATCATTTGACATTAATGTCAAGGATGCTGTGAAAACTCCAGGACTACAATGGCATCCAGGAACGGATCATTTTACGTTTTCAATTGAACGAGCCATCATTAAGAAGTTGACAAAGCGGAATATCTTGTCTGAAGTGTTCAAACTATTTGATCCTCTAGGATGGATTCAGCCAAGCATAATCATTGGAAAAATTACCGCCCAAAATTTATGGGTTATGAAATGTAATTGGAATGACACCTTACAAGAAGAAGACGTTAAAGATTGGCTCACAGTTCATAGTCAACTTCCAGCATTTAACAGATTAAAAACTCCTCGCTGGATTGGATTTCATACTCAAGAGCAGATTGAATTACATGGGTTCTGTGATGCCTCATCAAAGACCTATGCAGCTGTTGTCTATATAAAGGTTGTATCAGCAAGTGCTACAAAGGTCACATTTCTCACTTCAGAAGCGAACGTAGCACCCGTAAAAATTCAGTCAATCCCTCGGTTAGAATTATGTGGGGCCGAATTACTTGTGGAACTCATGGATCAAGTCATTTCCGCGCATGGTTGGAAGCATGTTCCAACATTTTACTGGACTGATTCATCAGTCGTTCTGGATGGGATCCGAAGCCCTGCGTCCAAGTGGAAAGTTTTTGTGGCCAATTGTGTTGAAAACATTCAAGGAAAAAGCAATCCCTGACAATGGTACCATGTCGCCACAAAGGACAACCCAGCAGATTATGCTTCCCGAGGAGTGTTTCCAAAGGATTTGTTGAACTCAGGTCAAAACTGAAACTGAAAACTACTATGACCTCTCCTTTCGTTACTTGCAACAAAGAACAACCTAATTTTGTCCATCACGTTACACTAGAATTCGAGCCATCCGATCAAGAGCCAGAGATATTACAACGCTTCTCTTGTATCAACAAATTGAAACGAGTGGTCGCGTTATGCCAACGCACGCAAATCATCTTTCAAACGGACAGGATTTCTTACTACAGAAGAATTAAACGATACAGAAACCTTATGCATTCGTTTAGCGCAAGCTCGTTCATTTAATCACGAAATAAAGCAGCTCTTGCGGTCGAATTGCGTTTCAACTGCTGGCAATCTATGACAGTTAGCGCCATAGATTGACACGGATGGCATTTTGAGGGTAGGTGGACGTATTTACCATGCAATACTAGGGGAAGAAACAAAGCATCCAGCAATAATTCCAAAGGGATCATTGGCCAAACTTCTCATTAGAAACGCTCACCTACAAACCCTACATGGAGGAGTCCAACTTACTCTCAGCACATTGCACTTAAAATATTGGATCCTTTCAGGATACACATTAACTCGGAGCGTTCTTAAGAATTGTATACCGTGCTTCAGGATGGTTGCTAAGCCAAAGGAACAGCTTATGGGGTCCTTACCTCCTGCTCGGGTTCGTTTCGAGAGTCCCTTTCTAGAAACCAGTGTAGACTACGCAGGCCCACTCAATGTACGCTGGAGCTCGGAACGTGGCTCAAAAACCACAAAGACCTATGTCGTTGTATTTGTCTGCATGGCTACGAAAGCCTTTCACCTTGAACTAGCATCTGACCTTTCAACACCAACCTATTTAGCGGTAATTCGGCAATTCATTGCTAGAAGAGGAACATGTAAAACATTTCACAGTGATTGTGGCACAAATTTCCATGGAGTACACAAGCTCCTGCAAAAGGATTATGAACAGATGACGTAGAACGCTGTATCCATATTGGCTCAGGACCATATAGAATGGAAATTCATCCCTCCCGGAAGTCCTCACTTTGGCGGACTTTGGGAAGCTGGTGTCAAATCCATGAAACGGCATCTACACAAAACTATCAACACACTTCTTGAACAAATAGAAGCCTGTTTGAATTCTAGACCCCTAACCGATGTAAGCTTGGATCCTGCAGATATTAGTGCCTTAACACCAGGACATTTCCTCACTGGCAGCAACTTGTTCGAGATCAAGAGTGACCCGAGCGAAAGCAGCGGCACTCTTCTGAAAAGATGGAAGTTAGTGCAGTATATGAAGCATTCATTCTGGCACAGATGGTCACGAGATTACTTAAATCGACTCCAGCAGAGACCTAAATGGCTGACGCCTCAACCCAATATAAAGCAAGGAGACATTGTTTTAGTAAAAACAGCCAATATACCATCCATGCAATGGCCTCTCGCAAAAGTAGTCGCAACTCACCCAGGTACAGATGGCTTGGTTAGAGTCGTTACACTGAAACTAAACGGAAAATTCATCAAGCGAGCAATAACGAAAGTGTGTTGTCTTCCCTTCTGCAAAAACTCTAACGAAACATCACATAAGGCGGAAGACAAATCAACTACATCATCACAACCTATCACACCTGACAGGCTTGAATCTAACAACAAAAGGCAGTCATCGACAGAAGACCAAACCGGAACGAAACAGAAAAAAACCAAGCCCGATAACGCTTGCCACTGTGTTATTTTCAACGATGTTAATTCTATGCAATTGTATTTCTCCAACGATATCGACAGTTAGCATATCTCCTTTGCGAGGCGGGTTATATGTAGAACATACTGGAGTGGCTAACCTTCTTCGCTGAGCGCTAAAATTAAATTTTAAACTTCCTCTGGCTGACCTGGAAATCGATAAAGAGAACATCAAAAAAATGAATGCCAGTGTTTGGACTGCATGTAAATCTGCAAAGCAAGTAAATGACCAAACTTATTGTTGGGATCCCTACCAATATTTGTCCGAGCTTTGTGAAGAATCTGTATATCGCATCAATGCTATTCACTTCTTGCATTCCCGGAAACCACGATGATTACTTGGTCAACTGCTAACGTCATTGTTTGGTGTAAATGACGATATAATTATGGACATCAAAAACCTCGGCGACAATCAAGAAAATTTGAAACAATTAGTTCCACGCCCAGGGAAAATTGTATTAAAGGCTACTAGTACATTAAATTCGACCACTTCGAGAGCCAATAATAATCTTTCACGATTTTCGGAACAACTACAGAGAGGACTGAGCAAAATCAGTAAATCTAAAGAGTGGTTTACCAACGTCGATCATAACCAACTTAACATTCGGTTTCTTGCCCTTTACGAACATGCAAAAAACTATATCGATGATGTATTCCATAAATACAAAAGTATACTCCAAACTTTTTACAGCAAACAAGGCATATGGGAATGCGTGAAATTGGCCAATTTAGAAACAGCTATTTACAACCTACAGCCTCTCTTAACTGCACACCTTGAAATGGTGCACGCAACCACATCTAAATTTGAAACTAGTTATGACGATGACCACTTAATAATCACTAGTCAACTGCCTATAATTGACAACCGAAAATATGACTTAGTTAAAGATCCTGCAATTCCGATTCAAAAGAACGAACCCATTTTTCCCATACTCGAGATTACATCCTCAATCCTTGGAGTCAATTATGACGATGAACTTTACTTTGAAACCACCGAAGATGAAGTGTTTAAGGTTCAAACAATTCACAACGATCAATATCTCCTATCTACACCTACTCTTATTAATATTAAAATCAAGCAAAATTGCATAATTCGAGAAGTGTACAACTCATATGCCGATGCTAGGTGCCCAACTAAAACCTTTAAACTCATTAAACTTGAAAAGCGGAGGAAGTGTCACAAGCTTCGGCAAGAGGCCCAACGGGCGCAGAACCGTGATGAGGCATGCAACCAGGTTACAGCATATAAGTCGGCCAGGAAATGCCTCCGCAAACTAATCAACAGTAGCTAGGCTCGCTGCTGGCAAGACCTAGTGGACAATGTGAACAAGGATCCGTGGGGCCTTAGTTACAAGCTGGTCATGGGGAAACTTGGTGCCCTACGGAAGCCTTGTATACATGATGTGGAAAAGATGGATGCGATAGTGCGGGGACTCTTCCGCACCCATCCTGTCCGTGTTGACGCTGTCCATGGTGAAACAGCAGTAGAGTGCCCACTCTTTACAGAGCTGGAACTGGAGGAGGCAGTCCTCTCCTTGAAAGCGAGGAAGGCTCCAGGTCCAGATGGTGTTCCAGCTGAGGTGTTGCGGCTCGTCTATCACAATTTTCCTGACTTGCTGCTCAGCTCATTCAACGCTTGCCTATGGGACGGGGTTTTCCCGGTACGATGGAAGGTGGCGAGGCTCGTGCTGATCAGGTAGGGGAAGGGAAATCCTGAATCGCCGCCTGCATACCGCCCGTTATGCATGCTAGACACGGCTGGGAAAGTGCTAGAGAAACTCATCAAGGGAAGACTCCCTGACACGATTCGTGCTGCTGGGGACCTATCTCCTCGGCAGTAGGGCTTTAGAGCCGGACGTTCTACCATTGATGCGATTGGAGAGGTGGTGAACGCGGTCCAAAAGGCAGAGGCATACAGTCGCACCAAGCGACGGATCGTCCTGTTGGTGACACTCGACACCAGGAATGCCTTCAACTCCGCTAGATGGGTGGATGTTCTGGACACCCTGGAAAACTCTTTTCAAGCTCCAGAATATCTAATGCGGCTTTTGAGGAACTACGTAAAGGACCGAAGCCTGCTCTACGACACGACACAGGGCCAACAAAGGATGGAAATTACATCGGGTGTTGCCCAGGGATCTATCCTTGGTCCGGACCTGTGGAACGTGTCTTACGATGGGCTACTGAGACTTGAGATGCCAGATGAGTCACGCTTGGTCGGCTATGTGGATGATGTTGTGGCTCTGGTCGCTGGACGCACCGTTGAACAAGCGCAACTTAGGCTAGGTATGCTAATGCGCCGAGTGAGGGACTGGATGACTGCTCGCGGGCAGAGTTTAGCACTGGAGAAAACCGAAGTGGTCATCTTGACAAAAAAGAGAATCCCTAGAGTAAGGATGATCAGTATTGGAGACATACAAATCGAATCGAAGCCAGCGGTGAAGTACCTGGGGCTACTGATCGACTCGAAGATGAGTTTGTCTGAGCAAATTAGGGCAACGGCTGAGAAGGCTGCTTCGGGAATATCGGCCCTGAGTCGACTTATGGCCAACGTAGGGGGACCCAGCCCATCAAGAAGACGCCTCTTGATGAGTGCTGTAGGGTCAGTGCTACTGTACGGAGCAGAGGTATGGGGCGACGCTCTCAGCAAGGAGGTATACCGAAAATGTTTGGCACAGGTACAGAGAGGAGGAGCACTGAGAATTGCATCTTCGTATCCGTCTCCGACTCGGTGGTGAGAGTGATTGCAGGCTGATACCTATCGCCCTCCTTGCTAGAGAGCGCCGCGCTATTTACCTGCGCCGAAACGAGGATGTGAGGGAGATAGTTGTCCGCGAGGAGAGACAGCGCTCGCTCAACGATTGGCAGCAGTCTTGGGTGAATTGCACGAAGGGAAGGTGGACAGCGCGCCTCATCCTGGATGTGAGACCGTGGCTAAATCGAAGGCATGGTGAGACTGACTTCTATCTGCCCAGCTTTTGAGCGAGCACGGGTGTTTTCAGTCTTACCTGCACAAGATCGCTAAGTCACGGTCTCCCGATTGTCGGTTTTGCCCAGGAGAGGAGGACAATGCCTGTGACACATTTTTCCGTGTACGAAATCGGTCAGGCTGCGAAGGGAACTTTACGGGGAGACGGGAGAGCTCACCCCAGATAATATAGTTGCGGTGATGCTCGAATCGGTTGACAAATGGAACCAGGTGGCACATTATGCTCGGGCAGTCCTAAAATATAAAAGGGACTCACAGCAGCCGGGGGCGCTGGGGCTGGGGGATCACTCTTCTGGCATTTCCTCTTCCCCTCCCGCTACGAAAGGGATTTCCCAGCTTGAAGGCACCCCACGGCGTAACAAAACGAGATCTGGCCCGAAGTAACGTGTCAAACGGTTCCAGGCTGGGTTCTCAGGTTGACGGGGGAGGTGTTTAGTGGGTAGTCCAGTCGCACGTGGGAGTCCCACACTCTGTGCCTAAATAGCTCATTAAACTTGCTTGGAAAGAGTTAACGAGCCCCAATTCGTGGTTATTCGCAACACCACACCCAACACCTGCAAAGAGCGCATGTCATGGAACTCGAGCGAATATCATGTTGAATAGGACGGGAATTCTTCGGGCTACACCGTATTGCACCATATCTGCATCTGAGTATATCCTCAGTCCACGAGTTCACAAAAAGCTTGATTTCCTAGTGTACGTTACACCTTTTATTACTACACGTAATCTAACCGAACTTTCAACCATCAACTTACATCTCAATGTTTCATCAATCGTTTCAACAGCCAACGAATTTTCATCACTCGTAGCAGAACAGAAAGATATTCTTTCATCTTTAGAAAATTCCCGCTGGAAAGTCATCAACCACCATGGAACAACCGCCGCCACAACCGTGATAACTACTTGCATATTATTAAGCATTGCTCTAGTTATATGGTTTTACGGAAGCGATCAAGTGAAACAACTATTACGAAGAACACCTCGACAGCTACTAATTGGTACGATGAACATCAATTGTAATCGATTCTTGGGGAGGCAGTAAGGTTCATGGCAGTGAACTTAATGAAAAATGACACCGGTCAACAAACCGCGGCATAAATTCTTTACTTAAAATCTTTTGTTATATCTTGCACTTTGTAAAAGGTAAATGAACATTTTCAAAAGCATAAATGCATACGATTTAAATTCCATGTTGCACATTTGTTACAGGTAAATGAACCATTTTTGCTTGTTCATGAAAAAATAACTACATGTATGAAAAGACCTATTTGTAATATTATTGATTACGATACAATTGATTGATCGTGATATTGTTGCTTAGTCAGTAAGAAAATCAATTATAAATTAGCGTGAATTAAAATGTAAATTATCATTGTCACAATACCAGTTGTTTCATTTAGTTGTTAAAGTACTTATTTTATATTGAATTGCGCTACAAGCTTGTTTAAAGTCAACGAATATTTTATGTACGTCTATGTTAAACTCCCAGTATTTTTCAAGTACCTGATATTGAACAGTTGGTATATCGTAGATCTACCTACTCTAACACCACCTTGATACTTCCCAATAATAATGTTGGCGTATGAACTTATTTTATTTTCTAAGATAATATTTTGTTTGTCATACAAAGCAATGATTTGCCTGTACGAGTATTGTTCTCGCACTATAGCTTGTCACCTGTTTTGTAGACAGGGAATATAATTGATTAGCTTCACTCTTTTCGCATATGTTCTTGTTGCCAAATGTGCTCGATGGTTTTCTGAACATAACTGCCACTAAGTTTAATGAAATTTACAGGAACCTCAGCGATGTCCGGTAGTTTATTATTCTTTTGGGTTTTGATATTAGAACAAAGTTCATCCAGAGTCGGTGGAGTCAATGGAAGCTCTCCTGAAACATCTATAGACTCCAATGTTCTGGAGCTCTGTGGAGGGTCAAAGAGGCTCTTAAAATATGATGCCCATCTTTCCTTAATCCTGGTTTCGCCAGCAACGATATTGCTGATGTCTCACGTCAGAGCGGGATCTTTGGCCGATAATGTCGATTCAGGCTTTTCACTATCTCATCTGCTCGCCAGACTTGGCTCCTTGGTATGTACGCACGTCAAATATGCTATCGTTATTGGATCAGAACATGGTTAATCTGATTTTGTGTGTTGCCATCTGGTGATACTTAGGTCATTTTGTGTATGCGTCGATGATTGCAGCAAGTCGAGTGTCGAGTGACTGGTAGGAAAGGGATCCACCAGCTTGAAGGCGCCTCACGGCGTAAGAAAACGAGACCTGGCCCGAATGAATGTGTCAAACGGTTCCAGGCTGGGTTCTCAGGTTGACGGGGGAGGTGTTTAGTGGGTAGTCCAGTCGCTTTCTTGCGAGCATGGGAGTCCCATACTCTATGCATAAATGGCATTCACCTCCCTACCACAAAAAAAAAGTCGAATGTACGACTAGATTTCTGCTTTATGCAAAGTCAATCAGGCCCTAGCCGTTGCCAATTATTTCATCAGTGAGGCTTTATCTTCCAGTCATTCCCCAATGGGATAACTCTTTGTCAACCTTAGCGTTGAAATCACCCAGAATTATTTTTGTATCATCAAAACATAATAGTCATATTTTGTTGTTTCTAATTAAATTGAAAGACACTACATGTATGGGAAGTTGCTATATGTAGTTCAGTAGTACTCTCTTGCTAATTTAACTTGTTTTAGAATGTTGCTGAATTCAGCCAATCCACACTCTATGGCTGCCAAAATTCATAAAGATTAGTCTATACTTAACGTAACGAATAAATGCGTATGATGTCAAGACTCGTCTTTTATTGCCCTCATTTTCACTGTATTTTCTCGGTCATATTGAAGCAACATACTAGCACTTGAATTTTTGAAATCAAAATCGTACGCAGATTTTCGACATTTTATTATCTCTCTCTCTCTTTCTCTGTCCAATCGAATATCAAATGAACTTCTTTGAGACGTTGCAATTATTACAACATAGGAATAGTTCACAACTGGTGGCTTAACAAAATTTTCAGGGACGAAAGAAATGTTCAGGATTGTTCATCATAAACGGAGGTAACCTATAAATTTTTTTACATCAAAGTAATTAAGTCTAGTACTAATGGCCGCTACAGGGACATTAAAGCTCGATGCAGGAATTTCTACAGAAAGGTGTTGGTTGAAATAAAAGTTGAATAAAAGAAAGGAAAACAATTTTCTCATTACTATTGTAACGATAATGACCATTTAATGATTTCGCAATTGTATTACTTAATGTAAAAATACTTGTAGGAAATAATTGCCACAACATTACTTATTCCAACATAAATCGATAATTCTCAATTTTTCATTCAAAATACAATTAAACCTCATCCCTTGAAGCACTTCATCAATATCAAGCAAACACAAATATCCTATTCACGATAAAAGAACAAAAATAAAAAACGTTCATTACAATGAAAGACGAAAGCAAACATTCATTCTCAAAGTAAAAATCAAAATAATTATCTCTAATGATATCACGATATTGAACAACAACAACAACAGGATATAAAAGTGTGTCCTTGTACTTTATCGCGGCAATTCATCTTATGAAAAGACGCCAGTCAGCAAAGAATGGCAAAACTGATGCTGAACCAACGACAACAGCGGAACAATAAAAAAAACGAAACTTTGTGGTTCATTAAGCGAAAATCCTATTGTATTCAAAAGTAAGGACGGGCATAACTGAATACAAGAGTCGAGATTAGTGGGACTGAGTTTTCTTTAGCAGGACATACCCGACAGAGAGAAAAAAATGTGATGGAATGCTTGTTTCCTTAAATATTTTTTTCCGTGGAGACATATTGTAGGTGTTCTTGTTTCAACTCACCCTTTAAGGATGAAAAATTAGTCGAAGGAAACTCCATACACATAATTTTTGTCTTCGAAATGATGAGTGGTGTGAGAACAATCTGAGTTTTATATTTTTTCGCTTTGCCATGCCTTCTAAACTTTGCTGTTTTTATGCTAGGTTGAAGCTAATTTTGTCGATAATATGCATTCCTTTTGAAAGTTTTTGAACCCTAAATGGCATTGAAGTGTACCTGAAATTCAGAAATATATTTGACTGGAAACATTTTGGTATCATACTGTTCTCAAAGGCTAATCCATCCTTAAAATTAGGCATAAAAAGTATCTTCTTACATTCCGCTCGCAAATATCTTTCGTCAAAACTGTTCGGTATTCTGCGAAAATCTGATTTTATTGTCTGGTAATGACTTTTTGATCTTTTACAGGACATTAAACATTTTATTGCTATATAAAAAGAATAAAGACGAAAAAAATCCAATAACATTCTAAACTTAATTTTCATCCTCTTTTCTTATTCTTCATCGTTCCGCCTATTGACGCTATCGTCATCCTGGCCGGCTATCTGGATCGATATGCATTTCATTGGAATATCCTTCATCCTTCTCCCATCGCTTATCCACCGTCATCGTCATCGTCAATGGCGTCGTCATCGTTATTGCTTCTGTTGCTGTTATCGTCACTACCGTCACCGTTGCCCGACGTTTTCGTGGGAAATTGTGAAAAACAGGAAAACCCGTTTCGTGGATTATGATTTCGCCATCTGTTACTCCTCGGAAGCTGAGCGTTGGATCCAATAATCCAGCAATGCGATTGTATAAGTTCGACACGGACACAGGACAGGTTAGTTGAGCCCGGGCGGGAAAGCTGTTTGTTCCGTTACTCATTTTCGTTACACTGCACTTTCCTCCACCGATTTTCATTTAATTTTGCGGATTTTCTGCAGTGTCATTTGTTTTGATTGCACATAAAATGAAAACTTTTAAAAGGCAATTTCGCTTTTAATTTCTCGCACAGGTGTTGGACTACACGCAGTACTATTTGGATTTGACGCTGGCGAATGCGGGGGAGGCGAACTGGCAGCCCGAGTACAATTTAACACATTACTATGGATTGGCTGAAGTTTCATCTGTATCGCTGCATAATTTAGCAGATCGATTCACGAATACGGAAAATGTTCCATTTGGCAAGTAAGTAGCTTTCATTGTCGAAATTTACAATTATTATGCACATCAGCTCGTCTACTACAAAGCTACTAAATTCAACTTTAATGGAGTACGTTCTGAGGCAGTTCATGGTTTCCATCTTCATCGATGAGCCCAATTTCAAAATTAATTACACCGCAAATTCCGCCTATTTTGCGTTCATTGCAGTCAAATTCTCGTCAAATTTGTATTCGCTCAACAAGCGCGACAATCGGAACTATTTCATCATTCATTTTCAATTCCAATCAATCAACCCCACGACATGTGGAAAACATCCTTCTGGGTAGGATCTATTGTTTATGGTTGTTAAATTATGCGTGGAATTTTATTTTCAATAAATTACTTGGTGGAAAATTGTTTTATCACCGTATCGTTATTGGCGTCATGCGGCTTACACCAAACCTGAGGAATCCTTTTCGGTTATCTTTCCATCGCAACATGGAGTTCAATGAGGACACATTTCATATCATTTCTCATCGTAGCCAAGGACTTGTACTTAACGCTCCACGTAAGGGTGCTATACCCAAATCGACCCGAAAATCGATTGCCAAATGATATGGGTGAAACTATTAGCGACAGGTGCTTGTATGCGGTAAATACACATGAAAAGGGTGTGGGCGCCTGTACTGCTACGTGTGAGCCAAATTTATAGGTTCCGTATGTAGTACACATTTGTAACTATATTTCGTACAATTCCTGAGACCCTAGTTAGGGCGTAAAGGGTTGATTACTGAATAAACGGGCGTTAAATCATTCGCTTGTAGTTGCTGACTGCAATACTGAATGATAAATAGGAGGTAAATTGACTTATACCTTTGGTCTATATATTTTCACCGTATGCGAGTAAAAGATATTAAAAAGAGTACATATTTTAATTAAGATTTCTCATTTATCACATATGGCTCCTAAATGTTATCTTGCCGTGAATAGCGTTAACGCGGTCGGGAAAGGGTGGCAAAAAGTGCCTGCGCTATCTTGTCCATCTTTTCTGCTTCATATATGCAAGGCTTGTGCAGGACATCAAGCATTCGCATAGCTAGCTTATAGCCAAGATCCAAGGATCGCTGTTTGCATTGTCCACTTGATTTTGCCAGAACCAAGCTTTACTGCTGTTAATCATGTTACAGAATTGTTTCTTAGCTGACTTATATGCTAACAACTTGTTGCATGCCTCATTCCGGCTTAGTGTCTTTTGAGCTTCACATCAAAGTTTGGGACATTGCTTTTGCCTTTCAGCAATTTAAATCGACCTCTAGCACCTTAGAGGCTTGCCGTACCGAGGTCCCCTACGAGGCACAGAAATACTGCAAGCAGACGTAATGATGCCCATAGTTAAGTTCACTACGTCTTGAGCTACTAAATCTGTAGTCCCCTGCAAATCTTCCAGCAACGACGCATCTGCCGTGAATACTTTGACATCGGATGACCATCCTCCCAGTATTTCACCCAATTGTGGAAGGTTCAGAGCACGGGTATTGAGAGACAGTATCATGGATCTCAGGAAAAATAGACTGAGGTAAACAAACTGAGTAGTCTTCAAATCTTCTCCAATTTTGTACTGTCCTTACTGAGGATCCAAACCAAATGCCACATTAAGTATGATTCCTTTACGAATTATTCAGTAGAAAATCAGCATATTGTAGGTGTTCTCCAAGACAAGTCTTATTTATTTGTTATTTATTTACGCTTATTAACGGATCCATTAGCTCAATTACAAAATACGTAATATCTAATATAATAAATGCAACAAAAACGAACTAAGCTACTTGAATAGAAACAGCGGTGGCCTTACCCATTGCGAGGCTCCGGGCAGCAGGTCTTTGCGAAGCCCTTTGTCCTTCGTCAAAAGTATGTGATGGGAAAGTTGGTCTGATTGTTTGGTTTACATATATGTCATGTTTGACGAATAATGCTGACCTTACACAAATAAATAACATTTGAGTTTTGAAATATTTTACATTGAAAGATTTACAAAATTAACAAATGCAGAGATAATGAATTTTAAAATTGATGTTTACGGCTTTTCCTAAGACTAAAACCGTTAGTTAAAGCACAAAAATCTAACAGATGAGCAACGTCATCTTCGATTGAAAGAATAGCAAGGGCTGAAATCCGATCTGGTGTCATCGAATTCCTCAATTCCTTTCAGCAGATGCAACTGTAAGAGGCGTGGTGGCAATAACTCTCAGGACTATATCGATAGTGGGGTAAACTTCAGTTATTTTCTTTTCTATTATATATTTCTGTACCGAGATTATTTCGTCGTTTCGTTCATACACATGGATGAACATATTCAGTCCTTCGTACAATTCACGTCCATCAATATCACATGATTCTCCTACTGTCATAGATATTCGCAAGTTGCTGCTTGAAAATTTCACTATAACTAATTTCCTTTATTATGTTAATATTTTTTATTATTGTTATGGAAGGATCTATGACAATTATGTGTGAAACAAAATATCGCCCGAATACTCGCCACGACTACGGTGGCATATTTCTATCCGATGGTCCATATTCTCAATGACTCTAAGACATAATTGAGGTTCAATGTCGTTAATGTGCTGAATTATCTCATCCTTTAGCTCTTGAATTGTTCTTGGCTGATTGACGTACACTTTTTCTTTTAAACATCTCCAAAGAAAGAAGCCCAACGGTGTCAAATCACATGATCGTGGCGACCAATCAACATCGCCGCAACGTGAGATAACATGGTCATTTAATTCTCGCGCAAAAGAGCCATTGTTCCGTTGGCTGTGTGGCAAATGATACTATCCTGCTGGAACCACATATCGCCCAGGTCCATAACCTCAATTCCTGGCCACAGGGAGTCCGTTATCATCTCACAGTAGCGAACACCATTCACGATCACTGCTTGGCCGCCAGCCCATAAACCGCACCAAGCAGTCAGTCTTTGTGGATGCATCGGCTTTTCAACAATTAGTCGTGGATTCTCGTTTGCTCAAACGTGGCAATTTTGCTTGTTAACGAATCCACTGAGGTGAAAGTGTGCCTTGCCACTGAAGATAGTTTTCTTTGTAAAGTCACCATTTCCTTCTATCTGTCAGTATGCTTCAGCTCTTGAGTCAATTGAACCTTGTAAGTGTATAAATTCAAATTTTTATTCAAAATTCGCATCAGTTATATTCATAAGATGTTCAATTGTTATTTATTTATTAGCCAAGCAAGGCACTGGTACAAGAAATAAAAATATACAAATTTTGTACGCTAACTCACAATAATTACTTAAAAAATACAAATTAAAATTAATTAGATTGATACAATAAAAATATGGTGTCAGGGTTGGATACATGATGGGATTAAGATGCTAGGGCATTTGATAGCAGAGCTTTAAAATGGGTTCTGGACATGTCTGGGGAGTAATGCGCACCGTGTGAATTAAACGTTTTGCAACATCTATTGATAGGCTCATTATCGGCATAGATTGTGTGGTGCCGCTCTTCCACCAACAGACGAGAGTGCCTAGTGACTCGCAAGGGCTCATGTACTTTTATTTTATTAGTTAAAAATGGAACATTTATCGAGCCTCTGAGGACATCAAACGCGAAACAGCAGGTTATCGGAATTTTCCAGGAAGCAAGTGATGACATATTCAAAATTTGCAGCCTGTGCTCGTAGGGGGGTAAATCCTGAAAATTTTTAGGATCATATAGTGACCTCAATGCAAACAATACAAACTGTTTTTGAACCGATTCAAGTCTGTCAATGTGGACATGAAAAACAGGATCCCAAATAAGACAAGCATATTCAAGCATTGGGTCTTAGATACCCAAATATTTTGAAACTCTTTGGATCGACGTTTGATGAAGCCGAGTAGCTTATTGGCCCTAGAGATAACTTCATCGTAATGCAAGTTGAATCGAAGTTTATTGTCCAACATAACACCGAGGTCTACGACGCTGTTCACTCTGTTAAGTTTGTGGTAGTTGAGATGATAATCGCAAGCAAGAACGGAGTTTTTAAGGGAAAAACTTATTACCACACATTTTTCGAAATTCAGAGAAAGTTGGTTTTTTTCTGACCATTCTAAAAGAGAGTTTACCTTATTTTGAAGGAATGCCGTGTCCTTAGGAGACGTTACTACATTGAATAGCTTAAGATCGTCGGCATAAAATAGATGGGGAATATCAGACAGCATAACAGAGAGATCAGAAATAAAGATGTTAAAAAGTAGGGGACCAAGATGGCTGCCTTGAGGTACACCAGAGCAAGCATTTATTTCTTTGGACACAAACCCTTAAAATTTGACGAATTGGGTCCTATTTTTGAGATATGAGACAAACCAGTCTAGCAAAGGACCACGGATTCCGAAGATTTTTAATTTGTTTGCTAAAATTTCGTGGTTAACATGATCAAACGCTTCGCTGAAGTCAGTGTAAATCGCATCAATTTGGTTACCTTTTTCCATTTCACAGAGAATACTAGAAACCATTACTGGAAGATTTGTAACTGTTGAGCGATTTTTTCGGAAACCATGCTGTTGATCGTTTAGCAGAGGCTCAATGATGGGCGATATTTTTGAACAGACTATTTTTTCAAAAAGTTTAGGAATTGCTGATAGTATTGCAATGCCTCTGTAGTTTTCAACTGATGCCTTATCTTTACTTTTATAAATTGGAATCAAATGGGATGTCTTCCATATCGTTGGGAAAATTCCAGAAGAGAGGGATTTATTGAAAATAATATGCAGAGGAAGAATCAATTGCTCTTTACAGTGAAACAAGAAGTGAGGAGGGAGTAAATCAGGACCAGGCCCTTTATTGATGTCAAGTGCCTCTATTGCGTTGGATATGTCATTTTCAGAAATGCTGAGTTCCTCGATGGGAGACGCTGAGTTTTCGACGGAAGAAGGTATGTAGAATGAGGAGTTGGTTGGACAGTACACGGATTGAAAATGACTTGCAAAAAATTCGCAGATGTCTACGGGATTGCACGAGCTCAAGTCTTGATACACCATAGAATTGGGAAAACCTTGGGACTTACGTTTAATGTTTACAAAATCAAAAAGCTTTTTTGGGTTATGGATAATGTTTTCACCAATTATGTTAACGTAAGAATCATATGCTTCCCGAGATTTGAGTTGCAATTCTTTAACCAGCGCATCATATTTATTTTTCATTTCTTGGCTAACGTTGGATCTTTTTTGAATTAATTTGTGGAGCTTATTCCTTTGGTTTCTTAAATACCTAAGGTCACCATCAAGCCAAGGCTCAGAGAGCTTAGTTTTCTTTTTAATTTTGGGCACGTACCTCTCAACGCCGTACATGAATATATTGTAGAAAAAATCTACTGCGTCGTTTGTACCTAACGTTAGAAGCGTACCAGTCCAATCAATAGTATGAAGATGATTGTTAATGCTATCACAGTCAGCATTATGGAAGTCAAAAACGATAGAATTATTGTAAGAAAGATGGTATTCTCTATCCGTAGTGGCTAATTCAAGAGAAATTGCGGAATGGTGGCGGGTGTTAGAAAACAAATGCTCCGCATCGCTAGTTGGAATCACCACAACTTCGTCATACGCATTTGTAAAAATGAGATCTAACCAATTACCATGAAGGTTGGGGGTCGAAGCAACTTGCTGCAAATCATTGCCATACATGGTGCTAATAATGTTGAAGTCTATTCTGTCTAGAAAATTGACTGGGAGGAGTCCATTATCAGATTCATCGACAGTGAATGTCAAATTCGGTCGATTAAAATCCCCAGTGATGATTATTATGTCTTCTTCATTGATGGAAGCAGCTAGTGACGATATTATGTGACACGCATTATTGTAAACTTCTTCATTGGATCTTAGAGGGATGTAAAAAGCCCCTATATAAAAGTTTACATTCGCAATTTTGATACGAACAATTTTATGCTGGTAGGAATTGTTAGAGATAGTACTGATGGGCTCACTGAAAAACGAATTTTGTACTGCAATCAAGACTCCTCCTCCGCGCGATTGCCCAGTGCTGTGAGAATCCCTGTCGTCTCTAAAAATTGACCAGTTTCCATCCAGAATCTCTTCATTGACAAAAGGCTCATTCAACCACGTTTCAGTTAAGGTAAGAACGTTGAAATGGCATGGTTTGTTAATTTTCCCTCTCATACCACCGCAATTATGGTAAAAGAGGTTGAGGCGTTTAGAAGTGAGTGTGTTGGGCGCGACGACCAGTTGAGGTTGGCAGCTCTTCTGCCACACTCACGCGAACAAAAGCAATGTTTTTCGCAGAACAAATTGGGCGAGCATACACAGGTGATGTCCCATTTCCTACAAGCACGGTTTGCTGAAATTCGCGCACAATCCTCCCGATTGTGGACCCGTTTGACTGATTATGCTGACCAAAAAAATCACGAAGTACACGAAATGCATTTTGATTTGAACGCTCATTTTGTAAAAGGCTTCAACAACCTTAACGCGCTGTTCAATTCTGTACCTGTCCATGGTTGAATTTGTCAAACACTGAAACAAAGAAATATCAAATTAAGTTGGGCGAAGAACTTGACGTTAAGATGCGATTCACAATTAAAATCGTGCATTATGGTTGGACCACCATTTACATGAAACCAAATATGCTCTCATGATGTTTAAGTGCCTCGAATCAGCTTGCGCGTACATTGTCGACAATGACATAAAAATAGTTTATTTTGAAAATCACTTCCGCATTCAATTCATGAGCTTCATCTTCACCTTCATAATCAAAATGCCTTTTTAGGGTTTTGTAAAATAATTTTACAAAACCCTACTAGTTTCGCGACCAGTCTGTCCGTCTGTCCGTCCGTCCGTCCGTCCGTCCGTGTGTCACAGCAGTTTTTCTCGGAAACTACTTAAGCTAGAAACATCAAATTTTTTGTGTAGATGTAAGGTGGTGATCTCTTCAAAGTTCAACTACAAAAAATTTTTATAAGATATTTAAGGGGGGTCTCCCCATATAGGAGAGTGACCCCCCGAAAAAAAATTTCATTGAAGGTAGCCGATATGGGTATCAAATGAAAGGTCTTGATGAGAACTTTTCAAAACAGGTCTTAGTTTGGCAAAATTTGCTTCGAGGGGCGCACGGGGAGGGGAAATACACGGAAAATTTGTGTCCCCCCCCCCTCGCGATTGGACACCTGTGATCCGAAAAATCTGAAAAAAATCAGGGATGTAGGCTTTGGTGAGTACAACAACAACAAATACGTGAGAGGTCGCAATTCGCTCAACTTTGTTAGTAATAGTATGATTTATCGATTTTATGTTTTTTTCAATAAAGCCTTAACGGTACACTTAAATTCAATGAAATTCAGTACGTAGATGTCTATTTATAAGATTGATCTATTCTGTAAGTTTCATAAAGATCGAATCATGTTTAGCGAATTTATAGCGGTTTGAATTTTCCTGTATTACTATGGAACAATATGCGCTGTATGTATTACTATGGAAACATATGGCTATGGAACAACATGCGCTTTTTACCGAATCAGACACTACAGTCTTGCTAGGATTTGCATGAAAATTTCAGGAATGATAGATGTCATGTATATCTTGGAGTATCGGTTCAGCTAGTGGTATTAGTAATCATAAAACAAAATAGTGGCTGTTTTAAATGCGAAGATTGAATAATTTTGAGTTATTTTTTCCCAACTGCAACGTTTAAGGTGCATGCCTTGAACACTTGATTCAATTTAATGAATGACTGAAGGTGAGTACCTACAATTAATGCTCATAAGTGAAACAAGTCAAGGAGGTGGGAGAGAGCTACAAGCAAAAGGGTTTTGTAGCCATTCTAGGATTCGAAAAAATTGGCCATTAATCGATGATAACAGTACAGGAGAGTGGCCCCTGAAAAAAAATTCATCAAACATAGCCAATATGAGCATGAAATAAAAGTTTTCATGGGAGCTTTTCAAAACAGTTGTTAAACTGTCAGTTTTTGCTTCAGTGGGGGCACATGGGGGAAATACATGAAAAATGTGTTTCCTCCGTCGCGGATGTAAATCTGAAATAATTATCAAGGAAGATATTTATGAGTATAACAATACCAAAAACCTCAGAAGTCGAAATTCGTTCAACTTTGTTAAAAATAGTATGATCTTCGTATTTCATATTTTCTCCAATAAAATCGTCTTTGACATGTTTCTTGATTTGATTCGATCTGGTGACTGCATTTTGTAAATTGAATACAAAACCCTTCTGACATGAGCGTAGGTCTGTTTACCCAACTTGTTTTATTTCGTCTTCTGACTTCTTTAAACCGTCTATCAATATCATTTTCCTCAGCTTTTTCTCTCACTGTTGCAAAAAATGACTGAAAACCATTTTGTGAATGCGTAAAGGTGCTGTATAGCTATATCTTAGTGCATGTTTTCGCTTTGCCACATTTCACTTATAACATTTATCTTTGTAAGAATGTCATACCATATGACAAGTGAAACTACAAATACGTAGGTAGTTATTTCCTTTTCTATAGAATGACATTCAATGACCAACTGACAATTTATTGTATTTTCTGCTAAATCCTTTTAAGCATCACATATGCATATCGCTTAGTTGGTATTTAATGGCCTTTACGGATGCACTAGTTTTAGAAAGTGGTTTTAGCGATACCGATTTTAGATGAGCATTTCGAATAGCCCACCTCTGACTTGAGCCGGCAAACAGAGTGTACAACCTTTGTAGCAAACCAAAAATAGATTTGTCTTGGACACAAAATGATGCTGCATCTCCTAGGATGAGATTCCAGTTATGACTCCCACAAGATAAAAAAATAAGCAAGGAGATTAATTTCAAGAAGGCGTTTTTGGACACGCATATTGGTACCGTTTTTTTCACTAAGCATATTGGCACCATTATCATATCCTTGGGTTCTGCTGTTTTGCAATGGTGCACCTAACTGTTCTAATTCTGTGATTATATAACTAATCAAACTCTCAGCTGTGGTTATATCGGTGGCTATGAAACCAGGAAAATGATCTTCAATTTCAGCTGTATTTGTATTAAAAAATCTTATAATGATTGAAAGTTGCTCAATAAAGAATAATCGAGTAATATTTATTATTTTTTCAACGATTTGGGTCTTCACCTGACTTGCCATTGATTACATGAGCTTATTTTGAATATTTTTCCGAAATAGTGGTCATTAATCGTCTTATCCTTTGCTTGTTTTAGGTTAAGTCTCAGCACGGAACCAGATCGGGTTATTCACTTCATTAAATCTATAAAGCTGCCGCTTGTCTCACTCAAACTTGGGTCAGATGTTAACTTCTCCCTATGACCTCTGAAAGCCCAATTGTGAGATGCTTAAAAGTTAACATTTGCAAGCAATCGTTCTAAAATATTTCTCCCGCGTTGCCTTTTTTGTTTAATTTCTGACTGGGCCAAGGAGTCAATTGTGGAACAGCTTTTAAAACCATTCTCGAAATTAATCCATTTCAACATGCAATCTTTATGCTGTCGAGTAGATTTGTGATACCCAAGTGTTTTCAATCACACACTCCTTCACTTGATCCAATTTTTGTACTTTGTAGCCCGAATTTCCAACACAAAAAGCAGTAAACGGCACCCTTTGTTTGTGAATAAATCATCCAGTGTCTGTCAAGCTTTTCACCGCCAACTAATATCTTATTATAATGTTATTCGCAAAATTTGCCGGCCATTATCATTTACGGGAAATAAATCAGCTTTAACCCAGATTGGACCTTTCAATACAATCTCAGCTCGGTCTTCATCGATTGTTAAGGGCCACAAACCGGGGTCATTTTGACGATTCAGATTTTCCATTTTAGCAGTCATGGATGTAGACATATACTCAGGCTCAGATTCGTGTTCTTGACTAGATAGCGTTGAGGCTAGCACCGCTGACTTAAGAAACAGTGATGTAGTTAATTCATCATCATCCTTGCTGTTTTTCCATGATGATGTAGAAGGAATGTTTTCAGCTGGATCAAGATTAGAGTCACTTTCAATCAATAAATGTTTTGTAGAGGTTCTTGATCATCGCACAGTTTTTCACACTTTTCCAGCTCACTGAATACTTTAACTACTATAAGAACGTAAAATTCAATAACATTGGAAGATATACACGGTACAGTAACGAGTTTGTAATTCATATTGCAAGCAAAATAATTCCAAGGTGACAAGAATTGACAAACGAAATGAAACACGGGGATTCCCCGAGCGGTAGAGGAGCAGAAGATAACGCTTCGACCCTTGAGCTGACCCAGGAGCTATGCGATTAATTAACCAATCTTCAAAAGTTTCGAGGCGCGAAATTCAAGTACTATATAATGAATTTTTCAATTATGTTTTGAATGAATGAATTAGTTTACTAACTTTATTTTGATTTACCGCTATGTTATAACCTGATTAAATAATCAAGGTTCAAGATCATTTAATTTGCCTGGGTTTTTCGCGAGGCCTCTGCAAGAGCGAGGCCGCGGGCGATGACCCCATTCGCCACCCCCTACGGTCACCGCTGAATAGAAAAAAAAAAACAAGAATTTAAAATATTAATACAGTGCTAGAAACTAATAGTCCAGTCAAATTAGACAAAACAAGTTGAAGTAGCAGGAGAGTGCTCCTACCAGAATAGTTTTGTAAAACAATTAGTATATCAAACAATATATTCCGCATATCAAAACTTGACCAATATAAAGATTCGATAAATTGAGTTCGAAAAATTATTATGGTCATGATGTTTTTAAATTCGACGCCATTTTATTCCAAGTTTTTTGACCCCATCCCTTAGTTAGTCATGTTAACAAGTCAATATTATGAACCATTTCTAAAATTTTTATCAAAATTCCTACATATTTGTAGTGTCTAAATCCGTTGCGAACGTGTATCTCCCTAGTATCACGTGTTAATGTTGTTGTAATTGTTAAATATTCAATCGGCTATAACTTAGCTGTTTATTGTTCTATTATTGTGAAATTTTCAGAACGCTTACAATCACTTTCAAAAAATTTAAATTATAGTTTTTGGGAAATTTAAGGGCCCCATTTTGATTTTATGGACTAAAATGTAAAATTTATAAGATGTACTATTATAAATAAAGCTGATTAAATTTTGCCTTTTGAGGTATTTGTTGCCCTTAGTTCTCACCTTTGTGTTTTTTTCTCAGATTTTTGGGTCAAAGGTGTCCAATTACGATGGGGAGGATACAAATTGATCGCACATTTTTCGTGACACATTAAATGAATTTTTTATTTTAGATTCTAAAAGCTCCGATTGAGAACTTCTATTTGCCACTAAACTCAACTATATCCGAAGGGGGTTTCAGAAAATTTTCATACATTTCCCCTTCCCCTGCACCCCTCAATATAAAACTTGCCGTTTTAAGACCTGTTTTGAAAAGTTCTCATTAAGACCTTTCAGTTGATACCCACATTGTCAATATACAATGCAATTTTTTTTCAGGGGCCACTCTCCTTTATTGGAAGACCTCCTTAAACACCATATAACTTTTTTTATGTTTCTAGCTTATGTAGTTTGCGAGAAAAAGTAGTGTGACACACGGACAAACAGACAGACAGATAAGATCCGATTTTAGTAGGGCTTTGTAAAATGATTTTACAAAACCCTAATAAAATTATAACTTAACCGAAATTCGTATAAAGCCGGGAATTGGTAGAAACGTTAAATAAACCATTACAAATGAAATCTCAAAAATTTCCTTCGATTCTACTTCTACAAAAAAATTTATCTAAGGTCAAACTTAAAATATTAAGGTTTTTTTCCATTCTTCTTGGAAACGATGAGTTTTATCGTAAAATGATGTCAAACAAAATTTGTAGATCATACAATTCTCTACAAAAATTGTTGACACTTTTTTTGTATGACTCATCATTCGTGAGATATCACGGTTTAACAGTTGAAAAATTCATATTTTTATTATCTCACATAATATGCACACATTTCCGCACCACTTTTGAGGTAATGTACTTAGCGCGTTTTTTAGGGTTTCGTAAAATAATTTTACAAAGCCCTACTGAAATTGCGACCTGTCTGTCCGTGGGTCACAGCAATTTTTCTCGCAAACCATAGAAGCTAGAAACGCCTATTTTTGTCCATAGGTGTAAAGTGGTGCTCTCTTCAAAATTCAATAACAACACAATTTTATGAGGTGCTTAAGGGGGGGAAAGACCCCTGAAAAGAAATCTCATTAAAGGTAGCCAATATGCGTATCAAATGAAAGATCTTGATGGGAGCATTTGAAAACAGGTCTTAAACTGACATTTTTATTTCGGGGAGAACACAGGGAGGGGAAGCACACGAAAAAATATCAAGGCAAAAGTTTATGAGCACAACAACAACAAATACCTTAGAAGTCAAAATTCGATCAACTTTGTTAATGATAGTACGATCTTCGAATTTTACATTTTCCTCAATAAAACCGTATGGATACACTTGAACGCAACGATATTTGAGTAGTCTTATAAATGATCCTAGTGCTCTGTAAATTGGATGAAAATAAAATTATATTCCCGGAAGTTAAAACCATTTGAAATTTATTCAATTACAACAACAATAACACACGATTTTGGTATTTTATGGACTTTCCATCGAATCGGACTCCAAAGTTTTGCTTTGATCTTCTTAAAATTTTCCAATTAGATCAATAACATAGTTTTGAGTATACATGATTTGAGTAATTTTACTTTGTATGCAACAAAATGGCGATCGTTGAAAATAGAGAAACAATGGACTTTCTTTTGAACTTACACATATCTTTGACATGTTTTTAGGGTTTTGTACTAAAATACAAAACCCTATTGCAATCACGACCTGTGTCCGTCTGTCCGTCCGTCCGTCCGTCCGTCCGTCCGTCTGTATGTCACAGCACTTTTTCTCCGAAACTATAGAGGCTACAGCCATGAAACTTTGTGAAAAGGTCAGAAGTGGTGACCTCTTGAAAGTTCAAGGGTGGAAAATTTTTTCAAATGGGTTTAAGGGGGGTCTCCCCATATAGGGAGGTGACCCCTCAAAAAAAATTTTTCACCATTGGTAGTCGAATAGGGTGTCATTGGAAAGGTCTCAGTGAGATCTTTTCAAAACAAGTCTTAAAATTGCCTTCTGAATACCGAGGGGGGCAGGGGAAGGGGAAATGTACGAACTTTTCGCGTACCCCCCCCCCCCGCGATTGGAAACCTTCCATCCGAAAAATCTGAAAAAAATCATGAATGTAGGCCTTAATGAGTACAACAACAACAAATACATGAGAAGTCGAGATTCACTCAACTTTGTTAGTAATAGTATGATTTATCGATTTTATGTTTTCTTGAATAAAATCCAAACGGTACCCTTAAATTCAATAAAATTTGGCAAACAGATGACTTTCTATAAGATTGATCTTTTCTGAAAGAAGAAGATTGAATAGTATTTAATGAAGTTATAGCGATTTGAATTTTCCTGTATTACTATGGAACAATATGCCCTGTATTACTATGGAAACATATGGCTATGGAGCCATATGCGCTTTTTATCGATTTAGACACTACAGCTTTGCTAGGATTTGCATGAAAATTTCAGGAATGATAGGTATCATGAAAATGAGTACATACAATTGAAACAAGTCAAAGAGGCAGGAGAGAGCTCCTAGCAAAAGGGCTTTGTAACCATTCTAGGATTCGAAAAAATAGGCCATGAATCGATGATTACAGTACAGAGGAGTGGGCCCTGAAAAAAATTTCATGAAAGGTAGCCGATATGAATATCAACTGAAAGTTCCCTATTAGAGCTTTTCAAAACAGTTCTTAAACTGACAGTTTTCGCTTCAGTGGGGGGGGGGGGGGGGGGGGGGGGTATAAAGACATGAAAAATGTGTTTCTAAAAAATCTGGAAAAATTATCAAGGGAGATATCTATGGGTATAAGTAAAACAAATACCTCAGAAGTCACAATTCTTTCAACTTTGTTAATAATAGTATGATCCTCGAATTTCACATTTTCTCCAATAAAATCGTCTTTGACATGTTTCTTGATTTTATTCGTTGCTGGTTACTGCATTTTGTAAGTTGAGTACAAAACCCTTCTGACATGAGCATAGGTCTGTCTACCCAACTTGTTTTAACTTTATTTTTTGCTGGCAACTGCATTTCGAAGTTGAGAACAAAACCCTACTGACATGAGTGTAGGTCTGTCTACCCAACTTGCTTAACGTGGATTCCTCAGTAGGCATACTCAACGAGTTATTGTGATAAAGAAAATTTTATCAGATCGTATCCTATTAAGAATGGTACTATTGGAATAAGTTGCTTTCTTATTTAAATTGTCGATTTTCAAAATTACTCGCTCCAAAAATAAGTCAATAACTCCAGAATATCGCTGTTGATATTTTCAAACATTCTTGCACGAGTTGGTCTGATGAATGGTAAAATTTGTAAATTGAAGAAGTTGATATGTGGACATACAATCAACTTACTTCCCACATTGACGCATACATAAAATGAACTGGGTATCACCGGATGGCTACACACAAAACCGGATTGACCATGTTTTGATCCAACAACGTTGGGACTTGAGCATACTTGACGTCCATACATACCAAGGAGCCAATCGTAACTTGGATCATTACTTCATCGAATGAACCTTTCGATTTCCTATGTCAAAGGTATAATCTGCAAAGATCAGTCCCCTACAAAAATTTGAAATCAAAAGGCTCCAAACGGCGTTTGTGATCAAAAATTTCACGGAGACCTTGAACAACTGGCTGGCAACGTTCTGGATGCAAGTAAAAGCAGCTATTAACACTGTTGCAGAACACACAATCGAACATCAAGCCCGGGGCAAGAGAAATGATTGGTTCAGTGATAAGTGCCAAAATGCGTTAGTTAAAAAAAAATCAGGCATAAAATAATAATAAGATCATTAGAATTAAGAACAAAAAAATACTTTGACAAACAATTGACAAGCATCGATGTGATTCTGGTGAGTAACAATACAAAACAAGCATGCAAAGTAGTGAAAAGCCTGAAACGTGGCTATCAGCCCAAAACCACGCTCTGTTGTGATAAAATCGGCAATGTCGTCGCTGATGAAACCAAGATTAAGTTAAGATGTGCATCATATATCAAGAACCTCTTTAGTCCTTCGTACATCTCCAGAACCTTGGAGCCTATATATACTTCCGTAGAGGCTCCACCAACTATGGATGAAGTGGGTTTCACCATTAAGACTGAAAGAATGAAAAAGCGCTAGGCATCGATGAGATTACAGTCGAGCTCATCAAATATGGCAGCAGATATTCAGAAAGCTATTCATAAAGTCATCTAGCATATTTGGCAACAAGACAAGCTATGGTGCGAAAATTATACAGGCATATCACTACTCTGTACGGCATACAAAATATTTTCAAGGATCTTAGAAAATAAAATCGGGTCATATCCCAACGGTATTATTGGGGAGTATCAAAGTAGTTCAGAGCAAGAAGATCAAGGATAGACATATTTTTCAGTATCAAGCAGGTACCTGAAAAGCTCTGGGAGCTCAACATAGACGTATATCAAATTTTCGTTGATGTTAAGCAAGTATACGACAGCATTGATCGTTTGGCATCCCAGCCAAATCAATCAGTGTTATCAAAATGACAATATAGACGACATCCAAAGTCCACATCAATAACAAACTCACCGATGTTTTTGATACAAATATCGAACTAAAGCAGGGAGATGCGCTGGCTTCATTACTATTCAATTTCATTAGGAAGCTATATATCGATATACGAGGTACATCACATGCGGATAACAACAACGACCACGATCATTAACAACTTCCAAAGAACTCTTCCTGAAATTCGACAGTGAAGCAAAACTAGTAGGGCTACAAATTAATAAGAATCAAATAAAACTCATAACGCAGTCAAAGAAAAATACCTCAAATACACAAAATATCACACTTGGCGAATGCATTATCAAAAATGTGAGCTAATTATAACGAGAAACGGTAATGGTAGAGACGTAATATGCCGAAGAATATAGCTCGCAAATAGAATATTGTATTGAGTTTTGGCTATCTTGAAGACTAGCTGCATACACAAGCAAACAAAGCTCAAAGTATACAAATCTTTGATAAGCCCTGTGTTATGCTATGAGTGTGCAACATGGACCCTAACCCAAATATTCGCAAAAATATTGTACGCCTTTAAGTGATGGGTTCTGAGGTAGATAATTAAAGCGAAACCAGATGAGGACCAATGGTGAATTCAAAACAACCATGAGCTGTATGAAATTTTTGTCAAGCTGATTGTCTCAACGACTGTCAGACTGCGGAAGCTGCTATGGGCTGGCCACAAGAATTGTATGGACAAACAATAGCTACCCAAAAAGGTATTCGTGGAGAAAACTGAAGGAGGCAGCCCAGTGGGGAAACCGAGGAAATGCTGGTCTAACTAAGTCGACGAAGACAATTCATCGCTGCCCGGATTTCGAAATTGGGGGACGCGCTCAATAAATCAAGACAGTTGGAGGCGCTATTCGCAGGATGCGAAGGCCCAAGCGGGACTGAAGGTCGGCAAAGAAGAAGAAGAAACCATGCTCTCGGGAAAAAACGGAAATGAGACGAAACAGATCGAACGGAGATTAAAAAACCCAAAAAACGATTATTGAATATCCCCCGACCTAACCTAATTTAGTACTGACCTGCTTAACCCATCATACGACAATGTAAAGTCATTCCCTACTACACATCCTTTAGACACTGAGGATGACTCAAAGAAGTCAAATTGCGTCTGTTCACATAAAAAACCAAGGCCAAACGGCGTTTAAAGATAAAAAATATATTATCATCTGCTTTTTAACATAAGGGTGTCTCATGCGAGAAATTTGCTTTTCCGGCAGCTAGTGCCAGCGGGGGTTTGTTTATTAATGATTTTAAACAGATCATTATCTCTCCCTGTCTGCTCCATGCAGATCATTTCAAGGTCTTCAAAGTTAATTCCTCTCACGCTGCGTGACTTTCTCTGTAAGATGATCAAGACTCCTTGGTATAATATGTGTTAATTCCATATGGTTTCCTATTTGATTCTAATTAGAATTTTGACGGCTACATCAAAGAAATTCTTTCAAGAGGTTCACAGATCTGGACTACTTCTGATCTTTTTCGTACACAAAAAACGTATGAAATTCATCCTTGTATACTGTTTACCAATTAAATGACCCCTCTTACTCTTCCTAGGAACCTCCCTAGAATTTGTCTAGTTATATCATCGGAATATTGATGCTGAAGTTTGGCATTCTTTACTGTTATTATGGCATTTCCTTATTTACTCTTGACATTCCCTCGTTTGAACACCATCATATCTACCTTGACCAGCTTCGCCACAGCTACCTGAATATTTAGTAAGCATGCCGGATTTCAGTCCGACACGGCCTTACTATATTTTATGAAGTGTTTTAAAGACATGTTCCGCTGGCATGTCATGAAGTTTATTTTCACTCTTTTATTTTGCGCTGACCGTTGTGTCTGGCTTGAATTTGTTTTCACCTCCTAATATTCATTGACTTTGATGTTTTCAAGGCTTTTAAGCTGCTAATCTTCTATTTTGTGATTTCACATTGTCTGCTAGATTTAAAAACATGCACTTAATGGGTAACGTAACGCTGCATCATACACACAGTGCTCTTTCTTTGTTGTTTTCCATTATTTAAATTTAACTATAAAACCTTTGATTGTTTCACATTTCATTGAATTGCTGCGGCAAGCTTTTTACTGACATATGGGCATATTTTTCATATTTCACACTTATCCTCTGACCACCTCGTTGACAACCATTGAATGTAGTCGTTAGGCATATCCGGAACACGGGCCATCTGAAATGAAAACGTTTCCAAGGGTATTTTGTCTCTATGACATAGTGTCGTGCAAATTTAATCCACGACCTAACCAAGGCAAAAAACGTCAAATATGTTTGGCTTTGCTGAAGCTTCTGCTTTTCAATCGATTTTGCACCTTTCCCATCATTTAGAAAAGTCCTCAGTATTCCTTTTGTGCACGTTCCCGGGCGACTTCATCATATTGCTTTACCATTTCGCAAATACTCTTTGAGTGGGGTCTGTTTTCAGGCTCCCAAACCAACAACAAGACACAATACCACTGGTCATTATTCTCTAACAACAACTCAACATTGAAAGGATTAAGGCATAAGTCGCCGGCTCAAGTGCAAATGTATGGAAAGGCTAAAAGTATGCGGTTCCGTTTACTGACACTTTTTGTTCTGCATCATCAACTTAAAAGCCAGCCAAATCACAAAAACTTGACGTACTTGACGCCATTCCATTTCCCCCGAATTGAATAGTAGTGAATGCTAATGAAACCCGTCCGGACACGGCCTAGTAGAATACGTGACTGAGTCACGGTTGGAGTTGAAATCGAAGTTTGGGACTAGGACGAGGACGATTCACCTCTATACAGCAAAAGATGCCTGGGAACGTGAAACATCGTAACATGGAAGATTGATTCGTCGATTATTTGTATGCAAATTTACGAGAAATTTATGCAGATTTTAGACCTAGCGGTTTCGACTCCCTCCAGGAAAAAGGACGATGATAAATGACAGTGTTTGTAATGGAGACTTGAAAAAGAGCCTGATGCTTTTGTCGAGGGTTCTCGGAACAGCCAAGTTCGTTTGTAGCTGCCGACATATATTGAGGTAATAAATCAATATTTTCCCATATTTGGTTGTAGCACGCACATTTTTAAGGCACTTTTGTTTCAAACAATACGCTTTTGGGGATCGGTGGAAGTGGTAGCACAATAAAAGAATAAAACTCTACAATCCCGCAGACGATTTGCATAATTTGGCATCAGGAATTAGATAAACTTGAACATAAATTTTAACTTCAATATGATAATGCATGATCTGATTTGACAAATTGGTTGCACTCACAACAGCTATCCTCGGTGTTGCATTCATTAGGGTATTGTAAAATTATTTTATAATACCCTACTAAAATCGCGTCCTGTCTGTCCGTCCGTCCGTGTCACACCACTTTTTCTCCGAAACTACATAAGCTAGAAACATAGGATTTTGTAGGTAGGTGCGAAGTGATGCCCTCTTCAAAGTTTCAACACAAAAAAAAAATTTATAAGGTCTTTAAGGGGGGTCTCCCCATATAGGGGAGTTGCCCCCTGACAAAAAAGTTTTCATCGCATGTAGGCAATATGGATATGAAAGGTCTTAATAAGAACTTTTCAAAACAGGTCTTAAAATGACAAATTTTGCTTCGAGGGGTGAAGGGGAAGGGGAAATGAACGAAAATTTGGTGTCCCCCCTCCTTTGACCCGAAAAATCTGAAAAAAAATCAAGAATGTAGTCCTTCATAAGTACAACAACAACAAATACATGAGAAGTCGAAATTCACTCAACTTTGTTAGTAATAGTATGATTTATTGATTTATGTTTTCTTGAATAAAATCTTAACGGTAACCTTAAATTCAATGATTCAGTAAGTAGATAAGATTGGTCTATCCTGAAAGTTTCATAAAGATTGAATTATATTTAGCGAAGTTATAGCGGTTTGAATTTTCCTGTATTACTATGGAACAATATGTGCTGTATTACTATGGAAACATATGGCTATGGAACAATATGCGCTTTTTACCGACTCAGATACTACAGCTTTGGTAGGATTTGCATGAAAATTTCAGGAATGATAGGTATCATGAATTTCTTTGAGAATTGGCCCAGCTAGCGGTATCAGTAATCATAAAGCAAAATAGTGGCTGTTTAAAATGCGAAGATTGAATAATTTTGATGTATTTTGACCCAACTTCAACGTTTAAGGCGCATGCTTTTAACGTTTGATTCAATTTAATGAATGCCTTAAAATGAGTACCTACAATTAATACTCATAGGTGAAACAAGCTGAGGAGGCGGGAGAGAGCTCCTAGCAAATGGGCTTTGTAACCATTCTAGGATTTGAAAATATTGGCCATGAATCGATGATCACAGTACAGGAGAGAGGCCGCTGAAAAAAAAAATTTCATCAAAGGTAGCCGATATGAATATCAAATGAAAGTTCTTTATAAGAGCTTTTCAAAACAGTACTTAATTTGACAATTTTTCTTTCACAAGGGCAACAAATACCTTAGAAGTCGAAATTCGATCAACTTTGTTAATAATAGTACATTTTATAAATTTTGCTTTTTTGTCTTTAAAATCAAGATGGGACCCTTCAATTTCCCAAAATCTATAATTTAATTTTTCTTGACAATTAATAGCTAAGTTACAGCCGATTGAATATCTAACAATTACAACAATATTAACGCGTGATACTAGGGAGATACACGCCTGCAACGGACCGAGACACTACAAATATGTAGGAATTTTGATAAAATTTTCAGAAATGGTTTGTAATATCCATGTGTTATCATGACTAATCAAGCAACGAGGTCAAACCACTTGAAAAAAAATGGTGGCGAGTTTAAAATCATAATAACCATAATAATTTTTCGAACTCAATTTATGGAATCTATATATTAGTCAAGTTTTGATATGCAGAATATATTGTTTGATTTACTGATTGTTTTACAATACCCTTCTGGCAGGAGCATACTCCTGCTTCTTCAACTTGTTTTCAATTACTGCACTTTAACATTCATTTGGTAGTTTCACTGTCTGCTATAGTGCCTAAAGTCATATGAATGAACAAGAAGATAAATTTTCTTATATATATATATATATATATATATATATATATATATATATATATATATATATATATATATATATATATATATATATATATATATATATATATATATATACTGTCGTGGATGGCCAAAATAGAATACACTTGCAACGTTATAGTACTGTATCGTCATACATTGCTGGTCTATGATTATACGTCCCGTTTGAGCGCAAGACTATCTAAGATTATCTGATTTCAAATCGTTCTTACTTTCTAAGCTATTACTACATTACTCTAATACTATGATCGCTGTCCTGGCTCGAATCCGTCTCAGACAGTTATATGATTCAATTCGTGTCCTTTATTAGGTTTTAACGATGAAAACATGTGTAGGTGCATGCGTCGACAGTCAAATACAACCTAAAATGGCTCTTGAATCAGTTGCGTTACGGGTGAATTTTCGATCAGGTATCGATTATGACCCATGAACTTAATGTTATAATGTAAGGCCCCTTATACGACGGCGGTTCAAATATGATGGATACAAACGCCGTAGATGGCGCGCGTGTATGTTTTGAAGGTCGTGGTTTGATTATGTGAAAGCTGAATCCCTTACAAACAGTGTGGCATAATTTTCATCGGGAGTGCATGCTTTTAGCACGTGCTACCACCATGAGTGAACGTCAAGTGCCTAACGCCGTTGCGCAACGTATTGTCATTCATTTTTTAGGGTGGGAAGGCGTTAAAACACGGTAATTTTTCTGCGTTTGCTAAATAAGTTCGTCTCATACGTTTGTTTTCTCTGTGAACCACCTTATACCGGTATTTCGTTAGTAATATTGACCATCGTTGGATTCAAATCGACCTTATTTGGAGTAAATTGTAGTGAATTACAATGCGTTACGAATGTATGCTTGGTTCCATTTAATACAATATTTTCAGTTCAAATGAATGATATTTGCATTCAGCCGGTGTAGTTTTCTGACTAAAATACCTAATCAAGTACAATTTATCATTGGATCCATGTTGAAATTAAATAACGGCGTAACTGTCTTCCGATGCACCCGTATACAATTCACTTAAACGCGGTTAATCAACTAAATTCTGTTTTCATTCATTAAAAGCGATAATATAACCATCCGTAGTCCAAAATTCTTTTTTGTTAAAGCATCATAAGGCAGCCTAACCTTGATTGCGAATTTTGGCATGAATTTACGGAAACAGCTCGGCAAGCCCCCGAATCGCTGTAATTCGTAGATGTTTGTCGATGTTGGAAACTCTTGAATTTCATGTGTGAGATTACTAGATGGTTGGATCATTTCATCCTTTATGTTATAAGCGAGAAAATCAATACTTATTTTCAAAAAGCAACACTTGGATAATTTATCATTCAATTTTTGTCGCATCATTGAATCAAATATTTCCCGTAAGGTTTTTATATATTGTATCTATCAACCGTATCCGTGGTAACTAAAACGTCGTCCATGTAAAGACAAATGTTCCCTGTACAATTTAATTTCTTAAACACGTCTTTAACCGTTTGATTTGAGATTCAATAACGGGTAGAGGAAAGCATTTTTTCCGTAATTTTTGTCTTTTTGTCGACTAGTACAATTTGGCTACCGTATGGGGAATGAGATTTACGTTTGATCTCTTCAAATCTTAACCCGTCGATCATTCCATCAATGGTTTTAATATTTGCAAACGACAGTCGTGTTGGTTGCCTACAAATTATATTATCGCTGCTGACGCAAATGGCCATCTAATGTTCAATATCGGGTTTAGTAAGCTTAGGGGCGGATAGGAAATTCCTAACCTGTTTTTCTATTTGACATTCCTCGTCCACGCTTGTTGAATTGTCACGAATATCTAAATGAGGAACATACTGTTCGACTACAAATATAATTTTGCTGATGTTACATATCTGTCTAAACGAATTTAATTGATCCTGAGTATCAATCTTAATTCTACCCATTTACAATCAAGCCTAATTTCAAGGTGACTTGTCTGAATGAGTTCCGATCTAAGGATATAGTTAGTTCGAATTGTCGACACTGCAACGGAAAGATACTAATTTTACCATATTGTGCTATACGCGAGTTGGTTGCACCGTATAAGTTAATAAAATTCCATAAATTTTCAATTGCGGAAAACACTACCATCTTGATAAAATTTACCGGATCACCTGAATCAATAAGAGCAAACATTGAAGTGATTATTATTTTATCGAAATACACGCTTACATTGCGACAACGAAGTAAACGGAAATTGTAATTTGAATTCCCCGGGTAAATGACGTTTCAAAAAATTTATTTTGTTAAGTTGGTAGAATTGTCCTTAATTACTGTGCCAAATATGAGCGCGATCTGTCAACCATTTTGTTTACAGCTGCTTCTAAGGTCGGTACACTTCAGTAGTGCGCCGCGATTTTTGTGATTTTTTTTATTGTGACCAAATTTAAAGCCAAAAACGTAATAAATACCATCAATCAACCACCGTATTCACCAGATTTGGCTCCCTGTGATTTTGATGAATAATTAAATATTTTGCATTTTTTTGCGATTAACGGCTCCTTTTTTGTCACAATGTAAAACAAAACTCGCTGAAGGAGCTAAAGGCTATCCCAAAAAGTGCTTATGAAAAGTGTTTCGAGGACTGGAAAATTTGTTGGCGCAAGTGAAGTGCATCAGCTTGAGAAAACGGTTTTCACGTGGTTCCTACAACAGCGTTCAATTGGACAACCGATTTCAGGTCCAATTGTATGTGAAAGAGCGCTGATATTTAGTGAAAAAATGGGCATGGTTGATTTTAAATCAAACTAAGGTTGGCTCTGCAACTCGGGCGTTAGATGTAGCGGGAAAAAATTGTCTGCTGATTGTGTAGCTGCCAATAGCTTTCTAGAAACTTTTAAAAAGGAAATTAAAGACTACGATCCGGACCTTGTGTACAATGCGGATGAAACTGGTTTAAACTCGAAGGCATTGCTTAGGAAAACATTGGGATCAAAAGAGAGGAAAGTGCTCCAAGGCATAAGGTCAGTAAGGAACGCGTCACCATTCTCGTTTGTGCGAAATCTACAGGCAACCATCGGCTAACTTTGCTAATGGTTGGCAAGCAAAGAAGCGAAAAGCTTTTAAAAATGTTGAAAACTTGCCAGTGACTTACACAAACCAAAAAAGTGCATGGATGGATTCAAGTATATTTCTCAGAGTGTATAGCAAAACCTTCATATCTGATGTAAAAAAAATTTATAAAAGATGAAACCGGGGAAGAAACCGAGGATGAAAATGTCCCCACCCACGGAGAAGTGTTTATGTGTTTTGAAAACACCTTAAAGTGGATAGAGCGACATCCCTTATGTGACACAGTACAACTTTTAGCCGTCAAGCGCCTTTTAGGATTTTGTAAAATAATTTTACAAAGCCCTACTAGTTTCGCGACCAGTCTGTCCGTCTGTTCGCCTGTCCGTCCGTCCGTCCGTCCGTTCGTCCGTCCGTGTGTCACAGCACTTTTTCTCGGAAACTACTTAAGCTAGAAACATCAAATTTTGTGTGTAGGTGTAAAGTGGTGATCTCTTCAAAGTACAACTATAAAAAAATTTAATAAGGTATTTAAGGGGGGTCTCCCCATATAGGAGAGTGACCTTCCGAAAAAAAATTTCATTGAAGGTAGCCGACATGGGAAAACAGGTCTTAATTAGGCAAAATTTGCTTCGAGGGGCGCACAGGGAGGGGAAATACACGAAAAATGTGTGCCCTCCTCGCGATTGGACACCTGTGATTCGAAAAATCTGACAAAAATCAGGAATGTAGGTCTTGGTGTGTAGAACAACAACAAATACGTTAGAAGTCGCAATTCACTCAACTTTGTTAGTAATAGTAAGATTTATCGAATTTATGTTTTCTTGAATAAAATCTTAACGGTAACCTTAAATTCAATGATTCAGTAAGTAGATAAGATTGGTCTATCCTGAAAGTTTCATAAAGATTGAATTATATTTAGCGAAGTTATAGCGGTTTGAATTTTCCTGTATTACTATGGAACAATATGCGCTGCATTTATTACTATGGCAACATATGGCTATGGAACAACATGCGCTTTTTATCAACGAAGACACTACAGTTTTGCTAGGATTTGCATGAAAATTTCAGGAATTATAGGTGTTATGTATATCTTTGAGAATTGGTTCAGCTGGTGGTATCAATAATCGTAAAACAAAATAGTGGCTGTTTTAAATGCGAAGATTGGTGTTTTTTTTCCCAATTTCAACGTTTAAGGTGCATGCTTTGAACACTTGATTCAATTGAATGAATGACTGAAGATGAGTACCTACAATTAATGCTCATAAGTGAAACAAGCAAGGTGGTGGTTTGTAACCATTCTAGGATTCGGCCATGAATCGATGATTTCAGTACAGGAGAGTGGCCCCTGAAAAAAAATTCATCAAACGTAGCCGATATGAATATGAAATGAAAATTTTCATGGGAGCTTTTCAAAACAGTTGTTAAACTGTCAATTTTTGCTTCAGTGGGGGCACAGGGGGGAAATACATGAAAAATGTGTTTCCTCCGTCGCGGATGGACATCTGAAATAATTATCTAGGGAGATATTTATGAGTATAACAGTACCAAAAACCTCAGAAGAAAATAGTATGATCTTCGTATTTCATATTTTCTCCAATAAAGTCGTCGTTGACATGTTTCTTGATTTGATACGATCTGGTGACTGCATTTTGTAAATTGAATACAAAACCCTTCTGACATGAGCGTAGGTCTGTTTACCCAACTTGTCTCGTAATAACCTCAATTATCTGAATTTTTGGTAATCCCAATGGGGTCCGGTCTCAATTGATTCGGATGGTTGGAGTTCTACCGTATATATATATATATATATATATATATATATATATATATATATATATATATATATATATATATATATATATAAATATATATATATATATATAAATATATATACACATACACATACATATATATATATATATATATATATATATATATATATATATATGTATATATATATATATATATATATATATATATATATATATATATATATATATATATATGTATGTATATATATATATATATATATATATATATATATATATATATATATATATATATATATGTATATATATATATATATATATATATATATATATATATGTATATATATACACATACATATATATATATATATATATATATATATATATATATATACACATACATATATATATATATATATATATATATATATATATATATATATATATATATATATATATACATATATACATATATATTTATTGTGTCCGTACAACTTCTAATTGTTCTCCGAATAGCACTTGCCTATGAAAGGAAAACGTTATGCCGACGTAGAGGCCATTCAAAGAGCGACGACCAGCATACTAAAGTCGATGGATAAAAATGATCTCAAAGACTCATTCGAAATGTTAATTGAGCGCCCAAAACGTTATATTGATGCAAAAGGAGACTATTGTCGCGTGTTATGGTTCGCGGCCAATAATTTTATTGTTCCGGGAAAGTGAAAACGCAATGTGTTTTAAAACAAATTAAACAGAGTTGCTTAAAAATGCACAATCACTTATTTAACTATTACAAAATTTCAATTTTCACTATTTTACAAGTCGTCTTTCAATTTCGGCTTCAACTGTCCACTTAAAATCACTTCGCACTCAAATAATCAATCGCCTTTACTTCGCGCTCCACTATATCGCAGTTTTCTATCGCGGTTGTAATGAATGATCCCCCCATTCATTCAGCTCGCCTTATATAGGGTCTCCAGCCATTCAACCCATTTCTCATACATTGGCGAATATTCTGCCGACAGGTACCTTGTATATTCGAGCAACTTAATGAATGGATTGGAGTTGATCATGCTTGGTGGGTTCTCGTGGTTTCGAGTAAATTCACTTTGTTGATCATGAGGTTCTTAAGGGTTGTGAATTATTCGTGCATTTAACACTACTTTGAACAAAATAAATGAGATTTGCCGGAGTATTGAGTTTTTCCCGTTTTCCATGGGACACACCTTATATATATATATATATATATATATATATATATATATATATATATATATATATATATATAGATGTATATATGTGTGTGTATATGCATACTCGTATATATTGGATACCTAAAATGTATTGAGACTTTTTTGTCATTTTTCGATTGAATATTTCTTTTATTTAAAATGTATTTTATTTAAGTACAATACATATTGTCCATTATTATCTATGACCTTTTGCTATTTTTTGGGTAGAGCCATTATTTCATCTGTGTAGGACTTCTGTGGTTTATCGGGGAAAAACTTGGCCAAGTGATTTTCACAGTCGATTTTTGACCAAAACAAATAGTATTCTGATGGTGCAACGTCTGGACTATACGGTGGATGCATCAAAGCTTCCCAGCCGATTTCCCCCTTTTTACCGGGTCATTGAAAATGTGTGTGGTCTGGCATTGTCATGATGGAAGACAACGCCCTTTCTATTGATCAATTCTGGCCGGTTTTTTTGAATTGCTTGTTGCAATCTGGTTAATTGCTGACAATACAGAGCGGGATTGAGTTTTTAAGGTAGATTCTAGCACCTCATGATAAATGATTCCCTTCCAATCCCACCATATACACAGCATAATCTTATTTGGTGTCAATCCTAGCTTTAAAGTCGTTTGTGATGATTCACCTTTTTTTTCGACCAGGATCTTTTTTGAACAACATTCTCATACCTTACCCATTTTACATCGCCCGTAATGATTTGCTTCAAAAATGGCTCGATTTCGTTGCGTTTCATTAGCGTTTCGCAAATGGAAATTGCGTCGATCAAATTTTTTGTGTTAATTCATGCACCCAAACGTCGAGCTTCTTTGTTTATCCAGCCTTATGCAGATGGTTCGAAATTGTTTGTTGATGGATATTCAGTTCATTAGCAATGTCATGGTCGCTTGTTCGTCGGACTTCTTCAATTTTCATAAGGGATGCATCAGACTACGACTATATAGTCGCACTTCTGTCGCAAGTTACACATGGTCAAATGGAAGCCCGCATACTGCGATTTTCGAAAATTTTGTCCAGGTCAGCAGTCGCAGGAATTTGCGATTTTTCCTAAAACCAGTTTAGTAGCTAGTTTTTGTGATACTCGCGCAGGCGCGCATCATTTGGACATTTGACGCTGGCGTGCATGGAAGTTTCTTGCATAGCGCCACAAATGAGTTAGCGCATGTGTTCCTGGCAAAGACATACCTTCAAATGAGCATGTTAGTTCTGCGCATGCCTGAAGTTCCTTTGGAAATCTTGTCGCAGTGTGTTCGTTTTTGCGTCTAAAAATCGCTGGTTACGACAGGAAAATCGCAATGTGGCCGAACCCTAAGATTTCATCGACTTTTTCAGTGATTGGTCGACCTGAGCGAGGTGCATCTGTTACATCAAAATTTTCAGAATGAAAGCAAACGAACCATCTCTTGGCTGTGGCTTTTGATAAAGTATCTTGACCGTAGACACCATAAATTTTTTCACGATGTGATGCATTCTCACCTTGATCGTAGTGATATTGTAAAATATAACGATTTTTTTTCAGAAATTTCGTTTATTCTAACGAATTACAAAAATATCTATATGAAAATTGTAGACTGGAATGTCACCTTTCAAACGCTTGTCAATTTGAATATATCTGATTATTATTGCCTGATATATGCCAATAAACACAAACTAGTGCATTCTCAGTGGGGATTCCCAGATGGTCGCACATTCAACCAGATCGACCATGTTCTCATATAAAACGAACGTTCACCAGCATTATCAAACCATGCTCGCTTTGCGGCGTTGTTTGTGTTTCGGGTCTCTTCCTTCTAAGTGTCAAGCTCTGATGCCACATCTGCAAGACCTGTAAATAAGAAAGATCAGTTTCCCCAGGGTACCAGGACAAGTTCAATGACAGATCAATAACTTCCAAATATATGTCAGCGGTGGAAAATTGGTCCAGCATATCCCCGCAGGCAGAAAAAAGTAATTATGAAATCAAAAACCTGTGGAAGACAGTTGGCGATGCGGTAATAGAAGTTGCCGGGGAGGTCTTGGGGAAACTGCCAAAGAAAAGAAGGAAAGCCTAATACGATGAAGAATGCAAGGAAGTGTTTAAAAAAGGAACCACGCATACAAAAAGTATAGCCAGCGATCAACTCCGGCCCCCAAGTTCTTTGTTTGCCTGGAGAAGGACATCATCTGCCCATTCAACTTGTCCCTGGAGTCACAGATGTCTCTTGCATGACGACTAAAGTTTTCACGGGGGTCTTTGAACACAGTTAATTCACTTATCTTTGCATTTACCTTGATTCTGGAAAGCCAAAATTAATCATTTTGTATAGAAGCCCGTTGGTCCATATACAGCCAAAGGCTATCTCCATATCAATCAGGTAAGCACAACAAGCTTATTGCTGCGCTTCTTGTTATATCGGCTTGGAGCACGGCCATAGCATCCACCATGGAGTGGGCTTTTTTGAAGCCAAATTGTCTTTCTGGCACAATTCTTCCCTCCGCAGAGAATTGTGTTGTTACATGTACAAATAATTCTGCGAGCTACTGTCGCAATTGTTTTCACAACCATTAAGAAAATCAACAACTGAATTTACTCGAAATCACGAGAACCCAACAGGAATTATCAACATCTGAAAGTGAGGCACTGCCCATTCATTACCTGCTGGAATGTTCCCGCTAATTCACCAATGTACGAGAACTGTGTTGAATGATTAGAGACCCTATATAAAGGCGAGCTGAATGAATGGGGGAATTATTCATTCGACCGCGAGAGTAAACACGGCGATAGTGTGTGGAGTGTGAATACCGATCAAGTAATAGTGAAGTAATTTTAAACGACAATTGCGATAGGAATTTTTGGACAAGTGGAAGTTGTAATTTTGAAAGTGAAAATTATAATTAGTGAAAGTGTTAAACTGATTATTGTGCATTTTTGTAATTAATAAACTCTTTTAATTTAATTTAAAAGACATTGCGTTTTCACTTTCCCGGATCATTAAAATTATTGGCCGCGAACCAGAACACGCGACAATGGTGTCGAGAAGTGAGAAAGAAAATTTCGAAAAGTGAAAACATTTAAACATTTTTAAAGTGCACAATAGTGGAATTTAACGTGGAAACTGTTGAAAAAAAAAAATAAGTCGGAATAATAAAAATACCACCAAGCTAGCAGTGAAAAATTAATGAATTTACCATGGTGAATGAGCCCTCAGATGCAGAAAAAGGCGCAGAAGGTGGTGAAGCAGCAACACCAAAACTAAAGGAATCAGAAAATGTGCTGATGCAAATGCTGATGCTGATGCAGCAAAAGCAGCGACAACAGTCATCCAATTTAAGTGCGAAGCTAAGTGAACAGTCATCTTATTTCACTGCGAAGCTGGACCAACAAGCGATCGAAATCAAGGTCGATTTGCAAAAACAGTCAACCGAAATAAAGGCGGAGCTCGGTAGTCTGAACCAACAAATTAAATGCGTCGAAGAAAAGGTTTACCAAGTCGACGAGAGAATTAACCATGAGATTAGCGAGGTTGAGGAGAGAATGAACCATGAGATGGAAAAAATGAAAAAGGACTTGGAAGCAGCGAAGGCAGTAGTAACCCCCTCACCAGCCCCGCTTATAACCGCAGCGCCAGGCACATCCAGAAATGTGCAAGCACCAATATTCGATGGGCAAATGGTCTGGAGTATTTACAAGATCCAGTTTGAAACTGCCGCAAGAGCAAATCACTGGAATGAGCAGGAACAAGCAACTGCACTGATTCATGCTCTAAGAGGCCCAGCTGCCGAGCTTTTGCCCCGTTGAAATGCACTCAAACCCGAATGCTATAATGAATGCGCTCGACATGCGTTATGGAGGCGCCCACCTGAAACAAATTCATCGGGCACAGCTACGGCATCGGATGCAGAAGTCTGGCGAAACCATACAGCAGCTAGCCCAAGACATTGAGCGACTGGCACTTTTGGCTTACCCAGCCTACGTCCCGGAACATCGAGATGACGCATCGACAGAAGCATTCATCAGCGCACTAAAGGACCCGGAATTGCAACAAGCCGTGCGTTTAGCTCAAAAGCAAACGGTCAAGGACGCATTGGCTTATAGCCTGAACTTTGAGGCAGTGAAAAATTGGGCTTGTACCACTGCCCGGGTTCGCAAGGTAGTGGCAGACGAGTGCAGGTGTGAGCGCGTGGAAAATGAGCGAGAGCCGCAAGTAAGTGGTGCGCCTAGATGCTGGGATTGCGGTGATGAAGGACATCTGCAAAGAGACTGCAAGAAGCCAAGAAAACGGAGCTATTGTCCAGGATGGTGGAGATCTAGACCGTGTCAGGAGCCTAGAATGGAGGCCCATCAAACTGCAAGGGCCAACTTTGTGGAGCAAACGTTAGCTAGGAGGATTGACATCCCCAGCACCCCCATCACCGTGCCGAGGCAACATCGTGGAGAAGCAGACGGATGCCTTCCTGGTCAAGTGGATGAAGAACATTGCACCATAACTAACGACACTGGTGCAACCCGATCGACGATCCGGCCCGACCTAGTGAGGCCCCAATTACTTCACAAGGGCAGAGTTCATGGAAATGCTGACGCTCTATCTCGTCATCCATGTCCAGCTAACTTCAAGCATTATCGGCGGATTGAGGAAAAGGAGCCAACCGTTGCTCTGCGAGTGATAACGGCCGAATTCGATGAAGGTTGGTCAGCGGAGGAGATTCGTAATGCCCAGTTAGCCGATGAAGACATCGGACCATTGCTCGTATGGAAGGAGACGACTGGGCGACCTGAGTGGAAAGACGTTTCAATGCATGGCGCAACCCTGAAAAGCTATTGGGCACAATGGAACTACCTTCAGGTGGAGGGTGGCGTACTCAAGTGGAAATGGGAAACAGCGGATGGCAGCTCCTATAGGATGCAAACTATACTACCCAAAAGCCAAATCCACGATGTGGTTAAGAAAATGCATGAAGGATCCTCGGGAGGCCATCTTGGTGTTAACAAGACCTTAGCGAAATTACGGGAAAGGTTCTACTGGCCCCACGCTCGAGAAGACGTAGAGGACTGGTGTTGGAGATGCACAATTTGCGCTTCCGTCAAAGGTCCAAAGTGACGGCTGAAAGGACAAATGCAAACCTATAACGTAGGGGTACCATTTGAAAGGATTGCTGTTGACATCGCAGGACCCTTTCCTGAATCTGAACGGGGAAATCGATACACGCTGGTTGTCGCCGATTATTCCAGCAAGTGACCCGAGGTCTACCCCATTCCCAACCAGGAAGCAACTACTGTAGCCGAACAGCTAGTGTTAAATTGGGTCAGTAGGTGCGGCGTACCTTGCAAACTACATTCGGAACAAGGCCGAAACTTTGAGTCACTAGTTTTTGGCGAAATGTGCGAGCTGCTCGGAATACGGAATACGAGGACAACACCGCTGCATCCCTGATCCGATGGAATGGTCGAACGTTTCAACGGCACGCTCCATAAACACCTAGCCAAAATGGTTGACGAGAACCAAAGGAACTGGGACCGACATGTCCCACTATTTTTAATGGCGTACAGAGCTGCCGAACATGAATCGACGGGCCAAGCCCCAGCCAAAGTCATTTTTGGAAAAACTATTCGTCTGCCAGCCGATATAAAGTTTGGAACACGCCCTGAGAAACCCCAAACCATCCCGGAGGACGCAAGTGAGCTAAGACAACGATTGAACCGGATACATCGGACAGTGCGAAAACACCTCGAATTGGCTACTGACCGCATGAAGACCAGGTATGATCTAAAGGCTAATTCTACTGGCTTCCAGCAAGATGACTTGGTGTGGCTATATAACCCGCAACGGCGAAAGGGTCGGTCTCCAAAGTTGCAACATAACTGGGAGGGACCATACCGAGACACAAAGCTAATCAACGACGTCGTATATCGCATACAGGAACACCGTTAGCCGAGAGCCAAAATGAAAATCGTGCATCTGGAAGGTCTTCCCCCATATTACACCAAGGGAGAATTGACTACGAATGGCGACACATCTTTTCGGGGCGAAAAGAACTGAGGTTGGGGCAGTGTTACATGTACAAATAATTCTGTGAGCTACTCTCGCAATTGTTTTCATAACCATTAAGAAAATCAACAACTGAATTTACTCGAAATCACGAGAACCCAACAAGCATGATCAACATCTGAAAGTCAGTCACTGCCCATTCATTACCTGCTGGAATGTTCCCGCTAATTCACCAATGTACGAGAACTGAGTTGAATGATTAGAGACCCTATATAAAGGCGAGATGAATGAATGGGGGAATCATTCATCCGACCGCGAGAGTAAACACGGCGATAGTGTGTGGAGTGTGAATAGCGATCAAGTAAAAGTGAAGTAATTTTAAACGACAATTGCGATAGGAATTTTTGGACAAGTGAAAGTTGTAATTTTGAAAGTGAAAATTATAATTAGTGAAAGTGTTAAACTGATTATTGTGCATTTTTGTAATTAATAAACTCTTTTAATTTAATTTAAAAGACATTGCGTTTTCACTTTCCCGGAACATTAAAATTATTGGCCGCGAACCAGAACACGCGACAGTATGATGTGTTCAGGTACTGTGCTTTCGAGCAGCTTACCAATATTTGAAAGCAGCGAAATTGGAGGAGTATTGACTACGTCAGTACTGCCCGATTTTATGGGTATTGCAAGTATTTTTGCGCATTTCCATTGCTGAGGGAAGTTGCAAATGTTATTATTCAGAATGATCAAGAGAAGAACAAAAAAAAACATGGGGAAGCCTTTTAAGCATATAATTGGAGATTGCTTCAGCGCCAACAAAGTAAGTTTCTCTGGACAGACAAACAGACCATGGCCTGTAGGCACGTCAGATGGATTTGAAACATAGAACCTGCTCAAGCAAAATCGCTCATTGTTCCTGTCGAAAAGCGTTGTGGTGCTGCTCACCAACGAAGTAACGGAAGAGTCCTCACTTGCTTTCTCTCCTTGAAGAACTTTCCCAAAATGTTTTACAAAGATTTAGCGATAGTTTTGTCATCCATCATATGTGAGAACCCCGGGTAGCCTTTTTCTGCCAGTTATCGTATTAATATGAGAAAACATACAAGCACCTGGATTGATACTTTACAAGGCCTATTCAAATCGTTCATTAGCTAGTTAGATGAATACGTTCATACTCCCAGTTGACCATATTTAAATTGTGGTGGTAGATTCTTGCGAGTAGCTTTCTAAGCCGACTACATCGTTGATGAAGCACCAAGATGTCTTCTGGTAAATCTCGATAAAGGGAATTCGTCAAGAATTTCTAAATGGAGATCTTTAAGATGATCGTATCCATGATTGAATTTATACATGCCACTCACTCATTGATTTCAGGAATAGACCGATCTTTCGATATATTGATCGAAATTTGCTCCAATTTTCCGTCAATGTCAGCACTTACTGCTGCCCAATCGATTCGCTTGCATGGATTGGAAAGTTGAGGATCTACAAACTTAAGTTCCACATCCTTTTTCACTCTAAAGGTCAGCTCAATCAAAAGATGGTCAGATTCGGCGTCGAGAACTTCACACTCAAAATTCCTACAACTGTGAGAGAGATTGGTAGACACAATGAAGAAGTCAATAATAGACGAGTTTTGGCGGAAGGTAGGCAATCAGTATGAGATCCATATTTAATTGAACCTTGTTAGAGATAGCTGCTCCATAGCCATTAGATGGAATATTTCCCCATGAGAGATGCTTGGCATTGAAATCAACCACCCATGGAATAGAAATCGAATTTTTTGCACAAAGTAAGCACTATTTCTAACTCGTCAATGAGTTTCCTCACCGGATATCCATATTGAACATAGATCCCAACGAACGATAACATGCCAACTTCACGCCACATGTTGAAATGCTTCAACTCTTTCGATGCCCTTCACATCTATTCTCTCTAGCATTTATGTGTATAACTCTATTAAACGAAAAATAGATACCTTCAGTCCATAATAAAGTCTTTGCAAAAGTGCACAAGGAGCAATCATAGTTAACCCAGTCAAAATTAAAAACAGATGGCTGCAATATTCTCAAATACTGTTTGCAAAATCATCAACAACGATTAAAGCTGTGAAAATTCCAGTAGCAAAGTAAGAGGTCCCAGTGCGTGACCCTAGAAAAATTAAGGCTTCTGGATTGGATAAAATTCCAACAGAACTACTCCATAGGGGGGTCTCTATCTAAGTAACCTTATCAATCGACTAATTTGTAGAAAATAGTCACAGGAGCAGTTACCAGAGGACTGGAAAAAAATATAATAAGTGCTGTACACAAAAAAAAAGAAACAAGTTAACGGGTTAAAAACTATACAGGCACCACTTTACTGTGTTCATCTTATAAAGCGATCTGCAAAATCATGGAGAGAAAATGAAAGCTATAGGTACTATGAAAGTATATAGAAGAGAGTCAAGGAAGCTTTTCAAATGGATGGTCTACCACAAATAAAATATTCTCAGCTAAGAAAGGGCTCGAAAAGTACTGGAAATATGAAATTAATGTGCACAAGCAAAATAAGCTCTACACAAATCACCTTGAATGAAAGTGAAACGTGGACCCTGACTTGCAACTCCGTAAGCACAGTGGACATATTTGAACGCAAAACACTCCGAAAAATCTATTGCCCAATGTAATAAGCAACAGAGTGTAGACTACATATGTTAACAAGGATGAGCTGTGTGACGTATTTGATGAACTGGCTACCCAAAAGAACATTAAAGGGTAGAGTAAAAGACAGACGTCCAGTGGAAAGACCGAGAACTCGATGGAAATATACGATATAAGTTGACAACAGATCTTTGCTGAGAGTGATCACCTGATGAATGAGGTTGCAGAAACGTGATGATTGGATTAATCCTGGAGACCAAGTCCCAGCTTGGGCTGTCACACCAAAGATTATGAATTTTCAAATGCCGATTAGCTTTTTAATTTCCTGATTATTTCTTGGGGGAATTTGGCAAATCTACGAGCCTTTAGAACATCTTCACCCAATGATGCAAGATGGGCATAAGAAGAAGTTCATTATCAGCCCAAAGGTGAATCCTGAGAGAATATCAATTACGAAATTTTTCCCAAGGATATTGCTCTAAATCAGCTTGAATAACAAGTATTTAAATGCCATTTGCAATTAACTCATTGGTAATTTCCAATGAAAGGATTTACTAAAGTATGCCATTTATTGAGGAAATTAAGGATACTAATCCTTTTCATCATCCATAATCACAAGATTATGTGTTTATTGTTTTCGTTGTAGAGCCGCAAAGTAATGGATATATTTCGTACGAAAGTACATTGAAATACAATTTCTCTATGGCCGTGTACGGTATTCAGTAGTTAATATCTGCAGAGCTTTTAAGAGGATTAAAATTTTATGCGGGTGAATTTTAATGCAATATATACTTAAGAACGAGTAGTATAGTCTCTCGTTTGAAACGTCATTAATGAAAATCATCATATGTGTCGATCAGTTATGTCAAAAAATGTGGATGAGTTAAAGATTCTCTTGTTTTAACGAAAAACGTCCTTTACCGATATATTTTTCGCATATCTTTCAAATGGGACCTAATATAAGGTAACAGGACTCCTTCCTCATTCTCGTTCATTAGCTTTTGCGTGAATATACATAAATTAAGTTGAGTTAGCAGGAGAGTGCTCCTACCAGAAGGGCTGTGTAACCACCCTAGGGTTCAAAATAAGTTTTTCAATAGCGTGAATTCATGACTTAAACTATTCATCTAACGCTTGGATAGAAAAAGATGCAGAGTTCCTTTCATAAGCACATTTTTTTTCAACTTAAATAATTTTTTATTTCAACTTAAATAATTTTTCTGAATGCTCGGCCGTTGAAAATATGCAAACTAAACACCATTCTTCAAATTTTCATAAAAATCCGAATATAAGAGTGTTTAGATCGATTTGAAATATGCATCAACCATCAGCATGTGCTCTTGTTGTTGCAATTGTATACAATTGAAATACCTATAACTCACTTGTTTATGATTCGATTTGCATAGAATTTTCTAGGCATAAAGATCTAATATGAGACGTTTAACGATAGCGTTTTGGTTTTCTAAGAGAAAACTATTATTAATAATGTTGAGTAAATTTGGATTTCTGCGATATTTGTTGCCTTTATACTCATAAATACCCACTTAAGTGATATTTTCCAGATTTTTCGACTAAACGGTATCCAATCACGATGGAAAGGATACAGATTGTTCGTACATTTTGCCACCGCCTGGACTTCCTGGCGAATAAATTGAATTTTTTATTTCAGATTCTAAAAGTCTCGATTAAGACCTTTCATTTGCTACCCAATTCAACTACATGTGATTAAAAAAATTGTTTAAGGTTGCTTCTTTATTATGGAAAATATTTGATAAAACTTTAACTTTTGAGAGACCATCACTCCTGAGCTTTTCACAAATTTGAGCTTCCTAGCTACTTTAGTTTCTGCCGTAAAGCAAGAACAGATGGATGGACAGACAGGACCCGTAACTAGTAGTTATATAAAAAACAAATTTACGAATCCCTAAAAAGCAACAACAATAATAAAACGGGTGAAACTGAAAACCTTGTTTCTTTTGGAAGTCAGGTATAAGGTCCTTAAATATAAAAAATAATTGCGGCTATCTTGTTTACAATAAATTGCTCCTATCTCTTCGAATAAGTTTTTCATGGAACAAATTCATAATTTCCTGCAAGTTTTCCTCATAAAAAGCTTAAATTCAACCTAAAGCAACTCCCCCTAATATTTCAAATCCAGTTGTGCGATCATCAAGTGGGCAAATAGCACTTTTTTTCACCAAGCCATACAAACACAACATTGAGAAGTTTGCTTATCGTTACATATTTGAATATTCATATACAACCCCTATACATACATATGTATAGATACGTTTATACCTACAGTTTGCACTAAAGTTTATTAATGCTTGAGTAAACTAACAATTGTAAAGTTACACCCACTCGGGCTGGGTGTTGTTATATATGTATTTGTTACACTCGATGTGAGTAATGTGACATTGGAAAACGCCCGTACCATAAAGTTAAACTTGCAAAGCACTCACCCAGGGAAATAAATTTTCCGTGTCGCCTGTTATTTATGATATGTTAAACCGTTTACTGAAAAGGATGAAGGAACAACACGGCTACAACATATTTCTAGCAGGAACAAAGTTAGAATTGAGTTGCAAGTAAGGCCAAGTGAAGATATCATGGAATTGTACAAATATGGCATATGATGAGAATTAAGTAAGGTAAAACTATGTTTGGAATCTGCAACAAGAGTTCTAGATTAAATTCTAGCAGGGGAGTTACAATTTATCTGCAATTTAATAAATTTTGCTGTTTACATGAATTCGATTTATTTTCCAGCTTTTTTTCGAATTTAATTCTAAAAACTATTTCTCTTGCAATTCAAAGTAGCATTATAGTAAAAATATAACTCATAATTTTGGGACCCAACTAATTATAGTGAATAAATAAAAATATTAGCGATAAACTACATTACTTAGTTTCATAAATTTCTCTCTATTTTTAAGGGTTCAGTAATTTTTTTTTTACAATTCCGTAAATGTGTCACAGCAAGTTTTCTTGGAAACTAGAGAAGCCAGAGTCATCGAATCTTGCGAACTGCTCAAAAGTTCATAGCTAATGAAAGTCACTCGCATCTGTTTTTAAATGCCTGGCTACTCAAATGGTGTAAAATGGTTTTTATTATCGATGGAAGCTATAATTTGTTGAAATTCTTTTATTTACCTTTTTAATGCTTTACATCTTAATGTGATATTTCTTGTCATCAGTCATATATCTTTGTGCCTTTTTAGGGCCTCATGCTATCATATAAAACCCTACTGAAATTGTGACCTGTCTGTCCGTCAGTCCATCCGTCTGTATGTCAAAGCAGTTTTTTCCGCGACTAAAACAGCTACGAGCACCAAACTTGGTAGTTATTTTAGAAGTACGTGTAATTGCTCTTAAAAGATGGGTATGAAATATTTGTTCAAATGTTCTTAAGGATGATCCCCCCATATAGGGGGCGAGTTTTAAACAATTTTTTTACCAATGATGGTAATGAGGAGTATCAAATGATTGCTGTTAATGGGAACTTTAAAAAACAGGTCTTCCAGTGGCAGTTTGCTTCAGGGGGTACAAAGGTAGGAAAAATATATGAAAATGTGTGTCCCTCTCCCTTGCGATTGGACAGTTTCATCTCGAAAAATCTGAATGAAATCTTGTGTTATATTTTCATAAGCACAACAATAAAAAATACCTCAAAAGCTGAAATTCACTCAAATTCGTAAATAATAGTTTGATCTGTAAATTTCATACTTTTCTCAATAAAATCACTCAGATACTTTCAAATTCAATGAAATGTAGCTCAACATAATGAATTGTATTGACAGAAACTATAGTTATTTTAATTTTCAGCAAATAAGCAACAACAGCACATGGTTTTTCAATTGCGTGGGCATTTCATCGAAGACACTAGCATTTTTATTGGATCTTCTCCAATTTTTCAGATAAGATGTGTGACATGTATAAATTTCACACCCTTTTCAATCAATAACATTAGTAATACTAGAACAAAGAATGGGGTTGTAAAGAATGTTTTCAAACTGACAAAAGATTTACATGTCAATGAAGCTATTCCTAAGATCATTCACTTCAGGTGTTTCTATATTATAGGTTGAGTACAACGCTCTTCTGGAAGGTGAGCACTTCTCTTGAGCCTTCGCTTTCTGCAACAAGTGCCCCCAGCTGCCTCGGTCTATTTACTGCGTCTGCCAATTTTGTAATTCGAGCAGCGATGAACTGTCTTCATCAATCAATTCAGGCTAGCAATTCCTCAGTTTTCCAATTAGTCTCCTCCCTTTAATACTCCCAATAAATACCTTTTTGGGCATCCGTTGCTCCTCCATATAATTCACATAGCCAGCCCATTGCAGCTTCCACAGTCTTACAATCATTGAGACCTCCGGCTCGTCAAAAATTAGATACAGCTCATAGTTTCATTGAATTTGCCATTGGTCTCCGTCTACCTTCGCTCCGATTATTCGCGCAAGGACCGGTGCTCAAAAGCGTTCAATATATTTGCGGATGCTTGGGTTAGGGTCAATGTTTCACTTCCATAGTATATAACAGGTCTTATCACAGATTTGTATACTTGGAACTTTGTTATCCTGTGTATGCAGCTGCTCTTCAAAATCGTCAAAACTGAACAAAATATTTTATTTACAAGCTGTATTCTCCGTCTTGTTTCGTCTGTTTTATTAGCGATTCTCGTTATTTTGGCACCTATATACAGAAATACATCCACATGAAATATGTTTTCTTGAATGCGTCATGAGCTTTATTCTATTCTCATTGATTTGTAGCTCTACTCATTTTACTCCGGTGACAAATTGCAGGAAATTTTCTTTTTCAGCAATTAGTTGCCATAAAAAAATGTTGTAGTCATCCGCATAGGTTACCACTTGGCTGGACTTCTATAATAGTGTACCTTGTGTATCAACAAGTAACTTTCTTATGACGTACTCAAGAGCCAACTTGAATAACAACGGGGCAGCCCAGCTCCCTGCTTTAGTCCGATATTTCTGTCAAAAATGTAAGTGAGTTGGTTATTGATACGAACTTAGGAGGTTGCCGATGTCATTGTCCTTTTGATAAGACGGATTCATTTGGCTGGGATACCAAAGCATCATTTGGTAAAGTACGTTACGATCAATACTGTCGTATGCTTGCTTAAAGTCAACCAAAATCTGGTATAGGTCTATGTTGAAGTCCCAGTATTTCTCGAGTATCTGCCTGACTGTAAATAATTGGTCCATCATTGATCTACCTGCTCTAAAGCCGCCTTGATACTCCCTAATTCTACAGTTAGCATATGAGCCGATTTAATTTTTTAAGATTTTTGAAAATTTTTTGAACGCCGTACAAAGTAATGATATGCCTCTATAGTTTTTGAACTTTAGCTTGTCAGTTTCGTTGTGGATAGGGAGTATAATTAATTGACTCCACTCGTTCGGCATATTTTCTTGTTGCTAAATGTGCTGTATGACTTTGTGGATGATTTTTCGAACATCACTGCTACCATATTTAAGGAATTTCACTAGAATCTCATCGATGCCTGGTGGTGTATTATTTTTTTGGGCTTTGATAGCGAAATAAAATTAATCCGGATTGAGTGGGGAAAATAAAAGCCCTCTAGTATTATCTATAGACTCCAATGTTCTTTACGTGTGTGGAGGATAAAGAAGTTGCTTTAAATATGATGCCCATATTTATTTAATCCTGTTTTTATCCGTGATTGTGTTGCCGATGTCACCACGACAGGGTGTGGTTTTGGATTGATAACCTTGTCACTACTTTGTATGCTTGTTTTGTGTTGTTGCTCGCTAGACCTGCATCGATACTTCTCAATTGGTCGGCATACATATTATTTTCTTTTCTTTATTTCAAATGATCTCATTTGCTTCTGCCTAGTTAAGTTTTTTAGGTTAAAGCAAACTTTAAAGTCCTTCTCTGAGTAATGAAGACAGTCGGATACGAAGATGCAATTCTCAGTGCTCCTCTTCTCTGTACCTGGGCCAAGCGTTTTCAGTATAACTCCTTACTGAGAGCATTGCCCCATATTTCTGCTCCGAACAGTAGCACTGAACCTACCGCGCTCATCAAGAGATGTCTTCTTGATGGGCTGTGTCCCTCTACAATATCCATTAGTCGACTCGGAGCCGATACTTCCAAGCAGCCTTCTCAGCCGTTATCCTGATCTGCTCAGAGAAACACATTTTCAAGTCGATCAGTAGCGCCAGATACTTCACCAGTGGCTTTGATTCGATGAGTTTGTCTTCAATACTGATCATCCTTACTCTCTTTTTGTCAAGATGGCCACTTTGGTTTTCTCCAATGCTGAACTGAACCCACGAGCAGTCATCTAGTCTTTCACTGAGTACATTAGCATACCTGGCCTAAGTTGCGCTTGTTCAATGGTGCGTCCAGTGACCAGAGCGGCAAAATCATCAGTAGAGCTGCTCAAGCCTGACTCATTTGGCATCTCCAGTCTCAGTAGCCGGACCAAGAATAGATCATTAGGTAACACCTGATGTATCTTCTATCCTTTGTTGGCCCTATGTTGTGTCACAAAGCAGGTTTTGGTCATTTAGGTAGTCCCTTAAAGACCGCATTAGATATTCTGGAACTTGAAAAGGGTTTTCCAGCGCACCCAGAATATCCACGAATCTAGCGAACCGCGTCTATGAGTATTCCTCTGATGAGCTTCTCTAGTACTTTTCCAACGGGCGGTATGCAGACGGTAGTCCGGTATTTCCCTTCTCTTTGCTGATCAGCACGAGCAACACCACCTTCCATCGTACTAGGAAAACCCCGTACCGAAGGCAAGCGTTGAATGTGCTGAGCAGCAAGTCAGGACAATGGTGATAGACAAGTTGCAACACATTGGCTGGAATACTATCTAGATCTGGAGCCTTCCTCACTTTCAGTGAAAGGGCTGCCTCTTCCAGTTCCGGCTATGTAAAGAGTGGACACTTGACTGCTGTACACCATGGACAGCGTCAACATAGGCGGGATGGGCAGGGAAGAGTGCCATATTTTCTGCATCGTGTATGCAAGGTTCCCAAAGAGCACCAAGCTTCCGCATAACTAGCATGTAGCCAAGGCACCACGGATCCTTGTTCACATTGTCCACTCGATCTTGCCAACAGCGAGCCTTATTGTTGTTAATCAATTAGCGAAGGCATTCCCTGGCCGACTTATATGTTGCCACCCGGTTGCATTCCTCATCACGGTTCCGTGCCCGTTGAAACTCACGCCAAAGCTTGTGACACTTTCTTCACTCTTCCGCGATTTCAGTCGACCAACAGTACACTGGAGGCTTGCTGTGCCGGGTTTTTGACGGGGCATAGAAGCGTTGCAAGCAGTCGTGAGGATGTTTGTAGTTGAGTTCACTTCATCTTGAGCTGCCAATTCTTCCATCCCCTGCGAATCTCCCTGCAGCGGAGCATCTCTGTGAGCACTTTGATGAACCTCGTGACGTCTACCCTTCCGATAATCCACCCAATTGTGGAAAGCACTGATGATTACCGGCTGAATAGTCATCTAATACTCTCCGATTGTACACCCTCCGTACTAAGGGCTCCAAGGCAAATGTTACGTGTGGAATGGTTCCGTCATAGTCAATACAGTGGAAAGCCAGCGTAATCCCCATTTTAAGTACGACAAGCACCATCCTGGCTGCCATTTCTAGAACTTGTTTTCCCCGCGGATCTGTTTGAGGCATGCTCTATTCAATTTCTTTAGCGTTGAAGCCTTCCGTAATGAGCATGTTGCCATCTGCATTTGAGACAGTGCCCTCCAAGCATTAAGGTTGGCTTAAAAAGATGATATCGATGCATTTGACGTTAGGCATACACAAAAAAAGTGGTCCTTGAACACCGAACCCACACAAAACCATTCCCCCGTCCACAGCTCTCTGCCTGGAAGTCACCATTTGGAACCCAGACGGTAGCAGTACATGTTTGATTAGGATACCATGATGCTGAACTTTTATCATGGTGTTGCCCACTAAGCATCAAAAACTCTGCTTTTCTGTTCCTCGCAAACTGCTCAAGTAGATTTTGTGTGGTTGAACTGCGGTGTAGGTTCAGCTGCAGGCTGCGGGTTACCGAAGCTCTGATATTGCCTTGGCAAGCACTTCCTGGAAAACCCGGCATTTCCCTGATCCCAAGACGTGTCCAAAAGTAGGTCTCATATCAGCATCAAAAATATAGTGTGCCTCATTCATGCACCTTTATCTTTTATGTCCCATTTCATCACTTTTGTAACATAGAGAACTCCTATCGGATTCTTTGCATACTTGTGCAGCTATGGTCAGCCAAGGCATTTGAAATATTGAAGAGGTGCTACTCTTTCCCGCATCCTCCAGACAGCCCACCCTATTCTTGTTTTGCCCTTGTTCAGAAATTGTTCGGCGTCCTTTTCGGTCAAGTCAATTATACCCTTGCGTTGTCGTCAAGGTTTTCTGGTGTCAGCCTTGCTTTGATTCTGTCCACGCTAAGGAACTCCCTTTTGATGGCTTCTTCTATCTTAGCCATCTCTCTGTCATTTATTTTGATCGTTTTCATCGGCTTCAAAGAGGCTATGGTTGCGCTTTTGCCGCGGAGATTCTTTACTGCGTCGCGGAACGCTTCCTTATTGTCGGCCTCTGCTCCGAATTCGATCAGTATGTGGCCCAACCGCGTTAGTCATACTGCTTTAATGGCAGCGTTGGTGTCCTTAGGTTTTACGTTTCCACTTATATCTCGCAGCACTTCCGTGTAGGATCGACCACCTTGAGTTTTTGCTAGCAGTGCCTGCTGCCGGGGTCTTTGTCGGGGTTTTCCTGTCTTGCATCAGGTCATTTTTCTTGTTAGGCGTTCATGCGCACTTTATTTTCTGGCAGTTTTTGAAGAAGTTTCCATGTGGCTTTCTTTGCTCCTTTTGTCAGCAATATCTGGAAGCCCTGACCTGATGTTTCATGCCCATCAAGTGCCTCTTTCTTCCTTCTTTTATCCCGTTCTCCACTGTTTGGGCTAGACGCCATCCTTTTATTGATTTTTGATGGTCAAGCTATCTGCACGTGCCCTTTAGATGTAGCCCCCAGCGTTTTTTTAGCCTTCTACTCTGCTTCGGCCTTCTGGTCTTCTTTGATCTTTAATTAGCTCCTTCGATAATGCCCTATGCTTCTTTCTTCTTTTAGTTCAAGAAGCCTAATCTTTATTGCTTTGTGGATTTTTAGCGAATAACATGCAGATTGTATTCTTTTCGTTTCCGAATGGAGTACTTCTGCTAGATTTTTTATGTTGGCGATGAGATCACACAATTTCGCTTTATTTGTCTGATCAGTTCTGTCTTTTCCTGCTGCAATTTCCTCGTGGGCTTCAGTATGGTTCGTTTTTATTTGGAAATTAATACCCTTGCTTCAGTCGCTTCGGTAGAAATCACAGCAGTCACCATCGAATTCTCGATATTCTTTATACCGCTCAAATGTCTTCTTTGCCAAGAGAGTTGAAAGCAACGGGCCTGCGTATATAAATCGCTTCTTTTAAATTAGAACAAGACAAGTTTAGGAAGTGGGGCAGTGCCCCTACCAGAAGGTCTTCTTAGCCACCCTAGCGTTCAAAATAAGTTTTCTAATAGTGTGAATCCGTGGCTTGAATTATCCGTCCAATACTCGGGTAAGAAATCGTTTAAATTTATGCAAAAGATGCAGAGTTTTCTTCATAAGCACGTTGCAATCGCCATTTTGATCCAGCTTAAATCATTTTTCTGAATACTCGGCCGAATGAAGACATTCAAATTAAACACAATTCCTTAAATTTTTATGAAAACCGGAAGAAAATAAGAGTGCCTGGGTCAATTTGAAATATGCTTCACCCATAACATGTATTATTGTTGTTGTAATACCATACAATTGAAATGGCTATAATTCACCTAATTCTGACCGGATTTCCATAAAATATTATGAGCATAAGGATCATATGTTAATCTATATACTTCCAAGAAGTTTAAAGGCCCCATTTTGATTTTATGGGTGAAAATTTAAAATCTACAAATCACACTGTTATTTACAAAGTTGAGTAAATTTCGACTTCTGAGGTATTTGTTGCTTTTGTACTCATAAAGCCCACCTATGTGATTTTTTTCAGATTTTTGGCTCGATGCGCCCAATCGCGAGGGGAAGGGGGCTCTAAATTTAGGTACATTTTGCCTCCTCCTGGACCCTCTGATGCACATAATAACTTTTTGAATTTAGATTCTTAAAGTTCTAATCAAGACCTTTTATTTAGCATCAACGGATTGCCCGATAATACTATACAAAATGTATCGTTGAAATTATTTCTTTCATAATTGGACACAATGGTATCATATACGGCATCATCACTTCCATTGATTAAAACTGAACCGTTTTTACCGTTATTTTGATTGACATTGGCAGCATTGTCACGTGTGGTTGCATCCCTTTCATTGGCCTCCTCAACTGTAGGCTGGCTTTTAATTGGAAAAAAGAAAAACTCAACTTGATTGATGTCTGTTGTTGAATCATGAGGAATGATGGTTTATGTGTGTTATCCACATATAAAACGCACTTAGCATGAAACATTGATTTTGCGACAATCAGGAACGTATATTCTGTATGCTTTTGAATGCATGTCGAAACCCATAAATATGCCATCTTCAGCTCTCGGGTACATCTTTGTGTGATTGAAACTGTGTGCATGAAAAAAAAATCGGTGTGCCACGATTCATATATAACCACGAATCATTTAGATATTGTTATTCAGCCACGAATACCCAGATTGCTCTGTCTCAGCTCAACTAGCTTCAATGAATATAGGAAGTGTGTATCTATATTGAAATTGTGGGGCTCATGAGCTTAAATTCGGAGGATTTTTTATCTTCTTATTGATGGCCCATCTAACATATATACTTATGAGTAATACATAATTACGACGCCGTCAGACTCAAAAATATATCGATTCATGTCCAAATACAATAATGTTTCTCGAGGAATGAATTTAGTAGTGAGAAAACTCTCAATACACCAGTCTGTATGGTAGACCTGTTGCGAGCGAACACATACAACATACTCGGATATATTTCCGCTTTGTTGCGAGCGAACACATGCAACATATTCGGATATATTTCCGCTTTGTTGCAAGCGAACATATACAACATACTCGGATACATTTCCTCTTCTTAACTGCACTAGTTGCGAGCGAGCAAACAACACCTATGTACTCGCACTTCGCCAATGAAAATTAGCCAAAAAAGCACATACCCAAGTAAATAAGCGAGCGGTAAAGTAAACAAAAAAGATCAACCCGCAATGATATTCACATCGTGAACAAGCTTTGGGTGTGCTTCGAAGAGAGGTAAGCGGAAAGGACAACCTAAAGTTCCGGCATAAACACTCTTTCGCTCAATGTCTCCAGTTTCGCTAATTCACCTCAAGAGATCGTAGGAAAGCCAAAAGCTTAAGCTAAAAGCACTCTTTTGAAGTCAAAAGCTTAAGCGAAAGCAGCTATTCACTCAATTTCCCCAGTTTCGCATATTCACCATCCGAGCAAGCGAGACGAAGCGGGGAGGAAAAACTTTCGTGGAACGAGAGCGCACGTGTTCGGCTACTCAGCACCTTTAAAGAGAATTTAGGTTGAAAGCTCACGAAAGAACGGTATTTAAAGTTCTTGAGAAAAACATACCAGTCAGTGTGTATTCAAGTCCGAAAGGGAGCATGCTGTTGCCCAGTCTTTAGACGTACGTTTAAATATTGTTGGTATAACTTCCAGACGGAAGTTATTTTCGGTGATCAACAAAATGGTGAGGGCTGAGTTGTTGGCTTGCACCACGATCCTCAACCGGTCTTTTGGCGTTTCACGCCGCGTGGCCACCCCGAACCATTAATAGGTCCAGTTGTTTCCCTCTTTAGACTGGCTGATAGTTAGAGTTTTAAAATAATTGAATAAGTAAAAAAGTAATGAATCAATTCGGTCTTAATTTATAAATTTTTTAAGGAAAAAAGGACAGTGAAAAAAGTTAAACCCCTTAAAATTAACTCTCGGTTTTTTGTTGATTTGGTTTATATGGATAGAGTAGCAGGTAAGTGGTGTTACAGCGAGTTTTCTCTCCCAGGAGCCTTGATGTTGTAGATAGGATACATATCAAATGAACCCCCAGTATACATAGGGTATACTGGTTTGTAACAGAATGACTTACAGATCCAGGGGTTTTCGGTCACAATTCCAGCTCTTTCGATATGATTCCGAAGAATAGTCAGTATTGAGATGTCACCTCTCGTCACTTTAGTAGTTTGATAAATTTTTCAATTTGATATATACTGTCTCCAATCCATCTCAGGCTTTTTGTATAGACCAGTACATGTGTGGAGACATTTCTTTTCAGAAACTCTTAATCTTCCCACAGCACCAGTATTCTGGGTTTACCAGATCTGACATCCATATGTCAATACTGGCCTAGCTAGGGTCTTGTAACAGATAAGTTCAACCTCATGATCAACGTATCTAGAATGACAGAGTCGTCAAAGGGACATGACTACTTTTTGTGCTTTATTGAGCATGATTTTGACATGTTTAGTATGGTACATATACTGATCAAGATGAACACTGAGGTATCGAACATAGAGCTCATGCGGAACTCTTTCTGAATTACCCTTACCAGCCATAACGTGGAAATCCCTCCAATTACGTTTCAGATCCTGTCTGGCCCCTGCAGCGTGGTCGGAAAAAAATTGTTTCACACTTTTGCGCATTAATTTTCATTCAGCAATTGTTGGTGTAGAGCTCTACATTATTGAACATTTTTTAAAAATTACTCTGAACAATTGTAGCTTTTCGGTTTGCCATAAAGATGATCAGACCATCAGCAACCGCTACTAATCATCGCGTTAGTGAGACGTTAAAAGTCAATGCCATTCAATAGCTTGTGGATGAATATTGAAAAGAGCAGACGCGCAGTAACTGTTCCCTGCTATAGATACTTCAAGACCTTGAAGTCACACATTGTCTTCAGATTTCTACCAATTACAAAAAATGATTTCCCGTATAATATATTGCACGACATGTCAACAAGGTGTCTGAGGAACTTGTCTTGAAAGAGTTTAAAAACTAGTCCATCTAACCACACCGTATCAAAGGCTTTCTCTGTATCAGTGAGTCAGCGAGTCATGCTCCACCTTATTCTCTATCATTTAGTTTCCAATGGACGTCGGAGGTCACTTTCGCTATCACATGTATGGTCGAATGTCTAGCATGAAAACCAAATTGGCAATTCGGCTTCAACTCATACTTCTCAATGCGAGCATTCAATGCTTTGCTTAGTGCCACTTCAAACACGTTGCTGATGGTAGGCAGGATCGACTACTTTGCATATCGATGTCGAAAATATCCTCGATTAGTTATAGTTTTTGTTTAGCGTTCGTCAAAATCAATTTGCACTCACCGGGGGCATGAGCATCTTTGCAATTTACGCACTAATAGTGCTTGGCGCAGTTGGTAGCCGGATGACCAAATCTTTGACATAAGCAGCACTACTGCTCTTGTTTGAGATTTGTACCAAAAAGTGGTAAATTTCTCCTTCCTACAGTTGATCTTCTTGTTGCAAATATTTGGATAAAAATAAATTCAATTTTCGGTGCAGCTTTGTTAGGCACCCGAATAAAATCAACCGCGTCCTCTTTGTGGTCCAGATCCTTCGACAAAAAGGTCTTATTTTTTTTCACTTTTGGGGTATAGGTGAACTGTGGAACCTCCCCAAAAATTAGCGCATCTCTGGCTGACTTAGAATCAACCAGCAGTTTTGTTTTAGTAGTTAATTTTAATGCATTAACTCTTATGATTGCAAAATTACTTAATTTGTTTTCGGCTGCAAAGAGCCGAACCATATCTGAGGAAACGTGGTGTTATCTCTACTTTACCATCAAAAAAATGCCTTCGTTCTCCTCCGAAATTTCCTCACTAACGCTGTGTTGTTTTTTGCCTCCAACTCGCACCCTTCAAAGTTAAAAAATTGTAACAAAAAATTGTAAATTGTCGATAAAATTACCAAAATTTCTTCGGCTGCGATGAAAGATAGCTCCCCCCAAAAAAAATTTTTCAATACCAACTGACTCCCCGTGTTCGAGGGGACAGCTGCAGGATTAGCTATCATAGCGAAAACCCACAAAAGATGAAAGCCTGTGGTTATGCTTTCCACAACCTTCTCTTAGTGCAAGCCTGTTACTACAAGGTTGAATTCCTTGAATAAGGCTACAGCTTTATTATAAATGAGGTACACTGATTTATCCTTAATGGACGTGAAAAAAGTATTTCTAAGTCTATTCATCTTTAAAAACACGATATTTAGAATCAATTTTACATATTTTGCTTTCCGTTGTACTGATTAAAAATGTCATAAAACGCTACCAACGAAGCAAACTTATAAAAATTCAAGTCAGACATCAGCCGCAGAGGTGACTTGAAACTGAATACGTGACTGTCTAAACCTTACTGATCTTGAGTACAGACGAAATGGATGCATCCGATTCGTTCTGAACTTAGCCGAGCAACACACGTATTGTACTCTACATCACCATGCTACTGATCTACAGGCATTTACTACGGCACTACGCCTGCACTCAGTTAATATTAGACGTGATTATACCGTCCTTAAAACACAATGAAACGGCGACTGTTATTCTATTGTAGCTACACCGAAAATATATTTTGTCTTATTGTATGAATAATTGCAGGGGTTATTTAAAAATCATATCGTGGCCCGAATCGACTACTCTGAAGGGTCACATTTGATCCGCGGGCAGTACTTTGCCTATGACTGTTCTAAACATACATTCAATCAAAGAAAAATTATGTCAGCAAGTAGTTACCCTTCACATATAGAGAGTACAATTTAAAATTTCTTTGTGACTGATATTATCTACGAAGTGAGAAAGAAACTTCCCAGTATTTTAGTTCTGACAGACATTTTCCCTGCTATGAAATAATAATTCCAAGTATACTGAGTAGCGAGACCTTCGTATACTTTCCACTGTAACTTTTTAGGGTTTTGTAAAATAATTTCACAGAACCCTACTAAAATCGCGTCCTATCTTTCTTTCTGTCCATCCGTGTGTCACAGCAATTTTTATCGCGAACGATATAGGCTAGAAACATCAAATTTTGCATGTATGTGTAAAGTGGTGCCTTCTTCAAAGTTCAACTACAAAAAAAAATTTAAAAAGTATTCTAGGGGGTTCTCCCTATTTAGGGGAGTGGCCACTAAAAAAACGTTTCATCAAACGGAACCGATATGGGTATCAAATGAAAGGTCTTGATAAGAGCTTTACAGAAAACAACTGACATTTTTTGCTTTTTGGGGCGCACAGGGAGGGGAAATTTTCTTTTAAACGTGCACATCTCTTTGACATGTTTCTTGACTTTATTCGTTGCTGGTGACTGCATTTCGAAAGTCTAGTACAAAATCTTTCGGACATGAGCGAAGGTCTGTCTACCCAGCTTGTTTTACTTGTAGTATCGCCAGCAACTGGGGCTTGAAAAGCTTAGTTGATAATGAACTAACAAACTACATACTCGTCTGCTTGCCGGGCCTTGTTTTGTTGTGTGAGTAACATAATCGCCCACCTGGCAGTGTTGTAGTTAATTATTTTGCTTAATCTCAAGTATGACAATAAAGCAAAGCCCGACGGCTTTCCAAGGAACAAGAAAATCGGCCTACGGATATCAAATAAACAAAATAATCGACTAAAATAAATTACAATAGATAAAAATGTTAAAAATCGTTGGTCGGTCTTTTGTTATTTTATTGCACCCTAATACATTACCTATAGGTCACGAAAAGCACATTTTTGAGTTCATCGCCACCCTTGAACCTGAAAAATTTTAAAGCTCTTCAGAAGCAATGGAATGTAAACAATTTTGACGTTGATGATAAATAACTTTCTGTAGTGACGAAAATTTGCAAACATAATTAGCATAACACAAACTTGTTATTCATCTCCACAAAATTAGATTTCGGTTATTTCATTATGCGTAACACAAACAAGAAAGGAAAGCAAATTTCAGTTTGCTTGAAATATTTATTTCTAAGTAGTTTCAAATGAACTTTGTCCTTCCACCGGATACTCGAAATACCCTCATTCCTTTTCTTGTATAAACAACCTAAGGAAAGATAAAAAATAAACAAGTACAACCTGCATGCAAAATTACAATGGCTGTTAGAATATGCTCAGCTATTCGTGTCCTTCAGGGATTACGTTTTTTATAAAGTTATCCAAACTACAACGACAGATGAGCAAACGGGAGCGGTAGCGCTCTTGTTGCGAGGACACACAAATATCCAAGGATCAAGGCTGTTATCGCTATCTGAATTGGTCTTGTTTTGCATCTTGTTATGTATCTAATTTTCAACACAACACTTTTATCATCTTTTGACACCATTAAGGTATCCCAGGAGAAGAAACTGAATGCGTGGATGCTGTTTGGCTAATAGAAGGAACGGCAAAGCATCAAATAGAAAATTGAGCTTTTAAGGAAATTGAAAAAGTTGCAAGTTCTTTGCTAGTTTCTTTAGTGCGAATCTTGGTTTCTGTGACTATGTACTGTCAAAGCTTCATACAAGCATCTAATATATGACTTTCAAGAGGCCAAATAGTACAGAATATAGGATTTTCTTTCACTAGTTTTCATTTAATTTGCTTGGCGTCAAAGATTGTTCTGATACTCTGGGAAATTTGAAGCAAATATAATAAAAATACGTTGAAAAGCAGAGCTAAAAACTTGTATAAATAATACAATAAAAATGTGTTCTTCGTAATATCAATATTCTGGATAAGATTATGAAAGGGAATTGTTGAATTTTGATGCCAACACCCGGCTTGGACTGTGGCGCCATAGATGATGACATGTTGATATTTTCGAAGAAAGTTCAAACAATCGTTGGTCGAGCAAATCCAGGAAATTTCCAACACTTTTAAAGCTAAAATCAAAAATCTGCTTATTTTTCTGTTGCTTTGTCCCACTTTCATTGAACGCAAAAATTCACTGTGCAAGACAAATTGATGGTTATACGAGTATTCTACTAACGCTGGAAAAGGTCATAAATATTTTCAGTCGGAAGCCTTATAAACTTTTCTGACTCATGAATCCTTCCTAAGAAGATTGTATTGAACATGTTTCTTCCGTTAAATAATACGTAATCTTTAGTTCTCAGTATTATCATTCGCCTCTAGTTGGTCCGTGGTCTTCTGTTGGCCTTAAATCAACTTACATCGATTGATAGAAAGAACACACAAAATGTCTTCACAAAATCACATTTTTAATTAAAACAAAGTAGAATTGAGTCGAATACCGACATCCGGCTTTCTATGTACTTATGGGATTGCGTTGGACTCTTGTTGGAAATAGAATGGAAGAATATCGAAACATTTGTCGTCTTTTTGTGATAGGTATCAGTTGGTTCAAGGTGAACTCATTTCACCTGCATATTTGAAGAATGATTTTTAATACAATAACTTTTCAAAAGAAATCTTATTAAGAAGTGTAGGAGTAGACGAAAAGTTGAATTAGCAGAATTTTTCCTGCCCGATGGATGTTGTGAGAAAATTTTGGTATTAAACAATATTCCTTGGTCATTAATCCTTCATTTCATATATATGTATGTATAACCCAATCTTGTCACCTCTACTGTGGATACTCGTGGCCGATGATATCCTGAAAAGGCTATCTGAAAGTGGCATTATATTGTTACATGTACAAACAATTCTGCGAGCTACTGTCGCAATTGTTGTCGCGACTATTAATAGCATCATGATCAATATTGATTGAAAAATAAACAAATGTACTTGAAAGCACAAGAATGGGCTCAGTATATCCGTGATCAATATCCGAAAGTGACGTCACTGCGGGTATTCAGAATTGCTCGAAGATTTCAGGTAGTTCTCGTCAGAATATTCGGCAATATACGAGAAATAGATTGAATAACTAGAGACCCTATATAAAGCCAAACTGAATGAATGGGGGTAGAGTAATTGTAAAACCGCGATAGTAAAAACTGCGATAGTGTAGAGCGCGAGTTGGAGACGATATTGATTGAAAGTGTATTTGAAGGCATTGGAAACATAAATTGATAGGATAAGTGAAAAGCAAATTGAAGTGTGATTTATAAAATAGTGAAGTTAATTATTGCATTCTTAGTAAATAAACTCTATTAACTTAATTTAAAAGACAGTGCATTTTCACTTTCCCGGAGTATTAAAATTACTGGTCACGAACCAGAACACGCGACAGTTGTGTCAGAAGTGAGAATAAAAATGTTGAAAGTGAAAACTACTTAAGTTTTTTTTAAATGCACAATAGCGAAATGTAACGTGAAAACTGGTGGAAAAAAACAAAAGCCAAAAGAATATAAATACTACGAAGCTTAAATTTAAAAACTAATGAATTGACCATGGCAGAGCTTACGGGAGAAGTAGAAAGAACAAAATCAAAGGTACCGGAAAATGCGCCGATGCAAATGTTGATGCTCATGCAGCAAGACCAGCGACAACAGTCGTCTAGTTTAAATGCAAACCCGAATGAGCAGTTATCCAGTATAACTGCAAAGCTAAATGAACATTCAACCAGTTAAACTGCGAAGCTAAATGAACAAACACTCAAACTAAATGAACAATCAGCGAAGCTAAATGAAAAACCAGTGAAGCCAAATGAACACTCAGCGAACCTAAATGAACAATTATCAAAACTAGACCACCACCCCACCAGTCCCGCTTATACCCACAGCGCAAAGCACATCCAGAAATGTTCAAGCACCAATATTCGAGAGGCAAACGGTCTGGAGTATTTACAAAATCCAGTTTGAAGCCATCGCTAGGACAAATCACTGAATTGAGCAAGAATGAGCAACTGCATTAATTCTTGCTTTCAGAGGCCCAGCTGCTGTGCTTTTGCAGACCATCCTCATTGATTTGCGCTCAAACTCGGCTGCTATGATGAATGCGCTTGACATGCGTTATGAAGACGATCATCTGAAGCAGATTTATTGGTTACAGCTACGGTATTGGATGCAAAAGTCTTCCGAGACCCTACAGCAGCTAGCCAAAGACATTGAGTGATTGGAACTTTTGGCTTACGCGGCTAACGACACGGAACATTGAGATGACGTACCAACAGAAGCATTCATCAGCCCATTAAAGGACCCAAGAATTGCAACAGGTGGTGCGTTTAGCTCAAAAGCAAACGGTTAAGGGTGCATAAGCTTATAGTCCGAGGCAGCAAAAAATATGACTCGTACCACTGCCCGGGCTGGCGAGGTAGTGGCAGATGAGTGCAGGTGTGAGCGCATGGAAACTGAGCAAAACCTGCAGCTAGATGCTGAAATTGCGGTGAAAAGGGGCATCTGCACAGAAACTACAAGAAGCAAAGAAAATTGAGTTATTGTCCAGGATGGAAGAGATTCAGACCATATCAGGAGCCCAGAATGAGGGGGCTAACTTTCAAATTGAAGGGGCCAACTTCGTGGGGCAGAGGTTGGCTAGGAGGGTCGATGTCCCCAGCACTACCATCACCGTGTCAAGACCACATCGTAGAGAAGCAGACTTATGCCTTTCGAGTCAAGTAGACGGAGGACATTGCACCATAACAATGGACACTGAGGCAACCCTATCGATTATCCGGCCAGACCTAGTGAGACAACAACTACTTCACAAGGGCAGATATTTCTCACTTTGGACAGCAACGGGAGAAACTGCACCTATCCATGGAGAAGTCAACCTCCAGATACAGTTGAGAGACCTTGCGCTCCGACATAATTTTCTGGTTGCAAACTTCATAGATGACTGCATTCTCGGAATAGATTTTACGCAAACACATGGAATCACATTGGATTTTGGCCAACGAGTATTGAAATGGCAGAATGTCGAAGAATTGAAAAAGGATCCCAGCGTCCAAATTTTCACTATGTAATATGTACCGACACTGATGCGCCAAATTCCTCCGAGAGCATTGTATGGGCGAAGCTAGATGGTGATTTTGGAGACCTCCGACCTTATCTGATAGGGCCATCGAAGACGTCCGCATTGCACAGTTTGATTGTAGGACGAAGCCTTGAAAGCTCTTGAAGGAACGGATACGTGCAGGTTAGATTTCTTAACACCGCAGGCTCAACCACAATCATCAAAGCGGGAGAAGTCATCGGCAGCTGCCAACGAGTTTCCACCATCATCTCTTTGAAACTATTCACGGCCATCATTGGAAAAAGAGGCAAGACACAGACTAAGCCCGTTAATGAATATTGAAATGGAACAAATTGCCAGTGCAGCTATTCAAACAAGCCTCTGATCTGGTCATCAAGTACCGTCACATCTTCTCAACAAGCCCGGATGACCAAGGCCTAACGAGTATGGTAACTCACGTCATGGATACACAGGGCGCCAAGCCAATCCAACAAGCTTTGAGATGCCTTCCTATAGCCAAACAAAGAGAAAAGAGCGCACTGATCTCGGGCATAGCAAAACAAGGCGTTATCGAACTTTCTGTCAGTCCATGGGCCGCGCCAGTAGTTCTAGGACAGAAAAAGGATGGCAGCGCTCGTGTTTGTGTCGACTATAAGCAGCTTAACAACGTCACTCAGAAAGCTAGTCATCCGCTTCCACGAATTGAGGACATCATTGACACTTTAGCCGACGCAAAAGGGTTTTCTGCACTTGATCTCAAGAGTAGCTACTGGCAGATAGAAATCGACAAGAAGGACCGAGAGAAGACCGCATTTCATTTGGAACCGGATCGTGGCAGTTTGTGGTGATGCCATTTGGGCTCCAGCCACTTTTGAATGCCTGATGGAATGCGTGCTACGAGGCCTGATCCGGAAGACCTGCTTGGTGTACCTAGATGACATCATTGTTTTCGGGGGAACGTTCGAAGAGCATGTGTGAAACTTAGAAAAGACGTTCTCCAGATTGCGTCTGGTGAATTTGAAACTTAATCCCGACAAGTGTGCCCTTTTCGTAGCTGAGGTAAAATACCAAGGGCACATTGTATCAGCAGAAGGGGTCAAAACAGACCCTGAGAAAATTGAAGCCGTGAAAAGCTGGCCAACACCAAACAACAAGTGCCAACTATGAAGATTTCTGAGTCGGGTGACCTACTGTTGAAGATTTGTCAAAGACTTTGCCAAAATAGCTAGGTGTCTCCATCAGTTAACCGAGAAAAATCGTCCGTATGTCTGAAATGAACAATGCCAGGCAGCGTTTGAGGCCTTAAAGGAGAAGCTGTGTGAATCACTCATGCTGGTACATCCGGAAACCGAAAAAATGTTTGTAGTTGACACCGATGCAAGCAACAGTGGTATTGGAGCTGTACTCCCCCTGCAGAGCGATGATGAAGAAAGAGTTGTCTCGCATTACAGTTGATTTCTCTCAAAAAGTGAGAGGAACTACTGGTGACTAGGAAGGAGCTATTGGCTTTCATAGCGGCAACCAAGCAGTTCAACAAGTACCCATACCCATCCATCTTCGAACAGGCTATGCGTCACTGAGATGGCTGCTTAACTTCAAAAACTCCGATGGAGAAGTTGCGAGATGGGTCGGAAGATTGCGGCCATATGACTACAAAATTGGTCATCGCAAGGGCGAAGTTCATGGAAATGATGGCGCCCTATCTTGTTGTCCATGTCCAGCTAACTGCAATCATTGCCAAAGGATTGAGGACAAGGAGCCAACCGTTGACCTGCGAGTGATGATAACCGAACTCGATGAAGGTTGGTCATTGGAGGAGATTCGAAATGCCCAGCTAGCCGATGAAGACATCGAGGCATTACTCGTATGGAAGAAGACAAATAGGCGACCTGAGTGGAAGGACGTTTCAGTGCATATCGCTACCCTGAAAAGCTATTGGGCACAATGGCACTCCCTGCAGGTGGAGGGTGGTGTACTCAAGCGGAAATGGGAAACGACGGATGGTAGCTCCTATAGGATGCAAACTATTCTCCCCAAAATCCGAATCCACGATGTGGTTAAGGAAATGCATGAAGGATCCTCGTGAGGCCACCTTATTGTTAACAAGAACTTAGCAAAATTGCAAGAAAGATTCTATTGGTTCTACGCTCGAGAAGACGTAGAGGCCTGGGACCGTCGATGTGCCATTTGCGCTTCCGTCAAAGGTCCAAAGTAACGAATGAGAGGACAAATGCAAACCTATAACGTGGGAGCGCCGTTTGAAAGGATTGCTGTTGACATCGCAGGACCCTTTGCTGAATCCGAGTGGGGAAATCGATACAAGTTCATTGTGGCTGATTATTTCAGCAAGTGGCCTGAGGTCTACCCCATTCCTAACCAGGAAGCAACCACTGTAGCCGAACAGCTAGTATTAAATTGGGTCAGTAGGTACAGCGTGCCTTGCGAACTACATTCGGATCAAGGCCAAAACTTTAAGTCACTAGTTTTTGGCGAAATGTGCAAAGTACTTTGAATACGATAAACGAGGACAACATTGCTGCATCCTCAATCCGATGGAATGGTCGAACGTTTCAACGTCACGCTCAATAAACACCTCGCCAAGATGGTTGACGAGAACCAAAGGGATTGGCACCGACACATTCCACTATTTTTCATGGCGTATAGAGCTGCCAAACATGCATCGACGGGCCAAGCCCCAGCCAAAGTCATTTTTGGAAAGACTATTCGTTTTCCAGCTGATATAAAGTTCGGAACACCCCCTGAGAAACCCCAAACCATCTCGGAGTACGCAAGTAAGCTAAGACAACGGTTGAACCAGATACATTGGACAGTGCAAAAACACCTCGAATCGGCTACTGACCGCACGAAGACCAGGTATGATCTAAAGGCAAATTCCTCTCGCTTCCTGCAAGATGACTTGGTGTGGCTATATAACCCACAACGTTGAAAGGGTAGGTCTCCAAAATTGCAGCATTATTGGGAAGGACCCTACCGAGTTACAAAGAGAATCAACGACGTCGTATATCGCATACAGGAACACTGAAAGCCAAGAGCCAAAATAAAAATCGTGCACCTGGATCGTCTTGCCCCATATTACTTTCAGGGAGAATTGACTACAACTCGTGACATATCTTCTCAAGCGAAAAGAACTGAAGTGGGGGCAGAGTTACATGTACGAATAATTCTACGAGCTACTGTCGCAATTGTTTTCACAACCATTAAGAACGTCAACAAACGAATGTACTCGAAAACCCGCCAAGCATGATCAACATCTGAAAGTGACGTCACTGCCCATTCATTAAGCTGCTCGAATATTCCAGCTAGTCCACCAATCTACGAGAAACGGATTGAATGACTAGAGACCCTATATAAAGGCGAGCTAATGAATGGGGAGATTCATTACAACCGCGATATAGTAAAACTGCGATAGTTTGGAGTGCGAATTATGAGCGGTATTGATTGTGAAGTGATGGACAGCAGTAATAAAAATTGATAGACAAAGTGAAAAAAAAAGAATTTGGTGAAATATTTAAAAATTAATAATTGTGCATTTTAGTAAATAAACTCTTTAAACTTAATTTAAACGACATTGCGGTCTCACTTTCCCGGAATACTTAAATTATTGGCCGCGAACCATAACACGCGACAATATATATATATATATATATATATATATATATATATATATATATATATATATATATATATATATATATATATATATATGTATTCATACAATATATAATATATGCATATATATACTGAGCTATATATATATGCATATATATGTACATAGATATACTCGTATATAGATATATACATATATATATATATATATATATATATATATATATATATATATATATATATATATATATATATGCAAACAATATATAATATATGCATATATATACTCGTAGGTATATATGTATATATATATATATATATATATATATATATATATTTATATATGTATATATGTATGTATATATATATATATATATATATATATATATATATATATATATATATATATTCTTCTTGGCACTACAGCCCCTCCCATGCCTTCGCTTCCTGCAAACAGCGCCTCCATCTGCCTCGGTTGGTTGACCGCGTCCTTCAATTTCGAAATCAGAGCAGCGATGAGCTGCCTTCATCGACCGAGCCTGACCAGCGTTACCTCGTATTCCCCACTGGTTTCCAGCCGTCAGTTCTCCCAACGAATACCTTTTTGGGTATCCGTTTCTCGTCCAAACAATTCATATGGCTAGCCCATTGCAGCTTCCGCAGTCTGACAATCGTTGAGACGCCTAGTTCGTGAAAAATTCCATACAGCTCATGGTTGTTATAAATTCGCCATTAGTCTCCGTCTAGGTTCGCTCCGATTATTCGCCTCAGGTCCCGTCGCTCAAAGGCATTCAATATATTTGCGGATGCTTGGATAAGAGTCCATGTTTCACACCCATAGCATAACACAGGTATTATTGTAGATTTGTATACTTGGAGCTTTGTTTTGCTGTGTATGCAGCTCATATTAAAGATCGTCAAAACTGAATAAAATATTTTATTTGCGAGCTGTATTCTTCGTCGTTCTATGGCAGTTGTTAATGACCGTGACAAAATGTTGATGTCATCCGCATAAGCTACTATTTGGCTCGTCTTGTATAGCAATTTACGTCGCGTATCGACAGGTAGCTTCCTTATGACGTCATCCAGAGCCAAATTGAATAGCAATGGCACCAGCCCATCTCTTTATTTTAGTCCGATAATATATACAGGGTCTGTATAATAAGTAACCGGACTGAGCCTCCCCCGTGCCATCAAAGCGTATGCTAACCGGTATGGGTGGGGGTGGTGGGGGTCTAGGTAAAGGTAACCGGGCTGCAGCAGTTGCCTCCAAGCGCTGGGAGAGATAGCATTGAGCGAGAGCGGAGTGCGTGTTCAGTTGCGTCGTCGGAGTGAAAATGGAGCGTACGATCGAGCAACGTGCTAGCATCAAATTTTGTGTCAAACTCAAGAAAACGAACGCGGAAACTCTTCAAATGATTCAAGAGGCTTACGGTGAGGACGCTCTGTCCAGAACTCAAGTGTTTCAGTGGCACGGGAATTCCCGGGAGGGCCGCAATTACGTCCATGACAAACGTCAATATATATATATATATATATATATATATATAGATATATATATATATATATATATATATATATATATATATATATATAAATATATATATATATATATACATCTATGTACATATATATATAAATATATATATATATATATATATACATATATACATATATACATATATAGATATATATATATATATATATATATATATATATATATATATATATATATATATATATATATACATATATATATATATATATATATATATATATATTATATATATATATATATATATATATATATATATATATATATATATATATATATATATATATATATATATATGTAAAGATTGGTTTATAGATTAATTCAAATTCACTTTATTTTAGTAATTAAATTATTGCGAAAAAGATTTACAATAGATGTAAGATGTGAAAGGTTAAACCACGTCCACGCTCTACGGAGGTTGGATACCAACTGCCCGGTTCCTAGTATCTCGTTTGACAGTCATATTTCATTCCACACTCGGTCATCCATATTACTCATCTGTCTCAGGCGAGTCATCTGCGTCTTGTGGTGGAACGGTGAAGTCGTCATTGTCGTCGAATTCAGCCCATAGTTTCATTCTGTCTGCGCTCGTTTTTGTAACCTTTGAGCCTTCGTGTTCGCCAATCTTCTGCACGCCATAACGATCGAATCCCTTGATTGAAACAACCCGATAGGGATCAAGAAACTTTGGTCTGATCTTCAGTCCCGTACCAAACTGCACTCGCTCTATCGCTACCAGGTCCCCAACTTTGTAGATGGTAGCTTTCTTTCGCTTCTTGTTGAAATTTCTCAAATTTTCATCCTGCATCTTTGCTATAGCCTCTTTCGCCTGCTCGCGTAATTCTGCTCGAGCTTCGTCATACTGTTGGGATATAACTTAGCACCGACCATTAATTGAAATGGTGACATTCTTATCGATCGATGATACGTAGAGTTAAAAGCTCTCTGAATATTTTTTACATTTTTGAACCATTCATCAGGTGTGTCAATAGAATACTTCGTAAGTGCCGATATGACAACCGCATAAAGACGCTCGATCTTCCCATTTCACCTAGGCACGCCGGTAGTCACAAGATGCAACTCAATATCGTGGTCGGTGGAATACTTCTTGATGTTTTGCGATACAAATGCTCCTCTTCGGTCGGAAATTAAATGAAGAAGATAACCAAACGATTCAGTAAATACCTCCATCTTCTGCAGGACTTCATCGCACGCAAGTGTTTTTGTCAGGAAAAGCCAACAAAATTTTGTGAATCCATCGATAAAAGCCAAAATATAACGATAACCTTTCTTCGTGTCTTGCATAGGGCCCAGATGATTGATATGGAACGCAGCGAGGGGAACATCGCCTTTCGGAATCTTGTACAAAAATCCATCTGCTTTGACTCGTTTTCTATCGGATAGGATGCATCTCACACAACTGGAAATGCAACGTTCAATGCAACGATCCAGATCGGGAATATAAAACTCTTGCAGCATATACTTCATTTTCTGCAAACAAAAATGCCCTTTAACGTGGACTTCCCGAACTAATGCTGATTTCATTAATTCTGGAACGACAAACAAACTATTATTATTTGAAATTTTACATAAAATACCGTGATGCATTGTATAATTTTTGTAAGGCTTATCTCTCAGTATTTCAATGATAGGTAGCAACGCCTCGTCACTATGTTGTGTTTCGCTCAATCGTTTCAGAAAGTCGTCATTTTGTATCATCATAACAACCGAATTGCGGCTTAAGGCATCGACATGTCGAATGCCAGTTCCAGCACGGTGCTCCACTTTAAAATCGAACTCTTCAAGCAGCATGACCCATCTGGCAACCCGCGTCGCCAAATCCTTCTTTTCCATGGTGCATTTAAACGCTTTACAATCGGTGACAAGTTTGAAGCGCTGTCCAATCAGATAAATCCTAAACTTCTTCAATGCTTCGACGACAGTCAACACCTCGAGTTCGTAGTTTGAATATTTTTTCTCAGGTTCGGTCGTAGACTTGCGCTCATATAGAAAACATGATGCATCGAGTTGTCTTCCGCGTCCCTCTGGAGAAGAACCGCTCCATATCCTTGTTTGCTGGCGTCAATATGTAACTCCGTAGGAACGCCATATTTGAAGATTTTTTGATGTCAACGCATTTTTCAAGTCGTGTACGGCTTCCAACTCAAGTTCTACTAAATCGATGACAGCTCCCTTTTTCGTAAGTTCGGTCAACGGTCGCGCTCGTGTTGCGAAATTCTGACTAAATTTCCGAAAATATCCGGCAAGTACAAGGAAGCTTTGTAGTTGCTTCAACGTCTTTGGAATCGGAAAATTAATAACGGCTTTTGATTTACCGATCGACGGCTTGACGGTTCCTTTTGAAATTCGATGGCCTAAGTATTTGTTAACTTCCTGCAGGAATCGGCATTTACTCCATTTTATATTCAGTCCATTATCAGCAGCCACTTTTAGGGTTCGTTTTAAACTAATCAAGCCTTCTTCAATGGTCCGTGAGGGTACAACGATGTCGTCAATGTAAATTATTACAACGTTTTCGCGAATCAGATCTCGGAATGTATAATTTATAAACTTTTGAAATACGCTGGGCGAATTGCATAATCCAAATGGTACCTTCGTGAACTCATATTGTCCGAGTTGACTGAAAAACGATGTAAGTTTGCGACTTTCTTCATCCACCGTCACATGGAAAAAGCCATTTTCAAGATCGAGGGTACTAAAAAATGCTGCATCTCCAATTTTGTCGATTTTGCCTTCGATCACCGGTAGCGGGTATCGATCTTTGTAAATTTTCTTATTGATGGCTCGGTAGTCGATACCCAATCTGTGCTTGCCGCCCCTTTTCCTTACCAGAACCACTTGACTTGCATAATCAGAGACACTTTCGCGTACAACTCCGTTTTTCAACGAAGACTCCACTTGTTCGTCGATTATCTTTCGTTCGGGTGGCGAAAATCTTCTTGGCGGACGATAGACCGGTTCGTTATCAATTACAGCGATTTTCATATTTATCAGCGATTCTTTCGGTTGTGTCGGTGAATATTTTGAGATAATATTTTTAACTTCAGAACGAACCTTCATGTTGCAAACGTCTGCATTAAGCTCATCTTCGTTCAACGCTTCCGTGTTTATTTGCGCGTGAAAACATTCTATTGGGTTGCATGCTTCATCCATCGTTTCTTTACTATCAGGCTTCACATCGACTTTCGTAATTGTCGTTTTACCATTGCGAATTTCCACTATGGCGCTAGCGAGTAGATTCATTCCTATGATGACGTCAGGATTAACACTCATGTTGTCTACTATGTTGAACTCGATATTTTCGAATAGGAACCGTTAATTTTCACATCGACAGTACACAGCCCATGCGTAATGGTACTGGAACCGAGACCCGTTAACGTACAAAGCGAAGATTCTGATACGTCTCGTGGCTTTATTTAACTGAGGCACGACTTCTTCACAATGCACACGTCGCTTCCAGTATCAATAAGACCGGAAAAAGCCACCTCGTTAATTAATACAGAACAATATGATGGTCCAGATTTTCGTATGCAATTGGTTGCCTTTCCATTCGGGCAATCAGTGCATTTGTGACAAAATAGATTGCACTCAAAACACTTTGGGCCTTTCGTCTTGTCCGGACAACCATACTATTCGTGGTCAGACGATCCGCAATTGTAACAGTATCGTGATTTCTGCATTGCTTCGTTTTTTCCCGTTTTTGGTTTCTTTACATTGAGGCCACTTGGAACTTCGGGATCGCTTTCCATTTGTTCGTATGTTAAGAGTTTTTCTTTGAATTCCGCTGTCGTTTTCGCGCCGTATAAAATAGTCTTATTCACTTTCGAGTCTTTAATGCCATCGATCACATACTGAAACACCGAGACATCTTCCACCTGTGCATGACTGCCTATTTCAAGCATTCGGTACAAATATTCACGGCACGATTCATTGGTCCGTTTTTCCTCCTCTCGAAGCCTCTGGTGAGCGTCGCAACTAGCTATCTTTGCTTTAAACTCTTCGATTAGGGCACTTTTTAGTTGGAAATAGGACACCGGTTTTGCCTCGTAGTTCACGAACATTCGAGCCGCGCCCGACAGTGATTTTTAAAGGAATATGAATTTCGGAATTTTCGTCCATCTGAACGCGGTTGCATACGCTTCAAATTCATTCAGATATGCTACCACATTCATATTCTCGCCATGAAATTTGCGAATCACGCTTTCCACATCATGCATGTTAAAATTTGATGCGTGATCGTCGCCGCCTCTCATCGTTTCCAACACGTCCACGCTTGCGTCACTGCATTGCAGTGACCTACGATGCCGCGCACTCATTTCGGTTATAGCAAAAGCGAAATGTTCGATCACCGTTATCACTAACTGCTTTGTCCTTCTGTCCGTTTTTCTTTATTTCGCACGGTACACGCGTATTTCATTACTATTTATTTATCGGTAGCTCTGTTCACAATCCCGGTTGAGCCCCCATGTAAAGATTGGTTTATAGATTAATTCAAATTCACTTTATTTTAGTAATTAAATTATTGCGAAAAAGATTTACAATAGATGTAAGATGTGAAAGGTTAAACCACGTCAATGCTCTACAGAGAATGGATACCAACTGCCCGGTTCGTAGTATCTCGGTTGACAGTCGTATTTCATTCCACATATAAATATATATATATATATATATATATATATATATAAATATATATATATATATATATATATATATATATATATATATATATATATGTGAGTGTTCTTCGCAATAGATAAATTTCTCTCGAGAAATCTTCGTAAAATTTGAAATAAAATAAATAATTTCCTACAGAAAATTATCATAACAAAAGATCTGGTAACCAACATTTTTTTCGAATTAATGCAACTTACATGATGATAAATATCTCAAATACTTCGCCAAATGAAGCGAAATTTGTTTTCTTCCTTTACCTTTTGTCTACCAAATTATCATAAGAACATTAAACTTAAGTATCACAAGGATTAACCCTTCCTTCAATCTATTGTTTCAGATACTATCGTGCTAATTCCGTACGCTACCCAACCCAAACTTGCGAAGGCGTATGTGCATTAAACCACTATTGTGCTATAACTCGAGTGGATTACGTCGAATTTCGTCAGTGCCTCGAGTCAGCGGCAAGTGCACTTGCATCTCGTTCACCAACTCTACTAACATACTCGCCGTCAATGATCCTTTTGTTCGTGCCATTCTTATTGGCACTCAATGCATCCAAGAGCTGTTCGGTGCTAATACACTGCATTGCAAGCATGACTGCTTTAATTCGTCCAATTACGCGAATAATCCACCATGAGATATCCCACTTGATTAAAAGGACCGCTCAGTCGCATAATCGTCAGGATCGAATTGTATTGTCGACAGCGGCGTCAACGTTGTCGAATCCTGTAAATAGTACGATTAAATTAGTAAGCAGTTGGAATCATCGTCGGCACAATGTCATAAATCGTATTGAGGCTGCTGCCCACGATTTGGATCCTATCACAAGCGTGTTAATGGCAAGGACGACAACAGCAAAACAAATGATAATTGAAGCGCAGCCGATACAAACGACCCGCTCGATGCCATTGTCAAAGATGCGGGCCAATAGATTGATGATTAACAATGCCATGAAACAATCCAACGTTGAAAACAAGGACACAAATTTAATTGTACATACGATAAGACAGCTGATATGCCAAACTGTGAAATTAGTTAGATGTAACATTATTTCTAGTGAAATTTGCAAGGACCTTCTTTTTAGCCTAATATTTTTATCGATCAATGTAATTGTAACATGTAATGTAGACTCTTTTCTAGATGTAATGCAAAGAACGCCTGTGGTAAGCTGTTGGTAAGGATTTAGGCTTAATTATGTCTTTCACTATTATTTAGCTAAAAACGTTGATTTATTAGCATTTATAAATTTTATATAATATAAAGTTAATAATTTGTAACAGTTTAGCTGAAATACGATCATTTGTATGACAAATATAGTTAGCTTGGCTTTTGTTACGTGAATTAGAAGAAAAATCTGCTGAGGCCTATTAAGACTATGAAGGAAATATAAATTCATTTAATAACTGGAGGAAATACGTCTGGATAATGTTGAAATATTTGTTTTGTTTTTAATAATTCTTAAAGCATAACTTTTAATTTATTCATTTAAAGCATTTTTGAGGCAATGGGTGCAGAAGTTGTTCTTACCAACTATGATATGAACACCCAAATAAATTTAACGTGAAACCGCTTTTTTACGAGGTTGGGTTTTGTTTTGTTTATTTTGTTTTTGTTCATTCATGAAGTTCCTGGTAATCAAAAGCGTTTTGTATTCTTGATGAGAATGATAGATATTTGGCATTTATGGCTTCAATAGACTTCTAATACTGAGGTTGACGCAAACATACTGCAGTGGCCAGCTAGACTTTTGGTAATTACAATTGGGTTTTTTCATTGTCCTTCCTTTCAGGTTGCGCGTAGTATTCTGGATATATTGAACGTGCCCTACATTTCAAACTTCCAAGTAGACTTCCATTGTGTGCATCAATCGAAAACTAACATTAATAACGTGGCTTTTCTCCTGACCAGTTGCTTCAACCTGTCCTTGCAGCACATTTTAGTTGCCGGTATACGCTCTATCGAGTAATTTTTAAGGGGTTTCGGGCAAACATTTTCGCAATGCACTTAAAATTGCTATCTGTCCGTCTGTTTGTCTTTTCGTTTGTCCGTATATCCGTCCGTGCATGACCACAAGTTTTCTGGTATACTTTAAAAGCTAGAATCATCAAATATTGCGAGCAGCTCAAAAGTAATATTATAATGTAAGTTTTGATGTCAAAAAAAAATAAAAATGAAAAATTCTAACGTCTTAAGGCAGACAGACCACTGACAAAGTCAAAATAGTCAATCAGGGTATCTTATGAAGGGTCTTAATATCTTTGTAGATCAAGTCTTAAAACTGCATTATTTATGTCAAAATTTGCGTGGAAAGAGAGAGAATATGTGAAATAGTGCCCCTTTCGGTGGTTGGACACCTGTGGTGTGAGAAGTCTGAAAAGATTGTAATGTTAGATTTTATATGTACTTGGGTAAGAATGAGCTAAGAAATCAAAAATCGCTTCTCCTTTGTTATATGAATTTTACGAAGACATACTAGTTTCACGTCCTGTCTTTCAGTCACAACAAGCTTCCTCAGAGACTACAAAGGCCCAACCTTGTGGAAAGGTTGAAAAGTAGTGGTTTCTTCAAAATTTATGTCTCACCGAACATTTCAACATTTTTAATGGAAGTTCCTTCTCGTAACGAAGAAACCCCTTAGCAAATTTTTTCATCAAGGGTTGTGAACTGGCATATCAAATCAAAGATTTCGACTAGAACTTTTAGAGACTGCGATCAAAAACTCAGTTTGTGCATCAGGGGATCAAGAGTGAGCCCAAATTTATGAAAAATTGGTGTCCCCTTTGGGATGGGATATTTTTGAGTCCATTAATCTATGATAAATTACGAAGATAGGTCTCTATTAGTCAAATGGCAACAAAAACCTCAGAAATAAAAAATCACTCAACTTTCTTAATAATATAAATTTTAAGACTTCCCCCAAAAAGGCATTCTTAAATTTTTTAAATTTTACTGTCATGTATTGATATGAATTCATTATGTTTGCAAAATTTCACGGAAACCGGACCATCCATGTGCATCCTCATTAGATGCCAACTCTAGCTCAAGATCTTTTGGGATGATCCTACAATTACATTTGGAGCTGTACTTCCCATGAAGTTTTTATATCTACCAACTATATCAAACCCGAGATGAAGAATTGTTTCTTGTTCATCTTCGCATCAACAACTATAGAAAAGGTCATTGTAGAGGAAGCCCATATGCATCGCATGAGCAAAGTCAAGTCATAACTAGTATCTTAATGCAAAGAAATCCCTACCATCATCTCATTATTGCCTCATAGTGGCCAATATCAAACATTTTCCTGTATCTAGGGCTTTTTAGCATCTGTTAAGCACTCTTTCTTTGCCTTGATAGGGAACAATATTTCTCAAAGAAATTTTCGTTTGAAAATATATACAGAGTGTGTTCGCAAAATCGGGAAAGAGCACGCAGTTCATAATAATAATTACTTATTACTTATAATCCAATATTTACCAAAAAAGTTATTATTTCTTAATTTTAGCTATTCTCCAAAAAATTTATGACTCAATATAACCCCCGCTTGCTTCAATCACCGTTTCAATTCTCTGCCTAAATCGTGAGCACATCTTCTTCAACTACTTTTGTTGTGAATCGATGAATGCTGCTTTAACAGCGGCCTTTGGGGATGCAACATTAGGATGCCTGGACTTGTTAGTAACCCGCTCAATAGCACCTTACACGTAATAGTCCAGAGTGTTTAAGCCTGGACTGTTGGGAGGCCAGAATTCTGCGGACCAAAACATGTCTAGATTATCTGAAAGCCAATTTTGCACTAAATGGCTCGTGTGAGCTAGAAAGTAATCCTGCTGAAAAATTTACAGCCTTTTGTCGTCATTGTATCAATTCACAGTCTTACAATAGTCATTAGAACCTATACGTAGACTCTTTTGTGATTGTTTCTTTAGCTATGAAAAAATGTGGTGGCATGACGTCACCATCACTCGAGACGACGTAAGCACATAAATGCTAGCGGGAGACTTGGTCCTGGTAACTACTGGGACATTTTCAGGATTATGTGCAAGCCAAGGGTCATGCCTCCGGTTCACTTTGCCATCAACGGTAAAAGTTTTCTCATCAGAGAAAAACCGGATGTGACCCACAGCTTCGTCCTTCTGTGAACACAGAAGCAAGTAACAGTGAGCAATTTTTTTTATTTCAGCAGTCTCCTACAGCATTTGTCATACCTTTACTATGTGGGACGTGGACCTTAGACTCTTAGACAATTTGATGCATGAAAGCCTCACTCATACCCAAGATAGCCACCATTTTTCTGAACGAGTTCCCAGGACACTCCAAAATGAGGTCTTGGACCCTTCAAATAACTTCCGGGGTCTTTGTTGTTTTCTCCTTCGCATGAATTTTCCTTGCTTTACTAGGAGAACCTTCCTCACAATTTCCCGTAGCGACATATTTTTAAGCAATATCGTAAACTGTGGATTTTGGATACCCGAAGAACCTAATAATTTCTGTTGGCGACCATTCACAGCGAAGACTTTCAATAACCGCTACTCTTCGATTGTTTTCCACACTTGATTGCACTAGCTCCGCCATTTAGAATTCACACAAGAATGAAATGAAATAACAACAAATGGCTGCTGTCGTTGTGATCCACTACAGTGACAAAATAACGTGAAATTTCTCCAGATTTTGTTGATGCATACTGCATAAATTTCTCCACTTTTAACAAGAGCCTCCAATATTTATAATGTTTTAATCACCATGGGCAAGTCTTACGAAAACATCAAATTGACAAAATTGTCGACTTACTTAAAGCAATGGGAAGGGTTTCGTCATCATGAGGGCCACTCTTTTTTCAAAATATTGTCAATGTGAGCACTAAAGGTAGCCTTCTTATCGAAAACTATGCTCCAGTACTTTGTTTGACTAGAGCAGTGTACCATCTGCCCATTCAACTTCATCCTGGAGTCACAGAAGCCTCTCGCACGCAACTAAAGTTTTTTAGGAGTCCTTAAACACAATTAATTCATATTTCTTTGCATTTACCTTGATTCCGCATTTCTTTCAATATGCAGTAAGAGAATCTGAGTATTTTTTGGACCTCGTTTTAGCAAAGCGCATATTGTCCTCAGATGCCCACACCAACAAGTCGTCAACGAAGAAGTTCATCTGAATTCTGGCCTTATATTCGTCTCTTACACCCGGGGCATCAGAGGTGAATATGTTGAAAAGAAATGGGCCTAATATAGATCCTTGTGGGACTCCCGAGTTAATACAAAATGGGTCTGACCTAGCTTCTCCAGCCACCGCTAAGGCAGTTCGTCCCCTCATGAAACTGCCTATCATTTTTACAATATGGGCAGGAAAGCTAAAATTTATCATTTTGTAGAGAAGTTTATTGATCCATACGGAGTCAAAGGCTATCGATCAGGCAAGCTACGACAAGCTTATTGTTGCACCAACTTCTCTTTATATTGGTTTAGAACAAGACTAAAGCATCTAAAGTGGAGTGGGCTTTATTGAATCCAAATTGCTTCAAATATTAGCCTTTCAAGCAGCTTACCATTATTTGAAAGCAGCAAAATTGAACGAGAATCAACTACGTCAGTACTTTCCGACTGCTTGAATATTGCAAATATTTTTTTCCATTACTGAGAAAAAAAAATAAATGTTAATGCAATTATTCAGAATGATTGTGAGAAGAATAAAGAAAACATGGGGTAGTCTTTTACGCATACAATTGGAGATTGTATCAACCCCTGCTATTTTTTTGGAATTTCGCTCCAGTGCCAGCAAAGTGAATCCCTCAGGACGGATAAACAGACAATGGCCAGTAAGTGTGTAAGAGGTATTAGAATCAGAGAACTTGGTCAAGTACAATTGCTCATGGTCCCTGTCGAAATTTGTTGTGGTGCTGTTCACTAACAAAGTAACGGAAGAGTCCTCACTTGCTTTCTCTCCTTGAAGAACTTTCGTAAATGTTTTGCGATAAAGTCAGCGATAGGTTTGTCATCCAGGAACTTGAACCCATCATATGTGAGGACCCCGGGCAGCCTTTTTCGCTAGTGATCGTATTGATTCGAGGGAACATACGAGGACATGGTATGATACTTTCCAGGGCCTATTCAAATCGGTCATTAGCAAAAGCCGTGATTCTTTTCGAGATCACTTGGTTAAGAGATATAATTACTACGTGAAAACGTTCATACTCTCAGTTGACCATATTTGAATTGCGGTGGTAGGTTCTTGCGAGTAGTTTTCTAAGCCGACTGCGTGCATGATGAAGCTCCAAATTGTTTGATAAATCTCATTAAAGGTAATTTGTCGAGGATTTCTTAATAGAGATCTTTGAGATGACCATATCCAGGGTTGAATTTATACATGCAACTCCCTCATCAATTTTGGAAAAAGAGCGATTTTTCGATCCAAATTACCTTCAATTTTCTGTCAAAATCAGCACTAATTGTAGTCAAATCGGTTTGCTTGTATGGAATAAAAAGTGAGGAATCTGTAATCTCAAGTTTTATACCCTTTTTCACTCTTAAGATCAGCTTAACCAAAAAATGGTCAGATTTGGCGTAAAAAACTCTACACTTGAAATTCTGCCAACTGTGGGAGTGATTTACCAGATTGGGAGACATGATGAAGAACTCAAAAATGGACGAGCTTTGGGGAAAGGTAGGGTCTTGCTGGGCAATCAATATGAGATCCATATTTGATTAAATTCAGTTAAAGATAGCTGTGCCATAGCCATTAGGTTGTGCGAGAGATGCCTTGCATCGAAATCACCTCCCATGGAATAGAAATCGTTTTTTTTTGCGCAGAATAAGCATTGCTTACAAGTTGTCAATGGGTTCTCTCATCGTATATCCATGTCGAACATAGATCCCCATACACGCAAAGGTGCACTCTTCCAGCATGAAGTATATTATTTCTGCTTCAATACATTTCAGACTTGGAAAGCAGTGCCTTTGTACTTTCAGGTGATCTATGTGAGGTATAGAAACCTCCAGAAATTCCTCTGGATCATCAGGTCTGATGATTTTGTATTTTTTCAGATACACTCTGTGCCTTTCTTTGGGTTTTGTTTCCAATATAAGCAAGAAGTCTGGTCTTTGGGCGTTCAAGCATTTTTGAACGAAGTTCTTTTTATAGTGTAAAGCTAGTGATCATGTATTGAGGATAGAGAGTTTAATGGAACTCATCACAATATGATATTTCGAAGGCGAATTATAAGTACGCAGCTTTTCTTCACTAGGATTCATGACTTTTTTTTTTAAAGTGGGGGCTAAATGGGTCCACTTTTCGGATGAGCGTGAACAAGTCACACTACAAAAATTGTTCCTAGTCAATGCTCAAAACCATATTTCGTGACTGCTGTGGTAACTGATTGGCTAGCATTTATGTTGCCGTATAGGCTGAGGTGCAGGCTGCTCCTTTGCTACTTGTAAAAAGTTAGAGTATGTAACCCCTTCTCGTGCAGTATTCTTTATAGAGATAGTGATGGAATCCCTCCTTTTTCTTTTTTCTTCTTCCTCCTCTCCTCAATCTCTTTTGCTTTAGGACACCCTCTGAAACTCGCAGGGTTAGCATTGCAGTTGACACAAAAGATCTCTTCAGTTATCTCGTCCTTCGGGATTGGGCGTTCAATCGAATTGGGTTGCTTGTCACATTTTACACATCTAACTTCAAGTGCGCAGTTTAAAGCGACGTGGACAAATCGTTGGCGCTTGAAACACTGGGAAGTGTATTTTTTTTTTGTAGACATTCCCCTTGCATCTTCTGATACAGTAGTAACTTGATGTCCATCGTTTGATCTGGGCTGAAAAAGAGGCAAGCATCCTTTTTTGATCATTAAGAGCCTTTTTGCTGATAGAATATCTTCTTCAAGATGTTCCTTCAGCGCAACCCTGACATTTTTCTCGTCGCACAAACTGTGCACGCCTTTTAGAAGGAGAGTCAATTCTCTTTCTGCTGGAAGGGTGTTAGTATGACAAGCCGCTTTTTTACACTGCTTTGACGCTCAGCCGTTTTAGAGTGGAGTGTAGTTTGTGAGGAGCTGTTCACCATCTCTTTGAACTATGGCTCCTTTGCAGGATTCCGTGTGCATACCCTTTTAACGCTATCCCTGAAGTCCTTAAGTCAAACCTATGGCACACTGTAGCAACTATGCGTGGCTGCTGGGACCTAGATCTCTCTTTGTCACCGTAAAGGTTTGGCCTTCCGCCTCGCTTGGGCATGGTTCCCGGAAAATTGGTGGAAGCTACTTTTGCTACCTTTTTGAGCTGGAGAAAATCCAACTCGCTCACTTCAAGGGTCTAAGATAGTAGCCTTTTGAGTAGGCTCTTGAGTTGGAAAATCTATTGGCCTCTTTCTTGCTTCCTTTTTTGGCTTCACGATAGCCGCCTCCTTATCACCACAGCTCATGGAACTTCCTCCCTCGTCCGTCTCTATATCATTGATAACCTCTGGCGCTTGCAGTCGCATCTTGCAAGTATGTAAGCAAGTCCCAAAATGAATTCTTCTTTTATGTCTACGACTCACCCCGCCTCCAAGCTTCTCACAGAAATTGTATGAATTTTCCTCGCTATCCGCGTGAAGCTTGATTTCATGGCAAAAAGCTGTCCCATACTCTTAATTGTTCTTCATGTCCACAGATTCCAAATAAAAGTTGGAAAAGTAAAGATAGAAAATAAAAAACAAAACTGCAGCTCTTACTATCAAGTGACTAAAAGACCAAAAAGTAAAATAATTATTTTGTAAATAAGAAAAAAATAGTAAAAATTATCAACGATTGAGAATAATGATTTGTTTCCAAATATTCCAATTTGAATTTAGCTTCTTCAGTTCACTCAAGCACTCATCCTCTTTTCATGCTCACCCTTCTCGTCTTACTCAGGCGTTTTGCCTCCTTTCTTTTTCCACAAATTTCAAAAAACCCTTAATTCCGGAAAAATTCTGTAATTCCTCCAAAATTCCGTAAAATTCCTCCAAAGTTCCAATTTCATAGGATATTCTTGAGAAAATCGTAACCTGCTTGGTACGTGCTGCCTCGATGACTACTCGACTAAAAAATGTGTGTAAGGACATGATTTTATATAGTGCACGATGGGTTATGCAGATAGTTACTAAATTAGGTCAGGTAGAGGAATACTAAGTTTTCGTATTTTGAGTTGTTGGATGTCAGTTTATTCTGGTTTGCACTAACTAACAAAGCTATATTAAAATTTAGACTATCCGTCCATGTGTCTGGCCATTTAACCGTCTGGCCATTTGCCCGTCTGTTCATCTGTGTGTTACAATAGCTATTGCAGATGAGCTATTGCAGATGAAGACCTCAAACTTGGTAGGTGGATGTAAAATGAAAAATACACGAAACTTTGGATATTAACTAAACATTTTGAAGGTTTTTAAGGGGTCCAAATATATAGAAGGTGTAAGTTAATATTTTTTTAATAAACATGGTCATATGGGGTATTAAATGAATGATTTTAAAAGAAATTTCCTAAACAGGTCCTAAAACAGCGTTACTAGCGATTTAATGGGTAAAGGTGCAGCATAAATATGCATAAATTTGTGTTCCCTTCACTTTCGTTTCGGAAAATCAGAATGAAAATTACGAAAGATGTTCTCCATCAGTACAACGACAAAACTGAATTCAAGATTCGATTAGCTTTGTCAATGATAGTAGGTTTTATAGATTTTACATTTTGCCCAATAAAATCATATGCGTATTCTTGCATTTAATCAAATTTTATGTCTCACTTCATGATCACAAAGTTATATTATGTTGCAATTTTCATCGATATCCAATCATAATGTGCGAAGTTATAGGCATTTGAATTTCATTTATTACAGCGACAATGCTCGCATTTTCTGCCATTTCGGTGTTTGTCCAAACCAGACGTTACATTTTTCATTGGATTTTCTTGAAAATTTTAGGAAAGCTAAATAACTTAACCCAAGTAGTGGCCTATGCGGACGACATCAACATTATGTCACAGTCACTAACAACTGCCAAAGAACTCTTCCTGAAACTCGATAGTGAAGCAAAACTAGTAGGGCTACAAATCAACGAAAATAAAACAAAGTTCATGACGCAGTCGAGGAAAAATACCCCAAATACACAAAATATCACTCTTGGCGAAAACAGTATCAAAAATGCTAGCGTATTTTTGTATTTAGGCGCTAAAATAACGAAAACGGGCAATGAAAGAGACGAAATCCGCCGAAGAATACAGCTCGCAAATAAAGTATTTTATTCAGTATTGACGATCTTGAAGACCAGCTGCATACACAGGAAAACAAAGCTCCAAGTATACAAATTTGTCATAAGACCTGTGTTATGCTATGGGTGTGAAACATGGACCCTAACCCAAGCATCCGCCAATATATTGAACGCCTTTGAGCGACGGGTCCTGAGGCGAATAATCGGGGCGAAGCTAGACGGGGACCAATGGCGAATTCGAAACAACCATGAGCTGTATGAAATTTTTGACGAACCGGAGGTCTCAAGGATTGTAAGACTGCAGAAGCTGCAATGGGCTGGACACATGAATCGTATGGACGAACAACGGATACGCAAGAAGGTATTCGTAGGGAAAACTGAAGGCCGGCGACCAGTGGGGAAACCGAGGAAACGCTGGTCTGACTCGGTCGACGAAGACAGTTCATCGCTGCTCCCAACCATAAGCTACTTTTAGGGGTCTTCTCGACTCAAAATTGTAAGCCCAAGAAAATGATTTTCATAATCTAGATGACACTGAAATATGATTTTCTAAGCCAAATCAAGCTTTGAATTGTCCACAATGAAATTCTCACTAGATTTAAACTGAAAAGTAACCAACGCCAATGATACACAAAGTCGAATTGAGACCTCTCGAAACCATTTTCAGTATTGAAATCCAATGATCTAAGGCATATTTTTCATTCGAATATAATTTGCACTATGGTCGTGTTGGAGTGATTATATTGTATTGAAAAGCCCTTTAAAACATGAAGATTATGCGGCTCAGTAAATCAATTTATAGTTTACGTGAAAATATCGCCCGAAAATACTTGCTATTTTGGCCCGTTTGGATTACGAAAACGAATGTATAGTGCTCCATTTTATATTTTGATAAGAGTCTACAATAAGCCCCGCCTAAACATTTTCATAGCCATTTTTTACCCTGCATATGGCCAAATTGATTATTTTGCTCCAATATGCAGAATTAATGCGAGTATAGGGCAAACAGGCTGGGTAGACAGAACTAAAATAATGTCAGAAGGGTTTCGCACCCAACTTCTCTGAAATGCAGTTACCAGTAATGAATAAAATCAAGAAACATGTCAAAGAGTAATGCACGTTTGATAGAAAATCGATTGTTTCTCTATTTTCAATGGTCGCCGTTTTGTTTCAAAATACCAAAAATCACTCAAATCATGCATTCCCCAAAAAATTTATGTTATTGATCTCGTTTGAAAATTTTAAGAAGATCAAATCAAAACTGCAATGACTGATTCGATGAAAAGTCCATAAAATACCGAAATCATGTGATCTTGTTGTTGTAATTGGAGAAATTTCAAATAGCTATAAGATCCCTGTGTATCATTCAATTTTCATCTTACTTACAACATATGAGGAGCTTATGCAAGGCTAATTGAGTATGAAATTTCGTTGAGTTTAAGGGCACCTATTCTATTTTATCGGGGAAAATGTGAAATTCAGAGATCGTACTATTATTAATAAAGTTGAGCGAATTTTGATTTCTAAGATATTTGCTGCGGTTGTACTCATAAACATCTACTCCCAATTTCTTTCAGATCACAAGTGTCGAATCGCGAGGGGTGGAGACACAAGTTTTTCGTGTATTTACCCTCCCTGTGCGCCCCTCAAAAGCAGAAAATATCACTTTAAGGCCTGTTTTGAACAGTTTTTATCAAGACCTATCATTTGCTACCCATATCGGCTTCCTTTAAAGAATTTTTTTTCGGGGGCCATTCCCCTCTATGAGGAAATCCCCTTAAATATCTAGTAAAGTTTTTTTTGTAGTTGAGTTTTGAAGAAAGCATCACTTTACACCAACATACAAAATTTGACAGACGGACGGACAGACGGGCAGACAAGTCGCGATTTTAGTGGGGTTTTGTAAAATTATTTTACAAAACCTTAAAAATTACTCAAATCATGAATTGCCAAACATATTTATGTGTTTGATCTTATTTGAAAAAGTCCACAAAATACCAAAATTATGTGTTATTATTGTTGTAATAGGAGAAAATTTAAATGACTATAATTTCCGTGCATATCATTCAATTTTCATCAAACTTAGAAGTATGATGACCTTTTTTAAGACTACTAGCATATCGAAGTTCGTTGAGTCTAAGGGTTCGCATTCTATTTTATTGGGAAAAATGAGAAATTCGAAGATCAAACTATTATTAACAACGTTGAGCAAATTTTGACTTCCAAGATATTTGTTGTTGTTGTACTCAAAAACCTCTACCTTCATAATTTTTTCTGATATTTCGGATCGCAGATGTACAATTGCAAGGGGGGCACTAACTTTTCGTGTATACCCCCTCCCTGAGCGCCCCCCAACGCAAAAAATGCCAGATTAACTGTTTTGATACCCATATCGGCTACCTTTGATGAAATTTTTCTTTAGGGGCCCCTCCTCTATATGGGGAGAGCCCCCTTATAAAATTTTTTTGTACGAGGTGTGACAATTAAGTAATGAGATTGATTTTATTGCCGCGCTTGTGGTAAATCTGTGACCTTGAAATTCCCTTCCCCCTTCCTCGGCACCCTTCTCCTCTTCATTAATATATTTGGAATCGCTCTAGCTTGTTCAGTTTGCCTGCTGTGTCCTGTTGAGTAGACGTATGTTGGTAGTGCTCGTCACAAAATAGAGAAACGAAATCAATAGCAACGCGTCGCCATCAAATTTTACGGCAGATTGGGCAAAACGGCTTTGGAAACGTACGCTATAGTTGTAAAAGTGCATGGTGATAGTGCTCTTAGTCGTGCCCAGGTGTTTCAATGGCATAAAGAGGGCATTAAAGCTTGGAAGACGAGGCTTGGAGCGGGTGATCAGTCGAGGTGCGGACTCACGCGAATGTGCAGTGTGTGCGCCCCCTTATCCGTGAGATCAGAACTAGTTATGAACCGTGCAACAGTCAGACAAATTTTAACCGACGATTTTGCGATAAAAAAGTTGTGCGCGAATATGGTTCCAAAGAACCACACCGCCCTCAGCGTGCCCCAGTATTTGGTCTCTTAAGGGATCTCAGTGTTGCAACAATTGCCTAATTTGCCCGTTATGTCACCCTGTGACTTCTTTTTGTTCCCTAGAACAAAATCGGTGGTCAAAAGAACCCTTTTTGAGTCGATTACGGACATCCAGGCGGCCGTGATGAGGGTACTGGCGGACATCCCAGTCGAAGCGCTCCAGAAATGTTACGAAGCATGGAAAACTCGCTGGAATTATTGTGTAGCTGCCCAAGGGAACTAATTTGAAGGGGATTCAGAGTTGTAGAATAGTTCTTAAATATACGGTTTTCATGGAATAAGTCTCATTACTTGCTCGTAGTTGAGTTTTGAAGAGAGCATTTTACACCTAGATACACAATTTGATGTTTCTAGTTCAAATAGTTTGCGATAAAAATGCTGTGACAGGAAGCAATTTCAGTAGGGTTTTGTAAAATTACTTTACAAAACCGTCAAAATGTATGAGCTCAAACCTACTCTAAGCCTACAAAGTATGACTTTGGTCACTGAAGAGGCTTAGAATTTCGACTCGAGATAGTATCACGACTAGATTACCAGTAGTACCAGTCTCTATATAAATACAGTTTTAAAATTATCTGTATGTATATAATTCGATAATGCCGCCACACTGGCCGTAGCATAGAACTACAGTGACTCTCAAAAAGATCCGCACAAGTAAGAAATTTTCCTCCTTTCTCATTTTATAAGGCAATTAAAAACGGGCAAATTTTTTTAAACATTTTATTATGAGCAGGACATAACAGTCTTACAGATCACATAAATAAAATAGTTTCTCACTTTAAATATACCAAAAAAAGGAAATTCCATGAAAAAACAGAAAATATCATCCTCCAAAAGATCCGTACAAGAGCTAAATTGGAAAAATAAACAAAAATTTTAGTAAGCTAGTATTTTGTTTAAAAAAATGAAAGAAAGTATATACGCTTTAATTCTACTATTTATTTTAAATTGAGTATACAACTGTTTCGTTCTCTACTTGAGAACTTCCACAGTAGTACTGAGGAAGTTCTCAAGTAGAGAACGAAGCAATTGTATACAATTGCTTCGTTCTCTACTTGAGAACTTCCTCAGTACTACTGTGGAAGTTCTCAAGTAGAGAACGAAACAGTTGTATACTCAATTTAAAATAAATAGTAGAATTAAAGCGTATATACTTTCTTTCATTTTTTTATTTGAAAGTTCTACTAAAGGCGGAATATTTTTAACTAATAGTATTTTGTTGCATGTCCGTTTTGTTCAATGACACATTTTTATCGATTTGGCATACTGGAGATGATTTTCCACAGGTATTCCACATCCATTTTCACCCATTCTTCGCGAAGCCTTTTCTCGAGCTCCGTTTTTGAACAAATTGTCGTGCTAAGAACTCTACGGTCCAATTCATCCCAGAGATTTTCAATGCGACTACAATCTGGTCACTGAGGAGGAGGATGAACCACTTTTGGACAATTATACAGCTGCCATTCTTGAACAATGCGTGCCTTATGCTTGGAACCATTGTCTTCGTAATATTTGAACGAATCCAAAATGCCCATTTTAGCAGCGCTTTTTCGCAAATTTTCCTTCAAAATGTCTAAGTATCGACGGGAATCCATGATACCATCTATAAATACTAATTCGCCAACACCACGAGTAGATACGCATCCCCAAACCATCAAACTGAGGTTAATTGGACTCAATTCTTCATTGGGCTTGCGCCACACCATAACACGTCCATCTGAGCCAAAAACATTGAATTTGCTTTCATCGGCAAAAATCACCTCCTCCCAATTATTGACTTCCTTAATATAAATTCTTTAGCGAAATTTAAACGCTTTTTTCTATTCACTTCGCTGATGAATGGTTTCTTCCGTGCAACACGTCCATTGTATTGAGCATTTCTCAAAACTCGTCGAACTGTTTCACATCCTGCTTTTTTCTTAAATTCTGCGAACACTTCACTCACAATTTTTGGAGCACTCAGTTTTGGATTTTTTTTTTATTTTCCGGACGATCGAGCGTTCTTCAAGCGTCGTTGAAACCTTTGGGCGACCAGGACTTTGCTTCAAGTATATTCTGCCTTCCTCTTCATACCTCCGGAGAGATTATTCGTAAACAGTTCTACGTTTCATGTTGAGGCTCAAACATATTTCTGCCACATTTTTAACCTTCCATATGGTTAGAAATCGCCAACTGGATCTTCACTGGAGACGTGGATTTGCCCATTTTAATTTAAAAAGCACAACGTTTTTTTGAGCTACGAACAATACGCGGTTTGTGATCAATATTAGATATGATCTGCTCTGATATGCTATAAAGAGGTCACTCAAATGTGTTCCTTTTAAATAAAAATGCACATGTTTGCCAAAGTTTCCTTGTCGTGCGGATCTTTTGGGGGCGTCATATTTTTGTGCTTCTTTTTTAATCCTTCGTTTTACTTCACATTTTGCGGTACATTTTCTATTTTTTGAGTAAAACTATCGAGCTGATGTTATTGACAATTAATAATATTTTCTCGTTCTTTTTGTGTCATGGATTGAAGCATAAATTGAAAAAGAAGGAACATTTCTTACTTGTGCGGATCTTTATGGGAGTCACTGTAGATAGAACATTTTTCAAAACTAGTTCACATTTTCGAAAAAGGCGGGAAATAATGATTATAGCTCTGATCATTTGCATACGCATTTAAACCTTGCCAGCTTTCCGTTCTAAATATGTCCAACAACATAACAGCTCATTTCCATCAAATCATCTCTTGACGATCTTAACATCATGAACTCAATTACAATTCCGAAAATAAATGTTTGCCCAATAAAACTGTTCAACTGCGATGAACATTTCCGACAGAACTTAGATTTGATTTTGACTGATAGAGAAAATTGCTACAGCACACTCAACCAAGAATTTCAGAGGGCATTTGCAAAGTCACCTTAATTTCGGCCACTAATCAGTCGGAAATTATTTCTCAAAGATTTTTTTCTTTGATATCGCGATTCTGTCAATGTCCCTACAAAACAATATTAAAAAAATTGGAAAGAAGTCCAACAACAATATGATGAAGTAAAAATATGACGCCATTAACATCCACAACCCTCGTAACAAACTTTTGCCAACTTGGGCATTTTTCAAGTCACTAAATTGTCCAGAGTACAATTACACAATAAAGATTTTTTGCTTCGATATATTCGGTAACATGCAATGTCTCCCCTCCTTCCTTGATGGAGGCGGAAAAAAACAAGCGTAGAAAATAAGGTACGCGCAAAGAGTGTTAGCGCCGCATTGTGTCGCCGTGAATGGGAGGTTAATTCATTTCCAGAAGAAACTGCTGCTGGCGAGGAGGAACCCATTAATTTAAAATCCATAAAAAAAGTTACACAAATGGTTTTCGACATGCGAAATTTATGTCGCTGGGCTAAATCATAGGCTGTAGAAGGCTTCGCGGAACAAAAAAGCACCAGAACAGAAAAGATTAAGGATGAAGCGGATCCTTCAATTTAACCCTTGGACGATGGCGTGAATTCTTGTGCGGTAAATTAAAGTAGAACTGACGCGAGATTCTTCCTCAATGAGCTGTTAATTTGTTAGCATGATCTACTATACGATGTCACACGAGAGCGAAAAATTTGACTTATTTAATCCTTTCATAAGAACTGAACTGTTCAAAGCATACTGCAGAGAACAATATAGTTTAATTACTCTTTCACTACATTAAAGCTTTAAATGTGAGAATTTATGCATCAATGCTCAAGTGAACACAATATTTACATTTTATTCATGGTAAACTCCCCTGCCATTATCCCTCTCACAGCTCCATGAAAAATGCTTAACAAAAGATTTTTTCAATGTTCTTTGTATGGCTGTTTTGTTGGGAGACCTAATAAAAATGACGCTTTCGAATAGAAGAATTAGCACAAATGCTATCTCGGAAATTGTAACACATCCCAGACCGATATCATGCATGAAACGTGAAAAGGACACGATAAACTGTTGCGATGAAAATATGAAAAGTTAATGAAAAATGAGGGAATTACTCAAGGGACTCATACAGCGTCAATGCAGACTAGACATCTGCAATTGCCAGATATTCCAGGTGCTGCTTGTTGTGCATTGTGTGCAACACACAATGCAAAATATGCACCAGGACAGCTTGTTCCATTCATTTCAATTCTCCCCGTTGCGTTTTTGATTTTCAGAATGAATTGTGCAATTTCCATTTTAATTATTCCCTAGCAATATTTTCTATATGTTTTCATTTATTTTACTAATAAACAGAAAAATGTAGAGATATTTTGTACTCGGAGCGCATGCTGTATGTACTTTTGTACTGCATACTACTAATTCTTACCAGATACAAAATTGAAGTACCAGAGAATAAAAAAGATTAAAAGCCATAGCAGCAAATGAACAAATACAATGAGATCTTTTCTATTTTATTGTCATTGTTGCCAACATTACGATGCAGCATGACGAACTTAAATGCGACAATTAGTCTATAGAGTTTACATTAAAAGTACCCTTAGGTATAAGCTAAATGTAAAATAATACAATTGAATAAACGAATGAAATTTAAAATGAGGATGATAAATGAATTGAAAAATGGGATAAAGGATAATATATTGTTGAATGTAAATATCTATAATGAAATATATATTGATATTAATTTACAGTGAATAAAAGCATTCGTTTTATTTAAAAGAAGATTAATTAATATTTCAAGACAAAATTTAGGTGGCTATGGTAAGAATGGGAATTTTATATAACAATAACATATTTTTTAGATTTTTACTGCTAAGGTATTGATTAGCTGAGCCTATAAACTCCAAAGTTGCCTAAATTGGCTGTAGAATTGGAGCCATTTGGCTTTTCGCTGCCGAAATCATGGATAATGTCGTCGTAAGTAATCTTGTCTCTTAATTTAACATTTGCTGTGATATTCCAAAGTACAGCCGTGATCAACACTATGCTCTATATGACAAGAATGTTAAAGTACTATTGTTGAAACCCAACACAAAATCAACATTTAGCATGTGTTAAAATGTATTTTTTACAATCCTACAAGAATTCAAACTTTGACCTACAAGAAATTGGACAGATATTCAATATATTATCGTTTTGTGAGCTACATGGAAATCGGAACTCAAATAACGCCACTGCCAACAAATTTTCATATCACTTGTGACATATAGATTTATGGGCTTTCGTCTAATCACCGTTAACAAAGATGACCCTTTTGTAAGCCTAATATTCAAAAACAAATTGAGTAAGTAGAGAGTGCCGTAGACGATGCCAAGCCGATTTGAGAAAGGAAGAGGGAACTCCTAGTTGCCCCAACTCACAGCTTCCATGATTCCTCATCCCAAACCCCCCACTTAAATGGTAGTAAATGTTCTCGGAATCGTACATTGGATTTACTGGTTCCCCAATGATGGGACATTAAATGCCGAGAAATGCTAATAACGGTAAATATTGTACATTTGCAGCTCTGCCACTAAATCCCATCTACATCTCCTTTGTGGGCTCGTAAGAAGGTGAAGGCGAATCTTCCGTGGCTGATAACGGAATCGAAGCATGCCGCTGGAAAGGAGGTTGGGCGACGGGCTAACTCCCCGTCCCTGGAAAACCGTTAGCTATTTCGAAGCCTGCAGATGCGCCTCAGAGTGGATTGGAACCACGGCAACAACCTTGCAAACGGAAAAAAGACTATGGCATTGGATCCTGGTATGTCAGATCACTCAATTAACCTGGCGCTATTAAGTACCTTTTACAATTGGCCAGTCAATATCAATTAAAAATACTGGCAATCCAGGAAAAGAATTGGACTTGAAATGAAATTCAAGACATAAAATCGCACACAATATTCAAAAGTGAGAAGCCTACTGGAAAACGAGAATCCGGAGTGGCCTTGGTTGTGAATAGGGAATTAAAATCGCACGTTATTGATTTTCAAGTAGTCAATGAACGTATGCAATTCGTATCAAAGCGCAAGATGCTTTAAAATCGGGCAGAAAAATGTTCATGCCCCGACCGCAGATAGGATGAAGAAACGAAGGAAACGTCCTACAATCACCTGGAAAGACTAGTCGACGCATTGCCCACAAACGACATAAAAATAATTCTGGGTGGTTTCAACGCTAGGGTAAGCAATGAGGTATCTCATCGGCGAACGACTAGAGGATATAGCCTTCACGATGAAATAAATTACAACGGCCAGCGCCTGATTGATGTTGCATGCAGCAGAAATCAAGTCATACATTTGACTTACTTCCCACATCGACGCATTTATAAAATAACCTGGGTATCACCGGATGGCAACTCACACAACCAGATCGACTATGTTCTCAGCGTTGGGACTCGAGCGTACTTAACTCCGTACATACCAAGGAGCCAATTGTAAGTCGGATCATTACTTGATCGAATTAACGTATTGATGTCGTATGTCAAAAACACTCTCGGCAAAGACCAGCCTGCTACAAAAATTTCACATCGAAAGGCTCCAAATGGCGTCCATGGCCAAAAATTCGTGGATGGAAAAGAAACCAGCTATCAAGACCATGGCAGAACAGACAATCGAACATCAAGCCCGGCCCAAGAGAAACGATTGCTTCGATGATGAGTGCCAGAGTGCGTTAGACACAAAAAATCAGGCGTACAAAAATTGACTTAGAAGGAAAACCAGGACGAAGAGGGAACGCTACGAAAATCGCAGAAGAGTACCAAATTAGATAATTAGAATTAAAAAAAAAAATACTATGATGACCAATTCAGAAATAAAGATGTAAATTTATCGAGCAACAACACAAGACAAGCATGAAAAGTAGTGAAAAATCTAAAACGTGGTTACCAGCCCAAAACCACGCCCCACCATGATGACATTGACAATATCGTCGCTGATGAAACCAGGATTAAGGAAAGATGGGCATGATATTTCAAGAATCTTCTGAGTCCTCTGCACAGCTACTTTACATTGAAGTCTATAGATGTTTGCGGAAAGCTTCATTGGCCAAAGCAACTCTGGATGAAAACTGTTCTATCATCAGAGCCCAAAAGAATAATAAAGTGCCGAGCATCGATGAGTTTCCAGTGGAGGTTATTAAATATGGTGGCAGCAGTGTTCATACAGCTATTCACAAAGCTATCCAGCACATTTGGCAACAGAAACATATGCCAAAAGAGTGGAGCCAATCAATTATATTCCCTATCCACAAAACAGGTGACAAGGTACAGGGCGAAAATTATAGAGGCAAATCATTACTTTGTAGGGCGTACAGCATATTTTCAAAGATCTTAGAAAATGAGATCAAATCATACGCCAACAGTATTATTGGGGATGGTTTTAGAGCAGGTAGATCGACAATAGACCAATTTTCACAATCAAGCGGGTACTTGAAAAATGTTGGGAATTCAACATAGACGTACACCAAATTTTCGTTGACTTTAAGCAAGCATACGACAGTATTGATCCTAACTTACTGTACCAAGTAATGCTTTGCTTTGGCATCCCAGTCAAATTAACCTGTCTTAAAAAAATGACAATGACGTCGATAACCTTCCAAGTCTGCATCAATAACCAAATCACCGATGCCTTTGACACAAATATCGGACTAAAGCAGAGAGATGGGCTGGCCCCACTGCTATTCAATTTGGCTCTATAGTATGTCATAACGAAGCTACGTGTCGATACATGAGGTACATTACTATACAAATTAAGCCAACCACTAGCTTATGCGGATGACATCAACATTGTTACGAATTCCGGCGTACCGGCATTCTCCCATTCGCAACTTTGAATAGAAGTGTAATGAACTTCGGTTAGGTTACCCAGATGCGGCAGCGGTAATGGAAAATGAAAGGATGGCGGGAAGGGCTGGATTGGTTTTTGGACTAGGAGGAATTGATTTTGTGTGGTATCGGGAAAAAAGATTTTTGCTAATTTGGAGTGCAGGAACAAGAAAATCATGATTTGGAAAAAATATTTTGTCAAATTGAAGTGCGGGAATAAGAAAATCGTGATTTAGAAAAAAAAATTTGTCAATTTGGAGTGAAGGAACAATAAATCTTGATTTGGGTCGGGAGACGAAAGTGGGATCGTGAGCGGACGAACGTTTTGAATGGAATTTTTAGTGTTGGAAGTTTGAAAGTGATAGAAAAAAAAATAGAACTAAAATTTGGATTGAAATCCAGTGAAAAAATCAGAAGTGAAAGGAGTGAAGTTGGGAATACATTGAAAGCTAGTAACTAAAATTTAAATATACTGTCGCGTGTTATGGTTCGCGGCCAATAGTTTTAATGTTCCGAGAATGTACAATCATGAATTTAACTATTTCACAAATCGCATTTAAGTCTAATTTTTACTGTCTATCAACTTTATATTTCAACTGTCTTAATTATCAACGGAAATCACTTCACTATTACTCAATCAATATCACCTTTACTTCACGCTCCACTCTATCGCAGTTTATTTACTATCGCGGTTTTACTATCGTGGTTGTAATAATCCCCCCATTCATTCAGCTCAGCTTTATATAGGGTCTCTAGTCATTCAATCCATTCCTCGTGCATTAGCGAATGTTCTGACGAGAGCTTCCTGGGATATTCGAGAAATTGAATGGCCGCAGTGACGTCACTTTCAGATATTGATCATGCTTGGTGGATTCTTGTGCTTTCGAGTACATTCGATGATTATGATATTCTTAATAGATGCAAAAATAATTGCGACAGTACCTCGCAGAATTATTTGCAAATGCAACAATACTTTCGTAAGCTAACCACCCACATTGTGGTGGAAGAAAAAGAAAAAATTGCCACTAGTAGACGGAGCAGATGAAACGGATAGTGCTGATGAAAGTGGCGGTTGCATTTTTTTTTGTTTTGTGATTTTAACGTTTCAATCTAATTATCAGCGACCCCACGCTTGTTTTGCTGTATTTCACCGAGCGCTCGGAGTTCTGCAAGGAAAGAGGTGAGTAACAATTTGGTTTTTTTCTTTTTTCAAATATTTTATAAATTATAATATTTTCCAGTAGTTTGCTTATTATATTTTTTATCGTATTTAATTGGTTTATGTTGGTATATTTTAGCTTATTTTGTTATGTTGTTTTAAATTTTGAAAGGGGTTTTTAGTAGTTTTTTTATATTGTTATTCTTTGTATGATTTGATTTGGATTATAATTTATAAATTAAATAAAACGGCCATGTCGCATTATGGTGATAATATTTCATTTCTTAAAGTGACCTCCCTCATTCCCGTCCTTATCCCTTCGTGTTAGTGTTTTTATGTAAAGTGGCTCAGCACGAGCAGAGGGTGTGCCGGAAGTCCCACGACATGACTGAGCCTTAGCCGGCCTCAGTATGCCACCCCGAGCTACACACCCCTCTGCTAAAACTTAACGTCTGCAACTACGGTGACTTTCGCGGTTGTAACAACACTTTGAAACGGCCATTAACAACTGCCAAAGAACTCGTTTTGAAACTCGACTGTCAAGCAAAACTAGTAGGACTACAAATCAATGAAAATGAAACAAAGTTTATAACGTAGTCGAGTAAAATACCTCAAGCACACAAAATATGACCCTTGGCGAATACAGTATCGCAAATGTGAGCAAATTTGTGTATTTTGGTGGCAAACTAAGGAGAACCAGTAGCGAAAGTGATGAAGTACGCCAATAAATACAGCTCGCAAAAAAAATATTAATTTCAGTTTTGAAGATCTTGGGGATCAGTGCATACACAGGACAATAAAGCTCCAAGTATGCAAATCTGTGATAAGGCTTGTGTTATGCTATGGGTATGAAACATGGACGCTAACCCAAGCATTCGCAAATATATTGAACGCCTTTGAGCAACGGGTCCTGAGACGAATAATTGCAATGAAGCGAGACGGGGACCAATGACAAAATCGATACAGCCATGAGCTGTATGAAATTTTTGATGAACCGGAGATCTCAACGATTGTAAGACTGTGGAAGCTGCAATGGGCTGGCCACATGAATCATATGGGCAGACGACAGATACCTAAAAAGGAATTCGTTGGGAGAACTGAAGGCCAGTGACCACTGGGGAAACCGGCGAAACACTGGTCTAACTCGATCGACGAAGACACTTCATCGCTGCTCGGATTTCGAAATTGGAGGACGCGGTTAATGGACCAAGATATTTGGAAGCACCATTTGCAGGAAGCGAAGGCCCAAGAGGGGCTGTAATGCTACGAAGAAGAAGTAGGAGAGTGTTTCTACCAGAAGGTCGTTGTAACCACCCTAGGGTTCGAAACATGTTTCCTAATACCGTAAATCGGTCACTTGAATTATTCATCCAATACTTGGGTAAAAAATCATTCTAATTTTCGCAAAAGATGCAGAGTTTCCTTCATAAGCACGTTGCAACCGCCATTTAGTTCCAGCTTAAATAACAGACGACTGTCAGACAGGTCACGAAACTAGTATGTCTGAAGAAGACCGAACCATTACAGTCAAAAATCAATTTCAAGAAGAAAAATAAAATACACAATATTAAAAGGAAGCTGTTTATTTTGACTTTGAGTTGGAGTATTTTGTGAAAACAAATTCGATTACAAATATTTGCCTACGTGTTGAAGTGATAGTAACGAGGCTACGTCTAGCATTTGATGTGTACCGACGTATTTTTAATTGCTCTTGTCATAAGTTTATTTTAGTAGTAGAAGCACACTTTCAAGAGTTCAGAATTTCAAATGGCCATAAATATTTTGAAAACTGAATTAATTGAGAGTTTGAATTTAGTTATAAGTTTAAGATACAAATATATAATGTCATAGCGTACTACTACAAATTATAGTTAAGGTGCCAATGAGAAGCTATCTTAACGAGATTTTACAATTTATACTCAACTCAATATCACTTTAAAGAACCTCAACCAATATCACCCTATTCTGTCTGTTTATCATTGTATCTATTATATGCTTTTTATATTCCTTGGTCGTAGCTTTTTATTATATTTTCTAGTTAAACAAAGAAAACACTGTACACTACATGTTAACGTTGATTAGTATTTAGTATGCTCGCGGAAGATCTGCGGCCAAAATTTATCTCCGAACTAGCTAGACTGCAAGCAGCCACCTCGGAGTACACTAAGGGTGTCCGGACTAGTTGGCCAGTAGGGTACAGTCCGTAGGCACGTACCGAGACTTCAAATCGCTAATTGATGAGAGATTGGTTTCAATTTCGTTCAAAAAATATCGGACAAATAACATAAAATCAACACATAATGTAAGACTTCACTAGGGATCGATTTTCAGAGTGGTAATGTCACATCATGCAATTTCCCGGTGTCAAGATTTCTTTTACGGTGAATACCATGCAAATTGTTTTCCGAAGTTATTCCAAATAGAAATTACCATATCGCAAACGACCAATGAATAAGATGAAATAACTTTCTGGGCATGATCTTCATCAACGATGTCGACACCATTCTATGAAAGAGCACAATTCTGCCAGAATATGCTAATTTGAAGTTTAAAGGGTAAATCATTGATAACTATTCTTCATTAAAAGTTTTAAACTCACTATCCGATTTGAAGTGATTTTAATATAATTTTTACCAACACTTTTCATAACAAATGTATTTTTGCACGGTGGCCACCTTGTCACCATAGTATATTCACATAGTATTTACACTCAATATAGCAACCGGAAAAATCCGAACACAAGCCGAAGAGCGAACCATATATCTTCGGTAGCAGGTAAGATAGTAGGTAGGTACATAAACATGTGCTTCGATGAGAAATCTTACGATTACCAGATCTCAAAAAATCAATAATTTTGCAAATTGGAAATTTTATTTGCTTTTTGTTTTGTTTTTTGAACACGACAGGCCTTGGCTGAGCTGACCGGCCCCTGGGAAAATTCAGAAAGTGTGCAACATAGGGTAAAGGGAAGGTGTAGATACTTTGTGAATATACGATGGTTATCATTTCCTCCTTGGTTTCGCCACAAACAATTTCACCAAAATTTATTAATTTGTCTTTTTGCTTTCTCACTCTTGCAACTTCTATTGCAACAACTGCCGTACTCACACGGGAATAGCTGGCAAACGTGTTAAATAAAAAATTACTCTTTCAGGAAGCCAAACTCTAGGTCGAAACTGTGCAATAAGAGCCAAAAAAGAACACAAATAGCCCGAAAATGAATGGGACTCAACAATATTAATAGTTATGGGGAGAATGTTATACGGATTGAGCTAGGGATAGCAGTTTTCGGTAAAAAGACCGGTTCTTCGGTTTTCTGGTTTTTGTCATCTCTAGTTTAACCAGGCGGTTTTTACAGCCAAAAAATCGGCTTTTGGTAGGACCGGTTTTTCAATTTTTTCCTTAACAAATTTTTGAAATCATAAAACTCGAATCGAAAATAAATATATATTTTTACGTTATTTGATTAACTGTAAATTGTTTTTTGATTTTTTACCCATTAAATTATTTAAAAACAAGTACATGCACGAAGACATTTCCTTTGGAAACACCGTAATCTTTCCATAGTACTAGCGCTCTGATTGTACGAAATCTCACATCCATATGTCAAAACTGGTCTGTAATGAGCTTTGTAACTGATAATTTTGACCTTTTGGTCAATTTATCTGGAATAGAAGAGTCGTGGAAGCGTTGTGACCAATTTTTGTGCTTTACAGAGTATGATTTCAATTTGTTCAGTATAGTACAGATACTGATCGAAATGAACACCGAGGTATCGAACACAGGATTTATTTGGAACCCATTCTGAACTACCCTCACCGGTCATAATGTTAAAATCCTTCCGATTACATTTCGGGTCTTGACTGGCCTGCGCATTGATTTTCATTCGCCAATTGTCAGTGCAAGGCTGCAAAGAACAAAGCATTTTTTGAAGATTTCTCTGAAATATTGTAGTCTTTCGGTCTGTCGTATGGATGATCAGATCATCAGCAATCACTAACAAGTTGGCTAGACAGACCTACGCTCATATCAGAAGGATTTTATTCTCAATTTACAAAATGCAATCAGCAGCAATGTATAAAATCAAGAAACATGTCAAAGAGATTTGCTCGTTTAAAAGAAAATCCATTGCTTCTCAATTTTTAAGTAACAAAAATCACTCAAATCATGAAATCCCAAAAGCATTTATGTCATCGATCTTATCTGAAAGTTTTAAGAAGATCAAATCAAAACTGCAGTTTCTGGTTCGATGGAAAGTCTATGAAATACAAAAATAGTGTGTTATTGTTGTTGTAATTGGAGAAATTTCAAATGGATATAGCTTCCGTGAATATGATACGAATTTCATCACACTTTCAGTGTAGTAGGACCTTGTGTAAGGTTACTCAAATATTGTTGGGTTTAAAGGCATCTAAACAATTTTATTGGAGCAAATGTGAAATTCGAGGATCATACTTTTATAAACAAAGTTGATCGAATTTTGACTTCCGAGGTATTTGTTATTGTTGTACTCATCAATATCTCCCACGAACATTTTTTTTCAGATTTTTTAAATCACAGGTGTCCAATCGCGAGAGGGAAACACACTTTTCGTGTACCCCCCCCCCCCCCCCCATGTGCCTCTACTGAAGCAAAAACGGTCAGTTTAAGAACTGTTTTGAAAAGCTCTCATAAAGACTTTTCAGTTGATACTCATATCGGCTACCTTTGGTGAAATTATTTTTCCAGGCGCCACTCTCCTGTACTATAACCATCGATTCATGGCATCAGAAAATTTTTCGAACCCTAGAATGGTTACAAAGCCCTTCTGTTAGGAGCTCTCTCCTGCCTCCTCGCCTTGTTTCACCAATGAGTATTAATTGTGGGTATTCATCTTCAGTCATTCATTAAATTGAATCAAGTGTTAAAAGCATGTACCTTAAACGTTGAAGTTGAGTCAAAATAACTCAAAGGTATTCAATCTTGGCATGTAAAACAGCCACTATTTTGTTTTATGATTACTGACACCACTACCTTAGCCAATTGTCAAAGATATTCATTCATTCCTGAAACTTTCATGCAAATCTTAGCAAACCTGTAGTGTCTGAGTCGGTAAAAAGCGCATATTGCTCCATAGCCATGTTTCCGTAGTAATACGGCGCATATTGTTCCATAGTCATAAAGGAAAATTCAAATCGCTATAAGTTCGTTAAATAATATTTGATCTTTGTGAAAGCTGCAGGACAGATCAATCTTATAAATAGTCATGTTTATACTGAATTTGTTGAATTTAAGGGTACTGTTAAGAATTTTAAATCATATTATTACTAACAAAGTTGAATAAATCTCGACTTCTCACGTATTTGTTGTTGTTGTACTCATAAAGGCCTATATTCTTAATTTTTTTCAGATTTTTCGGATGAAAGGTGTCCAACTGCAAGGGGGGGGGGGTATGCGAAAAGCTCGTACATTTCCCCTTCCCCTGCCCCCTACGGTACTGATAAGGCAATTTTAAGACTTGTTTTGAAAAGATCTCATTGAGACCTTTCCATTGACACCCTCTTTGACTATCAACGGTAAAAAAAAAAATGTTTAAGGGTCACCTCCCTGTATGGTAAGACCTCCTTAAACCTCTTTGAAAAATTTTCTCACTCCAAAACTTTCAAGAAGTCACCACTTCTGACCTTTCCACAACGTTTTGTGGCTGTAGCTTCTATAGTTTCGGAGAAAACGTGGTGTGACATACAGACGGACGGACGAACGGACGGACAGACGGACACAGGTCGTGATTGCAATAGAGTTTTGTATTTTAGTACAAAATCCTGAAAATGATCGCGCTGGTGAGATGTTAAAATCAAAAAAATCCTGAAAATGATCGCGCTTGCGAGTGAACATTGGGAAAAGGAGAGGCACCGTAACTGTTGCCTGCTGTAGACCATTTAAGACCTTGAAGTTGCATATTGTTAGATTTCCATCAATTACGACAAATGATTTCTCATATAATATATCTTGCTGCTTAGTAAACCTGTCCTGAAGGAGTTTAAAAATTTAGTCCGCCTAACCACACCGTATAAAAGGCTTTCTCCATATAGATGAGACACACTTGAACACATTGTCTATCATTTAGATTTCAACAGATGTCTGAGTTTACTGTCAGTATCGCATAGATTGTCAAATGCCTGGCACGAAAACCAAATTGGCAATTCGGCATCAACTCATTTTTCTCAATGTGGGCGTATAACGCTTTGGTTAGTATGAATTTAAACACTTTGCTGATGTTGGACAGCAAGCTGATTGGGCGGTAGTTTTTGGGGCTTTCTTTAAAATACGAAATATCTTGGATCGGAAATACCTTGGCCATGAATCGCGCAATTTGTTGTTGAATAAAATGCAATAATTCCTAAAAGTAACTTCAGACAAATGATGGAGAACTTTATTCGGAATAGCATCGATATCACATGATTTCTTGTCGTTTGTCCTGCAAAATATGAAACACAAGTCCTCATAGCTGACAAAATAATCAATAAGTTTCAAGATCAGCGTTAATGTTTCATTGAAACGAAGAAGAGATTGACGGTTCAGGCTTGATTTGAAGTCGGAAACTTTTGCTTCAACGACCTCTGAAAGTATATGATTCCCTCTCTCAGGGCTTTGTAGGTGGACCAATTCTAAATGAATTCCAATTAAGGCAAATTCTTACAATCCATCACATGTAATTCTGGACTATTCAAGCATTGCATCAGCAATGCAGTGGTCCAAATATGAATTTGTCCTTGGTGATGTTGGAAACTCCGACCCATATAGATTGTACTTGTTTTCTGTTATCCACGATTTCAGGAATCCACCTCTTGGATTATTGCCTGCATTCAGCCATGATGTATGCCGGACATTCACGTCACCGGTAAGAATATAAAATCAATGCAGCCCGCTCAGTTTGAGTATTTAAAATAAATAATTGAGCTCCTCCTTGATTTTGAGAATGCTTTGACTATTTGTATAAGATGAGATAATTAAGAGGTTATCTCCCTCTGGCAGTGAAATTATGATAACGGACATTTCAAGTGACTCGAAGCTTTTGAATTCTACTTTTTCAATTTTTTAAGAAACAAGAGTATCTTTTAACCAATATCCTGGTGCCATTTCTCCCATCATCGTTTCCCTTATTGTTTCTTTTGAACTGAAAGTCCTCGAATGTCATAGAGTGCCGTGAATTGAGGTTAGTTTCAGTGAGAAGCATGACATCAGGTTTTTGCTTGACGAGGAATTCCAGGCAATAGTCATGTCGACGTAGACTCACAGTGGAGTTAACGTTGATCGAGATTAGAGGAAGCCTTTCCGTGGGGATATGACTGGATGACAAGTTGTTTGGAGACAAGTTGACCCAAATGTTGAAAAGCAAAATTAATTTTTTCATTTTGTTTGTTAGCTTTTGTCAAGTTTTTGTTAGATTTTGATAAGAAGCTCATAATTCCCACGTATATTATTTATATTGTTGTTTACTGGTCCCCTAGCAGCAAGTACAAATGATACCCTGAGCTTGACCCTGTGGTGTGCTTGTGTTTGCTTTGGAATAAATTTAATTTTAGCATCTTTATATCTGGGCATCCTTGATGTGATGCTGGATTAGCAAAGACACCGTACTAGACACAATATAGTTTTTTTTGGCTTCGTCTGAGCCAATTTGCACTCACCGGGGGCATGAACATCTTTACGTTTCATGGCATAATTGGCAACCAGATGACCAAATCTTTGGCACCTATAGCACTGGTTAACCTTACTCTTCTAGAGGTACTCCCATCTCACTTCTCGAAAGTTATCGGAAGTTTTTGAGTGGCACTTGGACTACTTTTGCTCAAAATTTTTAAAACCATCTTGATAGTCCCCAATAATACTTTTGGCGTATGATTTGGCTTTGTATTCCATGTAGTGTAGTGGTTAAAGCACTCATCCCGTAAGCCAAAGGTCCCTGTTTCGACTTTCGTTGGCGGCCTTGAGATTTAGTTCAAATGATTCTTCGGACGAACTATAAGTCCGTTAAGTTATCATACGTGTTGGTTTAAAATCAGAACGTAATACAGCAGGGTGGACGGCCACATTGCTAAAGCGTGATAATCATGATAATGTGATACTCTAACTTTCTACAAGCGAAGGCCTGAAAGGGATTTTTTTATGATCTGACTTTATTTTCTAAGATCTTTGAAAATATTTTATACGCCCTACAAAGTAGTGATATGCCTCTATAATTTTCGCCGCATTGTAGCTTGTCATCTTTTTTGTGGCTAGGGAATTAAATAGTTGGTTCCATTTTTCCGGTATATATTTTTGTTGTCAAATGTGCTGGATGACTTTGTGAGTAGCTTTATGAATACTACCATATTTGATGAGTTCCAATGGAATCTCATCCACGTCCGGCATCTTCTTATTCTTTTGGGCTTTGATGGTGAAACAAACTTCATCTAGCGTAGGTGGGCCAATAAAAGCTTTCCAGAAACATCTATAGGCTCTGATATTCTGGAGCTGTGCGGAAGATTAAGGAGGTTCTTGAAATATTCTGCCCATCTTTCTTTAATCTTGGTTCCATTAACGATGATATTGCCGACGTCATCATGACAGAGTGTGTTTTGGGCTGATATCCATGTTTCAGGATTTTCACTACTTTGTATGCTTCTTTTGTGTTGTTACTCGCTAGACTTACATCGATACTTCTCAATTGGTCATCATATAATTAGTTCTTCTGCATTTTTATCATCTAAACTTGATATTAAGTGCATGTATTTTGAAAATTTCAAAGCCATTGAGTCATTTCAGTAACAGCAACAACACGCGATACTACTTGTACCGGAACTAGACACTACAGATCGTTAGGAATTTTTGATAAAAATTTCAGAAATAGTTTGTAACATTGATATGTTATCATGACTACTCAAACAATGATATCAAGACACTTAATACAAAACGGGGATGAATTAAAATACACAATAACCATATTAGTTTTCCAAATTCAATCTATGCAATATATATCTTGTTTTAATCAATCATTGATAAACAGAAGATGTTGTCTGGCACGAAGGCTTGTTTAAATCCTTTTTATTTCTTATTTTGTACATTTGACGCATGTGTGGTATTCTAATTGTAAACAGGCTTGTATGCATAAGGTGAAAGTTTTAAAATGATATTAATGTGAGTTGCAAACCTTCTGCTTCCTTTAGTCTGGAACCCATGCATCACCACTGGTCTTCATAAACTTTTTTCCAAGAATTATAAAGATAATTTCTCATTGCAGTACTGTGGGATGAATTTATTCAGGTTTGAAAAAAACTCATCCAGTTTAATCAAAAGCCAAAATAAATACTTAAACAATTCATAAGTGGCTGGTAGCATTCTTATGAAAAAGACAATTTAATATATCTTTTACTTAGAATGTATTGTTAACATATATAAATTATTTCATTCGCTTTGATGTTCGTTCATTCATCTAAATTTCTTTCATTTCAAATTAACTCAGTATATGAATTCATTAAAAAGTCTACAACTTTATTTGATTCAATCGCATTTATTCTCCTTAATTGAAAAGTTTTTGTGGTCTGCTGATGAAAGAAATTACTTACTCTTTTAACTTAAAGTAAATACGATGACATTAAAGATCAATTTGAAAAATTAAAATTGTGGAATTTGAAATCAACGTAATGTAATATCATGGTAGTATGGCCAGTTTGATGAGGTTGTGACATTTTCATTTAGAAATTATTCACACCATAATTTGTAGAAAATATTAATTTATTTTATTTATTGTATTAACATACAGGCTACATGGGCTATTAAGTCCCGAGATTTTCATTAGATAGCGACATTGGAAAATGAACGTGACTCATTTCGAAACGCTCATCTATCACTAGTTTGTGTACGAAGTTTGATGACGTTTTATTGTCATTTACACTAGAAGGGCCACGACCCATACCATACCTTTGTGGCGACATGGAATGTCACAACGCCAACGCACGGCACAGCAAATTCTCACCCCTCAAGAAATCTTCGCAGGTCACCGAGTTCACGCATCAGCGGCGCAAGCAACTTCGCGCAAGAAAAAGGAAAATTTGCTTGAGCCGCTCTTCTAGATTCTCATTAGTCAATGTACGTGAGAGAACATAGACAAACTTTCTGCAGTTTTCGTAGTCATAGTTATTACCGATATTTTTTCATCATTGCCATCATTTCTATCATCAATGAGCACCGCCAGAAGCCATGCGATTCCAATAAATACAAAGAGTAAAATTGAGGTTTAAAGTGGTGATCCTGATGCTACATGGAACGCCTCGCTGCGCAGCCTGGAGCTCTTTCTCTCTTAGGAGCAACAGTCACCATCACTGGTACATAGTCCGCCAGCATCGGCAAATCAAGCCCAACCGTTTCTGCCTTAAAGACAATTAGACCAACAGCAGCCACCAGCTCAACAGGTCAACGATGTCGGCTACTGCAAGCTACCATCATTCTGGCGTGCTAGCCTAGAGCTGTGATTCTTTCCAGTTGACTTCCAATCCTAAGTGCATCAGGTCACAAGAGACTCAACCAGGTACCACCTCATGGTCTCATCATTGCACCACGACACAATTGCCGAGGTGCCGGACATCATCCACGCGCCGCTGGAGCTCGACAAATACAAGAGCCTTAAGGCACGCATCATATCCTGCCTGATGGATTCCCCCAATACCCAGCCACACAACCTCCTCACAGGTGTCACGCTCAGTCACAGATACTGCCTCACAGGCGCTCCCTTGCTGAGACGAGAGTAAGTGACGATAAACTGCGGGTCAAATGACTCAACTTTCTGCCACAGCAGATGCTGCTGTTGATAAGGAGCCAGACGCTGGAGGCACATTACATGGGCCCGGCAGTAATGCCCATGTCCATTGAAGCAACCACGGGCTCCACGTCTTGCGCTTAGCAATTGCACAGTAGACAGCACACGCCACTCTAGTTCCCGAACCTCAAACGGGATATTGCTGGTATTACAGCAAACGCGGAGCTCTAGTAATCCGATTCAAGCAGCCATGCACATTTTCAGCTCAAGGCACCGCTACCGGGCATTCAGAAAATTAAGGTTGCTGGTACCGTAGTTAGCGGAAACCACTGGTAACAACCCAGAAAAGCACCTGTATGTCTCGGACCCCACCAAAAAGGCTCTACCCTTGCCATCATTCATAGTTACCTCATAACCAGGCCATTTTAGAAGCAGAGCCTTGTGTTACATGCAGCCAATGGTATGCCCATCGTCACCTTCGGCACCTAGTAACTCACATTGGAGTTTGGTTCCACTGGCCTTTCATTATTTTAGACATCCCATCAGCTATCCTTGGAGCCAACGCACTCAATTATCACGGTTTGCTTCTCGACCTACGAAATTGACGCTTCTTGGACAACCACACCAGCCTCTTTACAGTCTGTGTCCTAAGGTTAGCTTCAGGAGTGCATAGTATCAGCGCCGTGGCCAAGCCATCGACCTTGGAAGGCACCATTGGAGGAATATACAAGTCGATCATCGCAAAGCACGCAAACACATCTCCAGGACCCGGTGAGTTGGCTTCAATTGCTGACCTTCCCGTTCACCACCAGATAGTCATACGAACTCCACCCGTTTTTGCAAGACAACGTTGCCTCATGGGAGAAAGCCTCTCTGCTTCCTTTTGGAAAAAGGCATAATTTGGCCTTCGTCAAGCCCATGGGCCAGTTCCCTGCACATGCTGCCCAAGGACAGTGGCCGTTGGCGAGCTACTGGCGATTACCGCCAACTAAATGCACACACCCACCTGGACCGCCACTCATTTCCTATTATCGGGAATCTGATCCAGGAGGCCAGTGGCTCAGTATTATCAGTCATCGACCTCCAGCGAGCCGTTTCCAAATCCCGGTAGCACCAGAAGACATCTCCATAACGGCAGTCACTATGCTTTTCGGGCTATTTGAATTTGTAGGAGTTCCTCTCGGTATACGCAATGCAGCCCAAACCATGCAGCGGATATTCAACTATTTGCTGAGGAAGCTCGACTTCGTACGCATCTACCAGTATGACATTCTAGTAGCCATGGCCATCTCCAGCATCACCTGGAGCAACTTCTTTCTCTACTGCAAGTTGCAAAGCTCTAGCTCAACTGGAATAGATGCCAAGTCAGCCTACCCGAGTTCATCTTTGCCAGGTACCACATTTGCGAGACAGGTTTCCAACCACCAGCTCCCAAAACGATGGTCATCGCAGACTTTCCCAAACATACTAACTTCTCAAAGGTGAGATGTTTCCTTGGGATGCTTAACTTCTATCGCCGCTGCATACTACACTCCGCCGAGTTATAAGCGCCACTAAGAGATTGCAAATCACTTGCAGACCTGACGCTTCAAGCAAAGCATCACCGCAGCAACTACAGCAGCATTTCTTTAAGCCTCACGCCAGTTAGTCCTACACACCAATTCGTCCAACCCCGCGATTGGAACAACCTTAAACCAGCAACGGAACAGCGGTATTTGGGTACCCTTGGGATTTTTCTCGAGGAAGTTAGCCCTACTCCACGTACAACCGGGAGCTTTCGGAAGCCTTTGCCGCAATTAAGTTTTTCCAGCGCATTTTGAAGGGGAGGTACTTCATGGTCTACATTGACCATCGACCATTTACCTTTGCCATGACACAACGCTAGCTAGATTTCATCGGAAAATTTGAGACACGATTGGAACATATACCATGAGAAGACAACATTTTCATCGACGCGCTCTCTCTCGTAGAGACGGTTGCGGTACTCACTACTCTTACTGCTCACCCATCAGTGAGGCTCAGGCCACAGATGACCAGTCGGCTCACCTCCTGGCGAGCCCCCGCTTCAAGCTGCAACAGTTAGTCTTGGACAGCTACTCTGCGTAGCACATCGAGTTAAACATAGCTATTAAACCCTGCTTACCAGTAGCGCTCCACCGCCAAACCTTTGATACCGCAAAACGCGTAGCACTGAAATTCTTCTGGCTGAATATACGAAAGGACGTTTATCTCTGGGCTTAGCAGAGTGTACCAGCCCAGCGTTTACAGGTCCATCGCTACAACCACGCCGAGTTAAGTAGCTACGTCCAAACAGATGCATCGAATGCTCAAGAGTGCTTTGAATTGCGTTCTCGAAACCCCTTAGCTGCAAGCACTTCCTTCAAAGAAGACCTGCGCACCACCTTCAAAGAAGACCTGCATGCCTCCCCAGTAGAGATGGAATCCCAGGAAAATTTACCGCGCTCAAACAACACCAACCAGTTGCCACAGATTTTCATCGTAGGTTTCGCCGCCTATTCAAAACGATTAGTTCAGTCCCACCAACCAGGCACACCAAACACCATCCGTTCGTCTTCAAAAACCTCGCCATCTGCGAATATGTGTTCCACCGTATCGACGCAGTCAAAAAGCTGGACCGCACAGGGTCATTGAAAGTGTCAGCGACCGTACCTACGTCACAAACGTAAACAGCATTGTGAGGACCCTCTCCACCGACCGCCTGAAGCTAGCCTACTTGGAGCACTCCAATGTCCAGCCATCAACACCACCGTTTGTACCGCTTCAGTCACCCTCACTACCACCACAGTTACCCACGCCACCACCCTTCCTGCTGACTCAGGCAATCCAACCAGCCGCTAGCATACTCAAAACAACAAAAGCCAACGTCTACTCCCACCAGGAGAAAGGTCATCTTTTCACAGGTTTCATCTTGGTTTTATATCACCAAGATCATCTTCATCGTTGACATCGTTTCTATCATCATCGGGTGCCGCCAAAAGTTGCCAGGAACACCTATCTGTGTTTCCAATAAGTAAAAAGAGTAAAATTCACATTGTGTTTCAAATAAATAAAAAAAGTACAATTGACTTTTATAGCTTCAAGGCCCGCAACCATCTAATTGATGGTATATGGTAGATAGAAAGATAAAACAAGCTAGCATTGAATACTACAAAGACAAAATACATGATTTTTAAACAGAGGAATAAGGAAAACATAGAAGTTGACCTAAAAATAAACGACGAAAACTTGCAAAGAATGTTTGAAATTAAATATCTCGGTCTTACCATAGATCGTCGTTTGACATGGTTGCCACACATAAATAATTTAAGGAGACAACTAGCACCAATGTAGGAGTGTTGAGAACATATGGAGGTTTCCCAATGCACATAAAGAAACTTTGTATTAAGTGCATTTGTACGAACAAAGCTACATTATGCGGTGGTCATTTGGAGTCAATCGTCAAAGCCAAACCTTAATATTATATCCAGGATACTAGCTAAAGCCTTTAAAAATATTCTTAACCTTCCGATTCCCTCTCTAACAAGATTAGTGTGTCAACGGACCAATGCACTCACCTTCAGTCAAATCATTACTATGGAGAAAGCGAAGTTTATCTTCAAATATCTAAGTTCCAGTGAATCGGAACAAAGCCCCTTTATAAAACTTTCACAAATAAATCCATATAGTTCAAGAAATGCCAACAATTTTGTAATACCTTACGCTAGAACTGATTGACTAAAGAACGATGCAACGAATGATGGTCTGCGTCTATACAATAATCTTCCAGAAACAGTAAAAAACGTAAACTCATTATTGGTTTTTAAGAAAAGACTTAAGGAACATTTAATAAATTCAGATTAATGATAAGTCTGGAGGATTGAAAATGCAGTATCTTAGAGCATTTTAGACCCTAACATCGAGATACTTAAAAGCAGCTAGTTTTTATAAACTCAGAGTTTTTTTTTACTACGTCTTATAATAATCCTTTTTTTATCTCTGAGAAAATTTCACGAATCGGACTAGACTAGCAGGAAAGGAGTACTTCACAGCATTTGGTGTGCCCCTTATACCAATGTTTTAGCATTGCCTGAAGGCACACGTAAGAATTGACGACGTGTGAAGTGCGACGATGGAAGAGTGATGGAGAGAGTGGTAGGGAATGGAGGTATTTAAAAAAATAATGAAAATAATGGATGTTTTTGAATTTACGATTATTTATTACATTATTGATTACAAAAAATCACACTTATAATAAACAATATTTTTGTTGATTTGTTTGATGCATTTTCCGCATACAGCTTTTTCACAAACAGCACACATTTCACAAGTGCGCTTTTTCGTACAATTTAAGTTATCTGGCATTACCGTCTTTTATTTGCTGCCAAAAGCTGTCTTCCTCTAACTCATCTAAACGTTGAATGACTGCTACACAATTTTCGATCCTTACATACTCTTCTTGAAGCTCCTTTGCGAGTTGGAGGATATATTTTCACCTGTGGCCTTTTGATAAAGAATCCACGAATTTATTGCGGAAAAATCTAGAATATTGTAAAAAACATGGGCTGGCCATCTTCGGGTTCTAGCTCTTAGAGTATATTTTCAAGCAATTTGGTCAATTATGTTTACACTCTCTTTAGTTTCATTATAAAACTGAACGGTCTTAGGAATTTTCTTTGGTCCAGTACCAATATGAACATTTTGATGCTGCGTACTGAAGATAATGACATTTTTTCCAGGTTAACCTTGATAAAGAGTTAAGGTTGTGTTAGTCTCCTATTTCAAGATGAATGTCTCATATCTATATAGAATTCTCTTTTCCTTAGAAGATTTCGCAGATTAGTCTGCAAATGTAGAAGATCTTCTAGGCTACTCAAGCCAGTGAGTATGAGTACATCATCAACTTAGAAATCACTTGTTAATGTTTTTGTAGCTTGCGGAAATGAATCACGCTCATCCACAGTTAGCTGGTAAAGCGTACGTGTCGCGAGTTATGTGTTTAGCTGATAGTGCTGGACTGGTTCACTTTGGTTAAACCACGACAAGATTTGTTGGAAATTTAGATCATGGACAAATACCTGCCGATACATCTTCTCAATGTCGGCTGCAATTACGTATTACGAGGTGTGACAATTAAGTAATGAGACTGATTCCATGAAAACCGTTTATTTAAAAATTATTCTACAACTCTGCCATCCCGTTCAAAGTAGTCCCCTTCGGGCAGCTAAACAACGATTCCAGTGCATTTTCCATGCTTCGTAACATTTTTGGAACGCTTCAACTGAGATGTCTGCGAGTAACCTCATCACTGCCACCTGGATGTCCGTAATCGACTCGAAATGGGTTCCTTTGACCACCGATTTTGTTCTAGGGAACATAAATTCATGTAATACTCGATCAAACAGCATGGCGTCGTTTTCCACTTGTTTCAAACAGTCTTCTGCAATGGTCATTCGATGCTGCTTTTGCTCCTCAGAAAGGTTCTTTGGAACCATCTTCGCGCACAACTTTTTCATCACAAAATCGTCGGTTAAAATTTGTCTGACTGTTTCACGGTTCAAAACCAGTTCCGGGGCCAACATTCGAACTGTTAAACGCCGATCTTCATGGATCAGGGCACGCACACGCTGCGCATTCACGTCAGTCTGCACCTCGACTGGTCTCCCGCTCCACGCCTCGTCTTCCACGCTTTCACACACCTCTTTAAATTCTTTATGCCATCAAAACACCTGGGCACAACTAAGAGCACTATCACCATGTACTTTTACAATTTTAGCGTACGTTTTCGAAGCTGTTTCACCAAATCTGGTGCAAAATTTTATCGGGACGCATTACTCTTGATTTCGTTTCTCTATTTTCGTGACGATCACTACCAACACACGTCTACTCAACACGACACAGTAGGCGAAACAAACAAGCTAGAGTAACGATAGATATATCACTGAAGAGGGGGAGGATGCCGGGGAAGCTAAAGGGAATTTCAAGGTCGCAGGTTTATCACAAGGTTGGCAATAAAATCAGTCTCACTACTTAATTGTCACAGCCTCCACCGCATTAGAAGATGCAATAAGTTTTCCTGGATTGTGTGGCTAGAATACTGAAGTTGATTGTAGGAGTTTCCTTTGGAACCCTTTGACGACGCATGGAATACTATCCTTCATTTCGTGGTACTACTGCTTTTCTCCACCATAGCATGATGTGGTAGCTAATATGATGTAGTCATCTTTATTCGGTCTACTTGTACTCTGAATATGTAGCCTTAATTCATGTATTTCTGCATAAAGTTCAGATACTGTTTATAAAATGCTGGATTTTGTTCCAGCCGACGCTTCAATTGTCTGAATCTTATGTGTGTAATCTTTCCCGTGTCGCCAATGTGATAATGAGTATCCAGATTATTTTTAAATGAAAGAACAGAATGTCTTCCTGTTGGGTGCCGGTAAACAGTCTGTTTGTTGTGAGCATCATTCTCTTTTTCTTTGATTGTAAGATGTTTAGTTGCTGGAAGTTTCTCTGTTTCCCGAAATTGCCACAGCGTTTCCTCAAGACCTTGATGCGCAACTAATGTACGTAATGATGACAGTGACTTGCATGTTACTGTTCCAAAGAAAGCCCATCCAAGTTTGGTATTCTGGGCGCATGGCTTCACGGGTAGAAGTCTTGGCAGCAATAGTTGGTCATAAAGGTGTGCTCCTATGAGGACGTTTGCAGTCGATGGTGCATTGAATTGTAGATCTGCCAGGTCATCAACTGTCAATCCCTGTGAAATTATCATAGGAAGTTCGATAAATCGTAATGGGGCAGTTATTGTTGTAAGAATTAGTGGGGTAAATAGAATCTCCTCATTATGCCCATATTAAATTTAGCAACAGCACATAGTTTCGTCTCTCCCATTGACATTACATTTTCAACAACTCCTATGCCACTTATCCTAAACTTTGTCCCAATTTGTTTAGCGTTTAGAAGTTGTATGGCTGCATCACTTATGAAGGATCGTTGGGCTCCTGAGTCCAGCAATTCTTGGCAAGTTACATAATCTCCACCTGGACGGCATATTCAAATGTGTGCGGTTAGAAGCAATACGTAATTTTGTTTTGTGTACGCACAGTGGCCTTGCACAAATGATGCAGCTGCTAGTTTTTTCCTCAGTGGAATTTCTGGACTCGATGTGTGCACTAGCGTATTGTGTCTTTTTCCACAGAGCTTACACCCATGTACCGAACTGGATTTGTTGTGCTTTGTGTTGACAAATCAGTTGAAACATAAGTTGGAAGCTTAGATCACATCTCGTCTTGCCTGAGTTGTAACTTGTTTGAACGAGTTGCATTTGAATAGCTTATATTGAGCCTTGCGCATTGGGCAGAAAGCTTTCATGTTGACTAGAAAAGTTTTTGTTTCACAGTCCTACGTTTCATATTCCCAGTTCACAAGGACACCAGCATTGAAAATCGTTGTTTCGGTAAATCCAAAAACCTTTGTAACGAAGGGATTTCATTTAGTTCAGAAATTGTTCGCTGCCATTCCTTCGTGAAGCTTTTGGTTGAGCATGAAGGCAGTTGTTAAGGTGAATGCTTCCAAGATATGGACGACTGCAAGTAACTGGTTCATTTTATCCAGTGTATGTCAAAGGCCTGATGGCTTATTGCATGTGCAATGCTCTATGTTGATAAAGATGTTCCATTATTTCTTGAGCTATGATGTGGTGGTTATTGTATCAATTATATAGAAGGTTCCATGCAGGATCGTAATTACCTTCAATAATGGTAAGGTGATTGATGAGCTGCTCAACTTCTCTACGAAGAGCGCTTCTATGGTATTGGAACTTTTGTAGCTTTGTCAGTTCAGCATTTTTGTGTACCATGTTTTTAAGCAAATCAACGAACGCAAACAAATCAGTGTAAATACCACTAAACCATAGAATTTTGACTTTCTCTAGCTTCATAGAATCAAAAGCTCGAGATATTAAGGCTCCAGATGCATATTCATCGATGTAGGACTAGAAGATTGTGAGATAGCCCATAACCAGGCCTTCTAACCACTCAAGTTCTGTAGAATATTGCAAAAGCTGGCCAGGCTTCTCTTTTAGCTGGCTAAATTTTGCCTCATTTTATTGTTTACAACTCTGCCATTATGCCTTTAGTTTTTCAATCCTGGCTCGGAAGTGGGTAACGCTGCATCGCGATACGCTGTTTGTCTTAAAGTTGATGATAAACTTCTGAATTTGTTTGACGCATGTCTTTTGGGCGCTCAGTGTGTGTTTGCCCGCAGGGGGAATGCCGGTCGACAAGAGCTCTCTTGGAGGCTAGCATTCTTTGGGGAGTTCCGCCCCCACGTACCCGAGGAAACTCCGCAGGGGGAATGCCGGTCGACAAGACCACTCTTGGAGGCTAGCATTCTTTGGGGAGTTCCGCCCCCACGTACCCGAGGAAATTCCCGCAGGGAGAAAGCCGGTCGACAAGAACGCCGGACGCACCGTTGAACAAGCGCAACTTAGGCTAGGTATGCTAATGCGCCGAGTGAGGGACTGGATGACTACTCGCGGGCTCAGTCTAGCACTGGAGAAAACCGAAGTGGTCATCTTGACAAAAAAGAGAATCCCTAGAATAAGGATGATCAGTATTGGAGATATACAGATCGAATCGAAGCCAGCGGTGAAGTACCTGGGGCTACTGATCGACTCGAAGATGAGTTTCTCTGAGCAAATCAGGGCAACGGCTGAGAAGGCTGCTTCGGGAATATCGGCCCTGAGTCGACTTATGGCCAACGCAGGGGGACCCAGCCCATCAAGAAGACGCCTCTTGATGAGTGCTGTAGGGTCAGTGCTACTGTATGGAGCAGAGGTATGGGGCGACGCTCTCAGCAAGGAGGTATACCGAAAACGATTGGCACAGGTACAGAGAAGAGGAGCACTGAGAATTGCATCTTCGTATCCAACAGTCTCCGACTCGGCGGTGAGAGTGATTGCAGGCGTGATACCTGTCGCCCTCCTTGCTAGAGAGCGCCGCGCTATTTACCTGCACCGAAACGAGGATGCGAGGGAGATGGTTGTCCGCGAGGAGAGACAACGCTCGCTCAACGATTGGCAGCAGTATTGGAGGAATTGCACGAAGGGAAGGTGGACTGCGCGCCTCATCCCGGATGTGAGACCGTGGCTAAATCGAAGGCATGGTGAGACTGACTTCTATCTGACCCAGCTTTTGAGCGGGCACGGGTGTTTTCAGTCTTACCTGCACAGGATCGGCAAGTCACGGTCTCCCGATTGTCGGTTTTGCCCAGGAGAGGAGGACAATGCCTGTCACACATTTTTTGCGTGTACGAAATGGGCCAGGCTGCGAAGGGAACTCTACAGGGAGACGGGAGAGCTCACCCCGGATAATATAGTTGCGGTGATGCTCGAATCGGTTGACAAATGGAACCAGGTGGCACATTATGCTCGGGCAGTCCTAAAATATAAAAGGGACTCACAGCAGCCGGAGGCGCTGGGGCTGGGGGATCGCTCTTCTGGCAATTCCTCTTCCCCCCTCCCCTCCCGCTAGGAAAGAGACTCCCCAGCTTGAAGGCGCCCCACGGCGTAACAAAACGAGACCTGGCCCGAAGTAATGTGTCAAACGGTTCCAGGCTAGGTTCTCAGGTTGACAGGGGAGGTGTTCAGTGGGTAGTCCAAAGGTATCCTCCATGGGAGTCCCACACTGCCAGACTTGGCGGGCATAAATGCCTTCACCTCCCTACCACAAAAAAAAAAAAAAGTGTGTGTTTTACTAAGTATAGTTGCAGGATTGCAAATGGCCTGTTCCGGTCCCGTCCAAGTGACAACTTCGGATTTGCATGGAAACTGTACGTAGTGCAAATCCTCCTAGTGTTGATTCACCACCTTATTTCCAGCGCCAACTTGCTACCGTCAATCGCTCGTCCAAAAAATTGCAGTCCTCTAGAAGTTGTCTGACTCCTTCCTGTTTGTTGGACCAAAATTAGTTTGTGTTTTCGTTTAGTAAAAATTTCTTATTTCTTTTTTTATACAGGGCTTTCGTTAAGGATATAAATTCCAATAAATCGATTGTGGGGCGTGCTGTGTGGCTATGCACCGCCTTATTGAAACCACATATCGTTGATGTCAAGTTTATTCAATATTGGCAACAAATAATCTTCCTATACAACACGATAGCACTCTCCATTCACGGTAACATGACGGTTGTTTCCATCCACAAAAAAATACGGCCCAATCGCACTTCTAGCGTGAAAACCGCATCAAACAGCAATTTTTTGCAGATGCAACGGTGTCTCAAGAAGTACATGTAATTCTGTTTCTGCCCAATAATGCATATTTTGCTTATTGACAAAGCCATTGAACCAGAAATGAGCTTCATCATTGAAGATTGTTTTTCGATAATAGCTTTATCCTTATAAAAATGTTGACTCGATCTAACGTTTTGACATTGACAGTTCACTCAAAAAATTTAAGAATCCATTTATATAAAGCTACAAAATTTTTATGTCCCTAATGCGAAACCCTATACTAACCCTTGGAGGAATCAGATCCGACTTTTTATTCTTTTTAAAATTTGTGAAATGGTATTAAAATTTCTTTAAATTAAATAACTTTACAACGCAACAAAATGCCTTACAACATTCGAAGCTGATTGCGAAAATTGAAGGGTTAGAGAAAAAACTTGCCACCATGGAAAATATAGTTCATGAACATTGTGCAGCTCAATTAACAGCGAAATGCCCTTCTAGTGTCGTATACAGGAAATAGGCAATTGCCATTCATGCTACAAAGGCGATACGCCCATTGAAAGCCCTACGATCCAAGTTCCAGTAGTCTCTTCTATTTTCAAATTGGGCACAACCAGATCTTTGGATGACTGGAACAAAAGATTAAAGAAATTGGAGCCAGTCAATTCAGCAAATATTCAAAGAACCACAAAAGCCAGCGAAAACATCTGGGAGATATTTTACCTCAAGAAAGTACCTAAAAATCTGAATGCCGTTGAGTTGCAGCAGGAATTGGAAACGTGTCTGATGATCAAAGGCTGCAAAGTGAAAGACATCCTGAATCGTAAGAAACGAAGGCCGTAATTCAAAGTGCTTTTTCCAAGGAAACATGCCTGGCTTTTTACTAACCTCCGAATCAAAAACAGTGATTATGTCTGGAAGGATATAGTATTCAGCAAGTGGAAATCAGCCAAGCCAACAACCGGAAATAAATACCGAAAAATGTCATCAACGAAACCATCGCATGAACCTCAAATTAAAAATAAGTATACGTTAAACAAAACTAACCAAGATCTTAACTCTAAGCCTTCTACTAACACAGTTGTAAAAAAATTTCCCATTTAGTTTCAAAAGACACTACTCCTAGTTCCATTGACGTTGCCATAGAAAATCCATTCACTTCCCTCATAAAAAACATTAGTACTTCTAGCAGTTTGCCATCTGTAAGTACCAATGATCTGGTAGAAGAGCGTATTATCCCCAATTCAATAGCAGAAAATAAGGAAAATTCCACTGAATACTCGAATTTTGTACATTAAGGTGCACAGATTTCATTCTCACCTCATATAATTCAACTACCATCCTCAACAGTAAAGTCGACGAACGAGAGGAGTTCATTTTTAAACCCTCTACTACTAGTAAAGATCTCGAGTCCAAATATCTCTTATCTAGGCTAAGAGAATTTACGAAAGATGCTGATCCAAAACCTGATTTTGGACACGTCTTGGTATCAGGGAAATGCCGGGTGCTCCAGGAAGCCCTAGACAACGCAAAATCAGAGCTTCAATGACCCGCATCCTGCAGCTAAACCAACACCGCAGTTCAACCGCCAGAAATCTGCTTGAGCAGTTTACGAGGGACATGAAAGCCAACTTCTTGCTGCTGAGTGAGCAACACCATAATAAAAGTCCTGCATTATGGTATTCTGATGAAACTGGTACTGCCGCCATCTGGGTTCGGAACAGTGACTTTCAAGCGGAGAGTTGTGGATGGGGGGATGGTTTCGTGTGGGTTCGGTGCTCAGGGATCACCTTCTTTAGTGTGTATCTAACGCCTAACGAGCCGATATCATCTTTCCAAGCCAAGCTTCATGCTTTGGAGGGCGCTGTCTCGAACGCAGAGGGCAAAGTGCAAAATAATCGAATGGGGCATACCTCAGACGGATCAGCGGGTAAAACGAATCCTGAAAATGGCGGCCACGATGGCCCTCGTCGTACTGAACTCCGGAAATACACCGACTTACCGCCGTATTGGCTGTGAGGGAACCAAACCGGACGTGACATTCGCCTCAGAGTCCTTAGTACGGAGGATACACAACTGGAAAGTATTAGGGGACTACTCAGCCAGTGATCATCAGTGCATTTTGCTTGAGATCAGTGATGCTGTCTCCCGACGTCCGTGCTCTTGGTCTTCTACAACTGGATAGAACATCGGAAGGATGAACGTCGGGAGGTTCGTCAAGGTTCTCACAGCAGGTGAGCCGCTGCTGGGCGCTTCGGAGAGGACGGAAGAACTGGCAGCACAAGACGTGGTGAACTCTACTATGAGCATCATTACGACTGCTTGCCGCACTTCTATGCCCCGTCGAAGACCTCGGCACGGCAAGCCCCAAGTGTCCTGGGGGTCAACTGAAATCGCTGGAAAGCGAAGGAAGTGTCACAAGCTTTGACGTGAGGCTCAACGGGCGCGGAACCGTGACGAGGCATGCAACCAGGTGGCAGCAAGGCTCGCTGCTGGCAAGACCTAATGCAGAATGTGAACAAGGATCCGTGGGGCCTTGGCTTCAAGCTGGTCATGGGGAAACTTGATGCCCTACGGAAGCCTTGTATACATGACGCGGAAAAGATGGACGCGATAGTGCGGGGACTCTTGCCCGTCCATGTTGACGCTGTCCATGGTGAAACAGCAGTAGAGTGTCCACTCTTCATACAGCTGGAACTGGGGGAGGCAGTCTTCTCATTGAAAGCGAGGAAGGCTCCAGGTCCAGATGGTGTTCCAGGTGAGGTGTTGCGGCTCGTCTATCACCATTGTCCTGACTTGCTGCTCAGCACATTCAACGCTTGCCTACGGGACAGGGTTTCCCCGATACGATGGAAGGTGGCGAGGCTTGTGCTTATCAGCAAGGGGAAGGGAACCCTGGATCGCCGTCTGCATACCATCCGTTATGTATGCTAGACATGGCTGGGAAAGTGCTAGAGAAACTCATCAAGGGAAGACTCACTGACACGATTTGTGCTGCTGGGGACCTATTTCCTCAGCAGTACGGTTTTAGAGCAGGACGTTCTACCATTAATCCGATTGCAGAGGTAGTGAACGCGGTCCAAAAGGCAGAGGCATATAGTCGCACCAAGCGACGGATCGTCCTGTTGGTGACACTCGACGTTAGGAATGCCTTCAATTCCGCTAGATGGGTGGATATTCTGGACACGCTGGAAAACTCTTTTCAAGTTCCAGAATATCTAATGCGGCTTTTGAGGAACTACCTAAAGGACCGAAGGCTGCTGTACGATACGACACAGGGCCAACGAAGGAAGCCCAGGGATCTATCCTTGGTCCGGACCTGTGGAACGTGTCTTACGACGGGCTGCTGGGACTTGAGATGCCAGATGAGTCGCGCTTGGTCGGCTATGTGGATGATGTTGCGGTTCTGGTTGCTGAACGCACCGTTGAACAAGCGCAACTTAGGCTAGGTATGCTAATGTGCCGAGTGAGGGACTGGATGACTGCTCGCAGGCTCAGTTTAGCACTGGAGAAAACCGAAGTGGTCATCTTGACAAAAAAGAGAATCCCTTGAGTAAGAATGATCACTATTGGAGACATACAAATAAAATCGAAGTCAGCGGTAAAGTACCTGGTGCTACTGATCGACTCGAAGATGAGTTTCTCTGAACAAATCAGGGCAATGGCTGAGAAAGCTGCTTCGGGAATATTGGCTCTGAGTCAACTTATGGCCAACGCAGGGGGACCCAGCCCATCAAAAAGACGCCTCTTGATGAGTGCTGTAGGGTCAGTGCTACTGTACGGAGCAGAGGTATGGGGCGACGCTCTCAGCAAGGAGGTATATCGAAAACGATTGGCACAGGTACAGAGAAGAGGAGCACTGAGAATTGCATCTTCGTATCCAACAGTCTCTGACTCGGCGGTGAGAATGATTGCAGGCGTGATACCTGTCGCCCTCCTTGCTACATAGGGAGCGCCACGCTATTTACTTGCGCCGAAACCACGATGCGAGGGAGACGGTTGTCCGCAAGGAGAGACAGCACTCACTCAACGATTAGCAGCAGTCTTGGGTCCGTTGCACGAAGGGAAGGTGGACTGCACGCCTCATCCCGGATGTGAGACCGTGGCTGAATTGAAGGCATGGTGAGACTGACTTCCATCTGACCCAGCTTTTGAGCGGGCACGGGTGTTTTCAGTCCTACCTGCATAAGATTGGTAAGTCACGGTCTCCCGATTGTCGGTTTTGCCCAAGAGAGGAGGACAATGCCTGCCACACATTTTTTGCATGTACAAAATGGGTACACTTAATGTTCTTTCCCTGACCGAAACATGGTTGAACAATTCATTTGTAAACGAAAAGAACTTGATGAAAACTGAACTATTTATAGGGACGATAGAGATTATCATAGCACTGGACAGACCCGGGGTTGGGGTGTTCTTAATGCTGTGCATAATTCCTTTTCCAGCAAGCTGGTCAGCATAGTTCCAAATCAATTTTATCAACATAAAATCATCCGCATCAAAGTGGAGAAATCGAATTTATGCGTTGGTGTTTTTTATATTCCACATGAATCAGGTGAGATAATCTACAATGATGTGTTTAATGTAATTTCTTCACTAGCTGCTTCCATCAAGGAAGAAGATAAAATTACCATCTCTGGCGACTTCAATTGCCCTAATTTGTCATTCATGGTCGATGAAGCTGATGGTGGTCTTCTGCCAATAAATTTTTCGGACGATATTGACTTCGAACTTACTAACACTTTTTATGGTAATGATTTGCAGCAAATTGTTTCGACTCCTAACCATTACGGTGATTGGCTATTTCTGATATTTACAAACGCATACGATGACTTAGTGGTCAATCCGACTGGTGAAACAGAGCATTTATTTTCTAATACCCTCCACCATTCTACACTTTCTGTTGAGCTGTCCACTACCGATGAAGCAAACCAGCTATCTAACAATAACAATTTGTATACGACTTCTATAATGCTGATTATGATGGCACAAATAACTATCTTCGTCAAATTGACTGGACTGGTACTCTTACAACGTTAGGTGTGGACGATGCAGTAGCTCGTTTTTACAAGATTTCCTTGAATGCCGTTGAAAGACACGTACCTAAGATAAAAAAGAAGAACAAACTCTCTGAGCCTTGGCTGGATAGTGGGCTCCGTTACTTGCGAAATCAAAGAAATAAGCTTTATAAAATAATTCAATCAAGATCCAATGTGAACCATGAGATGAAATCCAAAGATGATGAGCTAGCGAAGGGATTTCAAATTAAATCCTGGAAAGCATATACATCATATGTTAACACAATTGGAGAAAATATTATTCGTGATCCAAAGAAGTTCTTTGATTTCGTAAATATAAAATGTAAGTCGCATGACTTTCCTAAATTCATGATATATCAGGAATCTAGCTCTTCGAACCCAATGGATATTTGTGAATTTTTTGCTAGCCACTTTCGATCCATTTATTCAACAACCAGCTCTTCGTACTATGCTCCTTCCTCGGATCTATATTCAGCCATTTCAATTAAGGAAATTTTTATTTATTTCAAAAGATGAAATACTTAAAGCAATAGAAGATCTTGAGCTCAATAAAGGACCAGGCACTGATTTACTCCCTGCTTACTTTTTATTCAACTGCAGAGAGCAATTGATCTTACCCTTATATATCCTTTTTAACAAATCCCTTGCTGCTGGAATTTTCCCCTCATCTTGGTAGTCATCACATTTGACACCAATAAAAATAAAGATAAGGGGTCGGTTGAGAATTACAGAGTTATTGTTATTTTATCAGCTACACCAAACTATTTGAAACAAGTTGAGTAAGCAGGAGAGTGCTCCTACCAGGAGGTCTTTGTAAACATCCTAGGGTTAGAAACAAGTTTTCTAATAGCGTGAATCGATAACTTGAATTATTCATCCAATACTTTGATATGAAGTGGTTCAAATTTATACAAAAGATGCACAATTTCTTTCATAAGCACAGTGCAGCCGCCATTTTAATCTAGCTTAAATGATTTTTCTGAATGCTCGGCCGATTGAACATGTTCAAGTTAAACACTATTCCTTAAATTTTCATGAAAATTGAAAGAAACTACAAGTGCATAAGTCAATTTTAAATATATATAGGGTTTTCCAATAAGAGGTGCTATTTTGAATAGATATTGTGATTTAACACCTTGCGACTTCTTCCTTTGGAGCTACGTGATAGAAAAGGCCTACGCCAATAGCCCAGCGTCGATTCAGGATATCAAAGATGAAATTCGTGAGGCTATTGAGCACATACCGCAGCCACTTTGCGATTTGGTTATGGAAAATTTCATGAAGAGGATATGGTCCTGTAAGCGTGTCGCAGTGGTTATTTGCCCAATGTTAGTTTTCGCTATTAACGGCATATCTTCTTCTTTATAATGAACTAAACATCCGATCATTTATATTAAAAAATAGCATTTTTCTTTTAATATCAAAATAACACCTCTTATTGGAAAACCCTATATCAACCATAAACACGTGTTATTGTAGTTGTAATTCCATATAATTGAAATGGCTATAACTCACTTGATTATGATTCGATCTCAATTAAATTTTGTGAACATATATATCTTATGTTAGTCCATATAATTTCAAGAAGTTTAAAGGTACCGTTTTGATTTTATGGGCAAAAATGTGAAATCTACAAATCATACTATAATTAACAAATTGAGCAAATTTCGATTTCTGAGGTATTTGTTGCCCTTGTACTCATGAATGCCCACATTCGTGATAATTTTCCGATTTTTCGGCTCAAAGGTGTCCAATCGCGAGGGGGGCGGACACAAATTTTGGGTACATTTTGCCTTCCCCTGGACCCCCTAATTCACTAGATGATTTTTTTATTTCAGATTCTAAAAGTTCTAATCAAGACCTTTCATTTGATACCCCACTTGACTACCTTTGATTAAAAAAATTTTTGAAGGGCCAATTCGTTACTATAAAAATTTTTTAAATTTTTGTTAAGGCCTTGACTTTTGAGAGACCATCACTTCTGACCTTTTCACAAAGTTTGAGCATTCTAGCTTCTAGCTTCTAGCTGTGACGCACGGACAGACGGACAGACGGACAGACGGACGGACGGACAGACGGACGGACAGACGGACAGACAGGTCGCGAAACTAGTAGGTCTTTGTAAAAAAAAAATTTTACAAAGACCTAAAAATAGTCTGCTTCAAATTATCTCCCATTATTGAGCCACGGCTTAAAGATCAAGAGCATGGTTTTCGTAAAAATCGCTCGACCACAACTAATCTATCCGTGATGGTGTCTAGCATTCTCTGTAAAATGGAACTGGGGCACCAAATTGACGCGATTTACACTGATTTTAGTAAAGCGTTCGATCGGGTCAACCACGAAATCCTAATACACAAGTTTAAAAGATTCGGAATCGGTGGTTTTTTACTGAACTGGCTTGGCTCATATCTCCATGATCGGACTCAAAATGTTAAATTTCAAGGTTTCATATCCAAAGAAATAGATGTTTGCTCCGGTGTAACACAAGGCAGCCATCTGGGCCCTCCCCTTTTTAACATCTTCATTTCTGATCTTTCTGAGGTCTTGTCGGATATTCCTCATCTTTTATATGCCGATGATTTTAAGCTTTACCATGTAATAAAGTCTCAACAAGATGCATTATTCCTTCAAATCAAAATCAACTCCCTGTTAGAATGGTCCCAAATTAACCAACTTTCCTTGAACTTTGAAAAATGTCAAGGTATAAGTTTTTCACGGAAACGCTTAACTTTAATCAACAATTATCATCTTTACTATCATAAACTTAGCCGGGTTGCTATCCACCCGGCCACCCGACATTGGTGTCACTTTGGATAGAAAAATGCGTTTCCATTTGCATTGCGGTCATGTCATCAATAGGGCTAGTAAGCTCCTTGGTTTTATCAAACGTCGATCTAAAGAATTTGAGAATGTATGGGTCTCTAAGACATTATACTTTTCTTTAGTTCGTCCTATCCTTGAATATACTTGTCTAATCTGGGACCTGAGCTTTAATGTTCATACCAACACAATTGAGTCGGTTCAAAAACAATTCGTCGTTTTGCCTTTTTTTTTTTTTTGTTGTAGGGAGGTGAAGGCATTTATGCCCGCCGAGTCTGGCAGTGTGGGACTCCCATGGAGGATACCTTTGGACTACCCACAAAACACCTCCCCTGTCAATCTGAGAACCTAGCCGTTTTGCCTTAAGATCATTATTTAATCCGAAAAATTTTTCAGATTAGCCATCATATGAGCATAGACTTTGGATCCTAAATATATCAACGCAGGCCTCTAGAAGATTTATGTTCGTGTTTGATATCCTTAGAGGCACTATTAAAATACCATTCCTAGCTGACAGAATTAAGGTCCATGAGATATCGCGAATCACTAGACATTCGCGTCTGCCGATTGAAGAGCGACACCATACAATTTACGCGGATAACAAGCCTGTAAACAAATGTTGCAAAGCTTTTAATTCACTAAGCGCACTTTACTCTCCAACCATCTCCAGATCCAATTTCAAAATTTTATTATTAAGCACCTTATCCTCCGAGCTCCATCCCTCATACCCAGATTAAGAATGATATTTTATTGTACTATTCATTATATTTTATTATTTTGGTTTTTTTTTTTTTTGTAACGATGCCTTGTTTGGCAATGAAATAAATAAATAAAATTAAATAAAACAGCCATTCACCTTTAAGTAACTATTTGCTATTTTTTAAAATCCACCGCCCCCCGTATCTTTTCTTTCCCAATTGTATGTGACCCTGCCACCCTGGATTAAAGAATCCTATGCCAAAAACCGATATCCACAACTGCGTTGACTTCCGTAGTTGCAATAATATGTAAAAGAATATATGAGTAAAAAAGCTTATTTTAATTCTTTACAGCAATTTTCTATCGCCACTTCTCTTTGAATGTTCAAATGGTGGAAATATGGAATTTTGAATTAATTAAGTACAAAAAGTTACTGAACAGAATTACTTTGACTACTAGCTCCACAAACTTTGTTGTAAAAGGAAACTTCATCATTTAAAATTTATTTTAATATTCCCTTTAGTAAGGGAATATTTTATTTGTGTAAAATGTACATTTGATAATGCACATGTAATACTTGTATATTATATCTTGAATATTTTAGGCATACGTAAAGATAGGTAACAAGAAAGTTTAGAAGGTAGAAGAGTTTTTACTTCATAACATATAGTCTGTAGTAGTACTGAAGTATTTGATGTTCAAAGTCACTTCTGAATAGTGTCGTTCAAACTGAAAACAATTTGGTGCTTCTGGTTTTCCATATTAAATTTCTGATTTGACTTATCATATCATCGTTAAAATAAAGATAATTAAAGTGAAATACTCTCATATTTTTCTCTTCTAACAAACCTCAACCAGCTTAAATACTTTTTCGATTTATGATTTATAGAATCGCCTAAAAACATAACTTATAAACCTGAAAGCTTAACTTTTAACTAGTTGCGTGAGTGATAATATTTTGAGTTCCACGTCAATTTCTTGAATTATTCCAAAGTAGAAAGCGAAAGTTAACGTACATATCTTTCCTCGTTAGTGTTGTGCAAATAATAACAAACATAAGTGTTTTTAGTGACCGTCAATTTTGTTTATTATTAACATTAAATGGTGCAACATCGAGGTGAAAAGTCGTCGACCCAGCTGTGATACGTTCTGATTCAAATTTAGAGCGTATCATAACTGAGTGGGCTTTTATTTCGTCCAAAAGAACCGCTCAAAAAAAATCTCATTGTCATCAACGAGATTCAAACTAGGAACCTACGGCTTACGCAGCGAGCCCTCTAACCACTACTGTACAGGAAGGAATAAAGCCAATGGTAAGACAAGCTGCAAAGCTCATTCGCTAACAGCTACGGGTTTTGCAATATAATTTTGAAATAGTTACAATATGAAGATGTCCACTCTCGTCACTTTAGCAGTTTGAAAAATTCTTCGATTTGATATACCTGTAGAGTGTTTCCAGTCCGTTCCAGGCTTTCTCAACAAACCAGTACTTAAACGAAAAAGTTTCTTATTGAAAAATATTAATCTTCTCATGATAATAGCATTCCGACTATACCAAACTCGATATTCATTTGTCAAGACTGGTCCAAATAGATTCTTGTAGCGGATAACTTTCACCTTTGGCATTTATATGGATCGCACACATTCATCCATTGACTGCCTTACAATCAATAATATACGATTTGAACTTCCTATCCACGATTAAGGCTACTCCAAATTCTCGCTTTCCAGCAGGCTTCCCGCTTTTGAATATTGTATGCCATTTCATATGTTGAATATCACTTCCATTTCAGTTCGTTCCTGTATTAACAGTACATTTAATTTATATTGACTGGCCTATTGTAAAAGGTCTTTAATAGCGCCAGGGTCACTCAGTGATCTGATATTCCAGTATCTAATGCCATAGTCCATTTTTCAGTTACGAAGTCGTTTTCGTTGGCCCAATGTTTTCCAAGGCTCAATTTCAGGTTTTGAAAAAAATGTAGGGTTTCCCAGGGACAGGAAGTTAGATTATCGTCCAACCTCCATTCCGGTGGCATGATTATTACTTTCGATGCCGTTATCAGGAGCGAAAGGATCGCCTTCACCCTCTTAGGCCAACACAAAAGAGGTATAAGCAGGATTTACTAGCAGAGGTGTAAATGTGTTTGGAGTTGTTGGCATTTCATTGTCCCATAATTGGAGAACCAGTAAGCCCAATATACGACCCGGAGAACATTTACTACGAGTACTCTTTGGTCGTGGGACTTATGATGGGGGTCATGAAAGCTGTAGGTTGAGGTTACAAGGGAACCCCTTGTCCTTTCGCAAATGAGCTCGGAACCATCTGCAGCGAGGTTGTTTTTCCAATTAATTGATCATGTCTAGTAATTTTCATTTGGTAATATATGATATTGTTTTTTTGACTAAGGTTTTGATTGAATATTGTTCAAATTTAAAATACCATGTAGACCATTAAGTTTTAAAGTAATTAAACCGTTTGAAACTTGCTTTATTATTTAAAAAAATGTATAACCGTTGAATCGGTAAAACGCATTTAAATTTGAGCATTTTATGTCAATGAAAAAATTCAAAACCCGAAACAAAAGCCTCTTAAAACATTTAAATTTTCATTGAAAGGTATTGAAGGCTTCCATCGCATTCCAAATCAAATATTAATTATGTAATCTTGCAATTAACCTTAATTTCTCATCCCTTTGTAAATGCTGAGAGTTGCAGGATTCCAGCCAAGTGCTAATGCTGGTTTAATGTACGTTTCTGATCTAGCTCCAAAAGTTTCATATCCTGACCGTATCAACTTGTACTGAAATATACGAGTACATTGTATATTCTGTTGACAGTATGGCTATGCATGGACAGCTATTATTGTCCGCAATATGTCCATTGTATCGATTCAGTGATTTATATGTTCGTTTGCCGACATTTTCATTGTATGTTAGACATTCATAGCAAAATACATAGTTCCGTGTTTGTGTACGTTACAATCTGCCAGACACTTTGAAGTGAATGTGTCGTTTTCAAGTTTCCCTTAAATGGAAACATTCTGTTTTGATCCTTGCGAGGGTGGACGTTGTTTGAAGACATTAATAATGCATTAAGCTTTAGAGTAGCACACATCACTTTTGGACATGTTTCCATTCATTGTATGACGTGAAATCCATTAGGTTGAATTTTTGGCTTAATTGTTTGATTAGCATCAGAATATGAAGAGGAGCTTATCAAATGTCCTGAGTGATTGTTTTTCTTCATTTGAAATCGATGAAAAGAGTTTGAATTAAAAGGAAAGCAGTCTTTGGCTTTGAACATGTTTCAAGATTTAAAATGCAAAATTAGTTACAACGGCAAAATTAAAAAAAAATATAGCAATAAAAATAATATAAAATGTAATTTGGAATTGTTTTCTTTTTATGATCAATATGATAATATCGTTTATTCGTTATCATCATAAGTAGCATTAGATACGAATAACGCAAGTAAAGTTGGACTCATAGCCAGAGATCTTCGGTGAAGTGTCGTATAGGAACTCACGGTCCAAATGTAAAACTCCAAATTTTAGTGAAAGCTATTTACGTCCTGAGCATGAGCCTCCAAAACATAATACGCTTCATGACGTTTCCTTAAACATCCCCTATTAGTCTGAGAATATAGCTTGGAACCGTTTGACACTTTACTTCAGACTAGACTTATTTTCTTATGCCATCAGGTACCTTCGGTTTACCGGAGTCTTCTTTCCAGCGGCGAGAAATGGAACAAAAGGGATTCCTAGAAAGAGGCTCCCTGTCCTTAATGCCTCCTGGTACTATAGAGTGGCCTATTAGGACTGTTTGAATAAAATAAACCCCTCAGTTCTAGTCGTCAAATGATTTGAGTATCACTTCGATTATATTTTCTGGGGACAGCTCTTTAAGTTCAATGAAGAGATAAAAATGCAGCATGTCCCATCTTTTGCAGACAAAGTAGGTGCGATAGGCGTCATCCATTTTTCCTGTACAAAATATGCAGCCGAGAGGTAGTGACTTACCAAGCTTGTGCATGTACGAGTAAAACCAAAAATATCCGAGTCAAGTAGAAGTCAGTTCTACCATGCTTTCAATTGACCCACGACCTCAGGTCCAGGCTTAGCCCCACGGCCCATCTTCTCTATGTATTTCTCCCTATAATTGTTTTTAGTTGCTGAGAGAGCCTAGCCTTTCCATCTTGAGCCTACTCCCTATCACCTTCATTTTTGTGCAGGTTAATATTTCTACACTGTCTTTTAACGAGGGCGATGGGTACTACCTCTTTGATTGCGAATGCTACCAACCCGCAGAATGTGGTTTCAGTCTATTTAACTGTTTTACATAGATTTTAAAGTTTGAAATCTTCTTCTTCTTCTTCTTAGCACTACAGTCTCTTTCAGGCCTTTGCTTCTTGCAAATAGCGCCTTCAACTGTCTCGGTCCGTTGACTGCGTCATCCAATTCCAAAACCCGAGCAGCAATGAACTGTCTTCGTTGACCGAGTCAGACCAGCGTTTCCTCGGTTTCCCCACTGACCGTCGGCCTTCAGTTCTCACTACAAATACCTTTTTGAGTATCCGTTGTTCGTCCATACGATGCATGTGTCCAGCCCATTGCAGCTTCCATAGTCTTACAATCCTTGAGACATCCGGGTCATCAAAAATTTCATACAGCTCATGGTTGTATCGAATTCACCATTGGTCCCCATCTAGCTTCACTCCGATTATTCGCCTCAGGACCCGTCACTCAAAGGCGTTCAATATATTTGCGGATGCTTGGGTTAGGGTCCATGTTTCACACCCATAGCATAACACAGGTCTTATGACAGATTTATATACTTGGAGCTTTGTTTTCCTGTGTATGCAGCTGGTCTTCAAGATCGTCAATACTGAATTAAAATATTTTATTTTCGAGCTGTATTCTTCGGCGTATTTCGTCTCTTTCATTGCCCGTTTTCGTTATTTTGGCGCCTAAATACACAAATTTGCTAACATTCTCGATACTGTATTCCTCAAGTGTGATATTTTGTGTATTTGGGGTATTTTTCCTCGACTGCGTCATGAGCTTTGTTTTATTTTATTTGAAAGTTTGAAATGCCTTATTTTAAATCACTTTGAATATTTGGGATCTACTTCAAATCACTTGATCGAATACAGGTGCTTAATTATATATGTGCAAAGCGTTTAGATGTTTAATTTTCATAACGCTTTATAAATGTTTCAAGATAAAATTGAGGGTGCATAAAATGCTTTTAAACGGCTGACATACATGTTGCTAGTATAAAGATCGACAACCACGATTTCGGCCAGGTAAGATGTTAGGCATTGAAACTTGTAATCTTGCCGGCTCAAGTCAAAGCCAGTTTAATGGTAAAGTAGGGTCTTAATTCTTGTTTTATTGATAGTGCCTGCTGAATTAGAAGCTATACACATAAGTGCACTGAACACTGCCTCCTTAAACCTGGCCATCTTGCTAGGTTTGATAATGCATAGAAAATCAAGACTGACAATCAGCTGTTTTATCAATGACGTCATCACTTTTTTGCTTTTATTATCAGCTGACATGACATTTCTCTAGTAAGTGTCAGATTGCATTCAAATTATGGAAGAGTTATAGGCGGCACTTTGTTTCCCGAGAAATTGTTTAGCAGGTTAGCCTGAATTGTTTGTTGTGAGTCGTGCTGTCGTATTGAAAGTTGCAAAGCAGTCAATTAAGTATTCCATACACATTTTAATCCACATTAACCTGAATTTCATTCATTTTTTGATTGCAAATCGCATCGAAGACGAAGTAATAAAGGCAATGCTAAATCGTCTCCTGTGGAATAAAATCTGGTACATCTGAAATGGTACCAAGAAATAAACCCTCAAATAGTAGCGCAGCACCCGAAATATTGACTATACATCATAACAATACATCTCATGATGAAATGGATGAGGATAACGGAAATGAAAATAATCGTGGATTAACATGAACTCAAAGAGCATGTTTTCGTCGTCGAAAAAATGCCACGAACGGCATTCGAGTCGAAGGAGCGCTTGGCTAGGAGCTAATAGTCAAGAGGAATTAATTAGCGAAGCGAGCAGTACAACATCATCATCATCATCAAGTTCTTCAGATGATGATAGTGAAGAAAGCGCTGGTATTCCGGTTTCTGAGTTATGCCACTCTAGGCGGCATAAATGTCTCCCGGCACGCAATCGCTCAAACGATTCCGAAGACAGCAACAAACCTAATGATCAAAAAGCGAAACCAAAGAAACCTGCTCAAAACAGTACAGTGTACCCCCTTATACCGATGTATTAAGCATTATCTGGGTGGCATACTTGATAAAGCGATGAGATGTGAATGCAGATTGCGCCTGGAGGAAGTTGAAGTGGCAGAAGGAACACTGCTGATAAGCAAGATAAAGATGAAGATGAGAACAGAAGGGGAACAAGGGTATGTTATCGTGACATTGAAATAATTCACCTTGTTACTTAAATATTCAATCAATTTTTTCAGAAACCTAATCAAAAGCCGATACAGTGAAAATACTCTTGAAGAAACGATAACTCCTGAAATTATAACAAACAGATGAAGTTCACCCCCACTTTGCCAAGTGAGAATGAATCGCAATAGCAGAGTTTTACCCAAAGAAAGAAAGGAATGTTAATGAGCTAGATGTGCCGTACGACGAAGTTGATCCTTTGGAGCTCCCATCATCAGTCATAGATAGGATATGATCGCAAAACAACCATGAACCGGAAAAACTTACAGCCGCGATACTCCTACCGTAATGACGATAAGTATGAAGATGATGAATTTGATGTAAATTCTTCCAAAGAAGCAGAAGACGAAGAGAAATCGGCGTCAAAAGATAATGAGCCTCTAAAATCGGCATCAAGTCCACGTTCACAAATAGTTGTTAATAATATTCCATCGAAAAGTCGATCGTCGCTACGCTCCAAGCGCTTCATTTTTAATAATCACGATGATCAAGACTATGACGAGGAGTTCACTGACTATAATGATCGTGACCGAAGTAGACGCTCACAAAACAGGCACAATCAAAATAGAGCACGTTAAAATGAAAGCTCAGGTGAAAGTTCTCCAGAAGATGACAAACTTCCAAAAAAAAAGAACAGGAATGCGTCCAACGTCAGTTTCTTCTCCACAATCTTCTTATTGTCAACGATTCAACGCAGCGACAAGCAGTTCCAATTCAAGAATGGTAAATATTAGTAACGAGGATATCGATAGTGAAAATGAAGACAATGAGCAAACAGTTAACATCAGCAGTCGATGTCGTGTGGGGGAAATTACGGCCAAAGCTCGAGACTGTTTTAAAGAATAGCGGTGACTCTATCACTAAATGTAGTTTTCTAATTTTGAAATAAGAAAAAAATATTAAAAGAATCCTGTAAGATGTTCAATACTATTACAATGATGATCATTTTGTTAAATGTAAGTTCAAAAATTTTACTAGAAACAAGAAAGTGTAGTTTAATTAAGCGGATCTTTAATCATTATTTAAATTAAATACTTTAAAATACGGAATTCGTTTTTCTTAGTTTATTTTTCAACTGCATAAAACTGTGTTTACGAGTATATATTTAAATTATTGCACTCGATCAGTGTCTTATTGCGAATACCGGCGTACCGACTATCTCCCATTCGCAACTTCAACTGCCGCCGTAATATTTCCACCTCCCTTTGGGCACTTCTACTTTTTCCTCTATAAATTTATTTATTTTTTTTACATTTTTCCGTTTTCCCTTTAATTTTTACTCCCCCATCATCACAATACTACCCTTTTTCCTTATTAACAACTACGAAAAAATAATACATACTAATAATTTCAATTTTCCCACTAACAACGTTCCATTTATTAATTCCCACTAACAAAATTTCATTCTATTCATTTTCCCTAACAAAACCTAATTCCTTCCTTAATACTAACTAATTCCATTCCCACTAACAAATTTTATTTTTTTTATACTAACAAAAATGAATTCAAAAGTATCCTATAAGATGAAGGGTAGTGAATTGGTGAAGAAAGTGGAATCAGCGTCTTGCGAAAAGTGGCCGTTCAGTGCTTTAATTTCTGGACTTTGTTCACATTAATTTTTAAATTGAAGTTTGAGTTTCAGGTGCCCCGAATTTCTTTCTTTTGTTCTTCGCCAAGCGCTCGGAGTTCAACAAGGAAAGTGTAAGTAACTATTTGAATTTTTTTTTGTATAAATACTCGTATACTGTTAGTTTTTGTCTCAAATTAATAATTTTCTTTTTTTTTCTTGTTAATAAATTGTATGTAAATTGTATTTTGCTTACATAAATTGTAAAACGGGGAGTTAAAATTTGTAAATTTCACTTTTAGAATTTTTTTCTTTTGTTTTTGTTTGAATTAAATAAACGTCCATGTCCTATTAGAAACCATATTTTTCATTTCTTGAAATGACCTCCCCTTTCCCGGCCTTTTCCCACTGTGTTTGTTTCTTTATGTAAGGTGGCTCAGCACGAGCAGGGGGTGTCCCGGAAGTCCCACGACACGACTGAGCGCTAGCCGGCCTCAGTATGCCACCCCGGGCTACACACCTCTCTGCTAATTCCTAATGTCTGCAACTGCGGTGACTTCCGTGGTTGCTACATATGGCGCCCAATCATAGGCTTTCTAATATGTTTAATTGATTTTGATTGCTTGCTTTTATTATAGTTTAAATTTTACAATTTTTGGTTTGCTGGGCTTGAGTACCTGGAGTGCCTGACTTGAATAGTGGTCTGAGCATTCCAGGGAAATTATTTTTTTTTGTTTTTGTTAGAAATTTTTGATGATTGTTTGAGTAATAGTTTGAAAAGTTTTAGTTTAGATTTTGATATTAATTTATAGGTTTTTGATCACGGGGTTCGCCGCAGTTGCAGTGGCGCCTACCGTGCTGTTTTGTGTTTAACAGTCTTCACCGGCTATGACAGTGGTCAAGCTGTGGCAATGTAGATGTTGGTTGGGGTTCACCGAATTTTGAGTCGTTGGTTATATCTCCCTACACGGAATAGTTGGACTTGGATCCAACTCTTGGAATTAGCCAACGCTTTCGGCCCTTCCATCATCTATCTGGTGGTAGCTTTGGGATTTGTGCGGCTCTTGTCCGAATCATTATGAAGTCCGTAGTATTTCATAATGGTCTCGTAGTCAGCCCTTTGAGGTGACAATTAGAGCGGAGTCCGCCTACGAGTACCATGGCTATGCCAGGTAATGTTGCAGTTTGTCTACTTTGTGTCTCATAAACTTTTAGCACCCATCCCATGTAATTACCTGTTCTTTTCCTTTTTCATTAATGGGGAGAATCATTTTGAGAAATGAAAGTGCAAAGTCAACTATTATAGTTCAATTTACACTCGCCTGCACTCATTCCACTTGTTTTATTATACATTTTCTTTTATCTCGCTATCATATTGAAAGTTTAGGGTTTTATTGATTGTTTAATAGTTACAGTTAGGTATTTGGTTATTTTATTTTATTGGGGAATGTAGGTTTAGCTTAGTTATAGATTATTGGGTTTAATTAGGGTTTTGACTTAGATTAGTTTTAGATTATTGATTTTACGGTTGTTGGTTTAGAATAATTTCTTTTAATTTTAATGATTGAGTTTGTTTTAGTTAATTTTGGATTTGAGTGATTTTAGGTTGGATTTGATTATTGAGTTTAGTTTAGGTTTATCAGTTACGTTTTGGTTAGGGTTAAGTTTCAAGTATTGTATATTATTGAGAATTTCAGTTTTTATTTAAGCTAGTAAGATTTTAAATTTTCAAATTTTATACATTTATTTACTTGTCCGTTTGTCGATCTGGCATTCAAATTTTAATTTATTTTTAAAGAATCGCTTGTTTGTCCATCAGTGATTTATAAAATTATTTATTTTATTCAAATTGTCAGTGTTGTCCGTCTGTTCATTGATTTTTATATTTCTAAATAGTTTAGATGATCTGTGGGTTTTTATCATTTTTAATTTTCATTATGTTACCGCACACGCCATATGATTACTTCGCTTGCCCTTCACCACGTTCTTCTCAGGATTTGCCAGAATCTCATTCACAGCATCCGTTCCGGGATAATTGCCAGACACCTGAATCGGATGAAACTTTTATTCCCATGCATAAATGGGGATTCAAGTTTGATGGAGGCTCAGGTGGAATGGATGCTCGCCAGTTTGTGTTCCGTGTTAGCACCCTGTCTCAAAGCTACGGTATTTCGGAGCGTGAATTGGTGTCGACCCTACATATTCTCCTGCAAGGATCTGCCGAAAACTGGTACTGGCAGATGCGTGAACTGCATGGAGACTTGAGTTGGAGTCAGCTGAAATGTGAACTCATTGAGCAATTTGGATTTCGGCTTGATGATGCACATATTTGGGAAAATATGTTCGCCCGCAAGCAGAGATCCCACGAGCCGTTCATAGAGTTTTTTGAATCCATTGAAGCGATGTCTCTCCAACTCAGGACTCCAATGAGGGACACAGATCTGCGAGAACTAGTCTTTAAGAACATGAATCTCCGATTGCAGGAGCATCTGGCTGGACATGAGTTCTCAACCGCCCGAGATCTCGTCAGAATGTGTCGCCGAATTGGAGTCACATGGCAACGGCTGGAAATGGATAACCTTCCATATCCAGTTCAGACATGTAAAGTCAAATCTGTGCAACTGCATGACGAATTTTCGGCTGGTTATGATTCATGTCTCCGACCCGGTGCCCTCCCTGCTGAAGCGCATCCGGCTATTCCCCTGCAATCATTTTCTCGGGAAATTGGAATTCAGTCACCAAGGTCTGTTGATGTTTCTACACAGACGTCGCTGCCTGAGGTCCAATTTCACCAAAGCAATTCCCTGGACGTGGCTTGTGACTTTGATTCTGACTGCAAGCCTACCCACAAGCGGCGAGGATCGAAGTCACGATTCCACAGATCATGGAAATATTTTGTCACGCGACGGTTTCTCAAGCGAGCGTGCATTGAGTCAATCGTGGCATCGCACGAAGACAAGCGGCCTTATGCTGTGATCAGCATTAAGGGACGCAAATTGAAAGGTCTGCTAGACAGTGGTGCAAGCGTTAGCATCCTGGGAGCGGGAGCCCTTGACCTCGTCCGTGACCTTGGTTTGTATCTTCATTCGATGCATTCCAACGTCAACACGGCATCAGGTCATAAGGCTGACGTGTTAGGATACGTTACTGCATTGGTTCAATTCAATAATCGAACTCGGTTGATTCGGTTTTTGATTGTTCCGGCATTAAGGTATTCTATTTATCTCGGGATTGATTTTTGGGACGCTTTTAACATCGCGCCAGTTTTATTGCCCCTGTCTGCAGAATCTTTTATGTCTACTTCAGTCCCCTTGAGTCGTTCTTCTCTTGAGGCCGGTGACCCATCCGATGTTGTTGACCACCACCTATCGTCCATCGATAAGGTGAAGCCAATTTCTAAACGTCATTATTCGGGTACTGCTCATTGCGCGGTCGATACTCATTACAGTGGTGAAATCGTACTGCTGAATGAGGTGCACAATGATTCGGATGGAGTATTGTCTGCTGGGAGGAGCGGGTTAAGTGACGGATACTGGGGCTCGCCAATCACCTAAACAGAAACCAGACAGAATATTTCCATGGTGTGAAGTCCAGTGAATGTCTACTTTTTTGTTTTTTTCCAGTTACCTCTGCCGACATTCTTTGTTTGCCCGGCTGAATGAGACACTCAGGGTCTGGGTCGTCCCCACGATTGTTGCGAATACCGGCGTACTGACTATCTCCCATTCGCAACTTCAACTGCCGCCGTAATATTTCCACCTCCCTTTGGGCACTTCTACTTTTTCCTCTATAAATTTATTTATTTTTTTTACATTTTTCCATTTTCCCTTTAATTTTTACTCCCCCATCATCACAATACTACCCTTTTTCCTTATTAACAACTACGAAAAAATAATACATACTAATAATTTCAATTTTCCCACTAACAACGTTCCATTTATTAATTCCCACTAACAAAATTTCATTCTATTCATTTTCCCTAACAAAACCTAATTCCTTCCTTAATACTAACTAATTCCATTCCCACTAACAAATTTTATTTTTTTTATACTAACAAAAATGAATTCAAAAGTATCCTATTAGATGAAGGGTAGTGAATTGGTGAAGAAAGTGGAATCAGCGTCTTGCGAAAAGTGGCCGTTCAGTGCTTTAATTTCTGGACTTTGTTCACATTAATTTTTAAATTGAAGTTTGAGTTTCAGGTGCCCCGAATTTCTTTCTTTTGTTCTTCGCCGAGCGCTCGGAGTTCAACAAGGAAAGTGTAAGTAACTATTTGAATTTTTTTTTGTATAAATACTCGTATACTGTTAGTTTTTGTCTCAAATTAATAATTTTCTTTTATTTTTCTTGTTAATAAATTGTATATAAATTGTATTTTGCTTACATAAATTGTAAAACGGGGAGTTAAAATTTGTAAATTTCACTTTTAGAATTTTTTTCTTTTGTTTTTGTTTGAATTAAATAAACGTCCATGTCCTATTAGAAACCATATTTTTCATTTCTTGAAATGACCTCCCCTTTCCCGTCCTTTTCCCACTGTGTTTGTTTCTTTATGTAAGGTGGCTCAGCACGAGCAGGGGGTGTCCCGGAAGTCCCACGACACGACTGAGCGCTAGCCGGCCTCAGTATGCCACCCCGGGCTACACACCCCTCTGCTAATTCCTAATGTCTGCAACTGCGGTGACTTCCGTGGTTGCTACAGTCTGTAAGGGTCTATCTTATATAATTTCTTCATACATGAATAAATACATGCTAGGCTTCGAAATCAAAGTCAAATCAATAAGCTCATCATTTGATAGTTAATGCCGGGAAAACATTATTGGAATCAGGAGTGCATGTAAATACATGATTTTTAAATTCCAAACAACTGCACATCAAATCTAGCAAGTGGACAATTTTTCTATATATCTCAAAATCTAGAAAAAGTTAAAAGTAAACGAATATGAGTGCTTCATTTACTGAAAATTAAAGTTTATAGAGTAACTCATACCGTTATTTCAAAGCGAAAGAGATAAAAATTGCTATTCGCGATGTCTGAAACACCCTTAACTGCATGGCTAACTCAAGGGTGTAAATAATGCTCAGAGCAAAGATGAGAAAACCTGCTCGAAACAGTTCTCCTACAGCACGAGGTAGAAACTCACAATCCGGATGAAAATTCAGGTAAACCGACAGGAAAAAAACGAGGGAAATCGAATAAAAAATCGCCAGAGTTGTCAGAAAATGAGAATGGTGCGTTAGATGTTCGTAAGGACAAAGTAAGCAGGCAAAAATGACTAAACGTATACCACCGGTGATACATGAGAACCGAAAAGTAAGGAGAACAAAGCAGAATACTAACGAAAATAGCGATCATCGTTCGGGTGAAAATTGCCAGTAAAATGCGACATGCTGGAGGAAGTTGAAGTGGCAGACAAAACACTGTTGATGAACAAGATGAAGATGAGAACCCAAAAGGAACAAGGGTATGTAATCGTGACATTGAAATAATTTGCCTTATTTTTTAAGTTTTCAATAAATTTTTCCACAATCATTCAGATCCAAGTCTAGGTAATTCTGCAAAACGGGCAGTATAACTCTCCTTTTTTGCTAGTCTAGCTCAATTTGCGAACAGTTCTCAAAGATAAAAAAAAATAACACGATGCAAGGTCTAAGTGCCTTAAGATACTGTATTGTCAATCCTTGAATTTCTTGATGTTCCTTAAGTTAATTGTATTAACGAGCGAATATTTTTTTGAAGTATGTTAAGATTATTCTCTAAATGTACTTGATTAAATAGAACAGTGGAAAAAAGGATGAATAAGCCCCAAAACAGCTACCTGATTTCATTCGACCTAAAAGCAGAACCGATTTATTCTTATTTATTTTTTTAATGATTGCAAACATCCGCAACATGAAATTAAAAATTATAAAGTAAGTTTAAAAAAGGATAATGTGCCTTAATTTCAATTATATTTATTATGTTACGAAGCATATGAATTATATACAATGATAAATGAATTAAGACAACTTAACGTATGGATTTAATTTAGGAGCACAGTAGTCTTGGCACACTTATGCCAAACCGCATTGATGAGATCGTAATTTACTTGGAACACAAATCTGAGGCCAGATATCCGAAATAGAAAAATCAATAAAATTCAAAAAAGCTGATTGTGAAATCTTCAATAAGAGTTCGTTTGACTGTCTGATCAGACAGCAACGAATACTGTTGTGATTTAGGAGTGCCTTAGCTGAATGGGCTGAGTAGAACATGGCCGGATTCTTATCGAGAAGTTCTTGGAATGTTCCGACAGAAGGATTCTCAAACTGCAAATATTAATAACAAAAAGTCCATCAGATTAACCAATCAAACATATCTGTAAAATAGAATACCCATACTCAACCATTCCCAGCAACTTTTCTTCCTGTGCTGTGTATAGTGCACGACTTTGAACGTAATTTACCATTTCTGGGTACAAATAACTCATTGCTGCAAATGCGATTCGCGATACTGGTTCCTCAATTTTTATGGATGCATGGATCGTTATAGTGACTTTATCTTGCTTGAACTCTTGCAAGTTGACTTCAACAGCGAGTTTTTTTTCCTCTGCCTGATTCGAAGGGAATTAGGGAAAATTTGCTTCAGCAACTTTGCGCTAGCATGAAAACGGACTTGCTGTTTGACAGGAATTTTGACTTGTAATTGTTTGAAACTGCATTGACTGCCAGGTTTTACTTTTATATGACGTCATGTCACGAAAATTGCAGAGCAAGACGGCCAGGCTTAAGAAGGCAGTGGCACTGAAATAAAGCATGTATGTGCTAAAAACAACATGTCAAACGTTTAAAAACTAACCACATCGACTATACAAGTTGAGCCAAGTAGAAACCTATGCAGATGACATCAACATATTGTCACGATCATATATAACTGGCAAAGAACTCTTCCTGAAACTCGACAGCAAGGCAAAACTAGTAGGGCTATAAATCAAGAGTAATAAAACAAAATTCATGACGCACTTGAGGAAAATACCCCAAAAGCACAAAATATACACAGTATCAAAAATGTGAGCTGATTTGAGTTTTTGGGCAAAAAACATTGAGAACCAGCAATATAAGAGACAATATACGCCAATAAATAATATATTTGACTCAGTTTTGACTATCTTGAAGACCAGCTGTATACACAGGAAAACAGAGCTCTAAGTATACAATTCTATGATAAGACTATGCTATGCTATGCGGGTAAAACCTGCACCCTAACGTATGTATCCGCAAACATATTGAATGTCTTCGAGAGACGGGCCTTGAGGCAAGTAATTGGAGTGAAGCTAGACCGGGATCAATGCTGAATTCGATACAACCATGAGCTGTATGAAATTTTTGACTATCCGAAGGTCTCAACGATTGTAAGACTGCGGAAGTTGTAAAAGGCTGGCCATGTGAATCCTTTCGACAAATATCACATACCCAAAAAGTATTCGTCGGGAGAATCGAAGGAGAAAGACCAGTGGAGAAGCCGAGGAAACGCTGGTCTGACTCGGTCGATGAAGACAGTTTATTGCTGCAAATATTTCAGAATTGAAGGACGTGGTCTAAGGTCCAAGGCAGTTGGAGGCTCTATTTGCAGGAAGCGAAGGCTCAAGAGGGTCTATAGTGATACAAAGAAGAAGAAGTAGACAAAACAGACATTAGCAAACAGTATTTAATATAGTATTAACTGAATATTAAACGTTAAAAAACTTTGTCAAGTGAAAGCATTTTAAATATTCATTTTTTTAATTTTGTTGTTGTAAACTCTATTAATTTTCAGAAGTTCTACAAATTAACGAACGCTAAAGGTCTTCGGGTCCAATTGGACCCAGGTATTATGAAGTATTTACTTCTCGGTTAACAAATGAACTGTTGCCAGTCGAGGGCAACGTTGCCAGAGCCTCCTTACAGCCCGGATATGGCACCAGTGGACTTCTTTCTGTTCCCCAAGAGCAAGAGACACCTTAAGGGGACGCGGTTCTGCGCTCTGGAAAACGTTCAACGTGCTACGACGAGGGCTCTAAACAGCATCGAGGTTGCCGACTTCCAGGGAGCGTTCGGGGATTGGAAAATCCGGTATCAGCAAATTATCGACTCCAATGGGGACTACTTTGATATAATATTAAATATTTGCTTTGACGATTGACTCCAAATGACCACCGCATACTGTAGCTTTGTCAGTACAAATGCAATTATTATAAGTTTCTTTATATGCATTGGAAAATCTCCATATTTTCTCATCATTCCTATCATTGGTGCTAGTTGTCTCCTCACATTATGTATGTGTGCCAACCATGTCAAACGATGATCAATGGTAAGACTGAGAGATTTCATTTCAAACACACTTTGTAATTTGTCGCTGCTAATGTTTAGGTCCTTATTCTTCTGTTTAAAAACCATGCAATTTTTTGTTTTATTATTCAATGCTAGCTTGTTTGCGATAAGCCATGTATAATATTTATCTAGATCCTTGTTGACGATATTCTCTATGGCAACTTTATCCTGTCCTGAATAAAGAAGCACAGTATCATCAGCATATAATGTGTAGTGACATTTTAGTTTACATATATTCAAATTATAAGAACATAACAAAAATAAAGTTGGATCAAGTATGGATCCATGAGGAACCCCCGATTTCATTGGTGCTAGATTGATCAAGACATTATTAACTGATGTTCTTTGGAATTTCCCTTCCAAATAACTTTTAAAAAGTTGTTTCGGTTTGCCTTGAATACCAAACGATTCAAGTTTTTGAAGTAATAGGTAATAATCACCATGTCAAAAGCGTTCTTCAGGTCCACAAAAATTGCAATAACATAATCTCAATTATCAAAGCTTGCATTGATGTAATGGTAGAAAGAAAGTAATGCATCGAAAGTACTCTTGTTCTTTTGAAAGCCAAACTGCTTCGGATTTATGATAGTATTGTCCATTAAGAACAAGTTTAAATGATTATTTACAAGTTTTTCAAATATTTTACCAAATGTTGTCAAAAGTACAACCGCGCGGTAATTGTTCGAGTCCATATGACCTCCTCCTTTGAATATTCTAATAATCTTGATGTGACTATTACTAGTATCATCTGGCTTTGGGGAGCACTATTTTGATTGGAGATGGTCGTTGGGGGAAACTTTGAAGCTAAAGCAATTGAATGGGTAATGTCTTTAACAGATCCGCGAAACACCAGAAACGCACCAATTTTTCACCGGTTTGGCTGTTAAGGAACCATGCTACATGTGACATATGCCTCGGAGTCCTTAGTACGGAGGATAGAAAATTGGAGAGTATTGGAGGACTACTCAGCCAGTGATTATCAGTACACTCTGCTTGAGATCCGTGATCTTGCCGCCTGACATCAGTGCTTTTGACCTTCTACAATTGGGTGAAAAATCGTAAGAATGGACGTCGAAGGGTTCCTAGAGGTGCTCACGGCAGGTGCTCACGGCAGGTGCTCCACGGCAGAGTGTTTCACAGTAGCATAAAAACTGGCAGCTGAAGGCATGTTGAACTCATCTATGAGCATCATCAGGACTGCTCGCAGCACTTCTATGCCCCGTCGAAAGTGCCGGTACGGCAGGCCCCCAGTGTACTGGTGGTCACTGGAACGAGAAGAAAGTGTCACAAGCTTCAGCTCAACGGGAAAGAAACCATGATGAGGCATGTTGCAGGGTAGCAGCTGACTTATATGAGGCAAAAATGCATCCAAGGGGCCTTAATAACAAGCTGGATATGCAAAAGCGTCCCATACAGATGCTTTGCATACACGAAGCAATAAAGGTGGACGAGATAGTGCAGGCACATTTCCCCGCCCATTCTTTCCGTGCTAACGCTGTTCTCGATAAAATAGCAATTTACGATCCCCTCTTAATATTGTCGGAACTGGAAGAGGCAGCACTAGTATTTAAGCAAGGGATGCTCCAGGTCCAAATGAAGTTCCAGTTGAAGTGTTGCAGTACAGCCCATCTTTTCTTCTCGATCAATACTGTCGTTTGCTTGCCTAAAGTTAACGAAAACTTTTCGTACGTCTACATCAAATACAGTCATTATGAAGACCTAATTAGACATGCTCGATTTTTTTCTGAACGGAAAAACTCCATTAGCTCTAATGCCCAACGTAACGCATTACCCCATCAATTCCAAAGCACAAGGTCATTAGGCACTGATGGGGCTTTCCACGTTATGACGTAATGGGGTTTTCCTAAACAATTCCTGAACAGAAAAATCTTTATTTTGATTATTTGATATCCGCAGGCCTTGCTTTGTTGTGTGAGCGGACGCGTTTCGACTAATTTGGATCGTCTTCAGTGTCTAAAAGATGTATGGAAGGGAGTGATTTTATGTAATCGTAGGATGGGTTAAATTATGTCAGGAAGAGGGATATTAGGTTTTAGTTTTTGTATTGTTGGATGTCCTTACATAACAATGCAGACTTTAATTCTGCGACACACTTCCAAAATCACGCTATGACGAACTCTATGACAAACTCTATGATATTACTACATAAACAAAGCAAAGAACTGAGACTTTACATATTAGAAAGGCTTAAAATATATAAACATAGAAAAACAGGTGGTAACATTATCAATGAACAACTTATTACAAATTCCGACGTAATTTTCTCAATACGAGATCACACTCTCCAATGAGACCGTAAACGAGATGAAACAGAACAAGCGGGCATTCAACAATCGAAAATGCAAAAACCGAATATTCCTTACTTTACCTAATTTAGTACTTGACCTAATTTAGTTCTACCTGCTTAAACCATCCTATCACGATATAAAGTTTAATTATTTTACTATGCTCTTCTGTTAGAAGGACTCTCCTGCTGCTTTTATTTGTCCATAAACAGTGTTTGCCTTTCAAATTGGGGCCAATAAAATGATTATTTGATTTTGCAAATAAGGGTGCCTACGAGAAATTTGCCCTTCCGGTTGGTGGTGTGAATCTTAAAAACGTTCTTTCATCAAATATTCAGCAAATTTTCTTCCTTATCGAGACATTTTCCTAAATTTAGCTGTTTTCTATTTGAATCACCAAAATCACACATTTCTACACTATCATCAATTAAAGTAGATCTAAGTTTGAATTTCGAAATATTTTGTGTGAGAAAGAGCGCACAAATTTTTTGCATACCTTTAATTGCTCCGCATCCTTAAGCTCTCCCATTGCACTTTCAACAGCAATATAATTTTTTTTCTTCTTCTTCTTCGTAGCGCTACAGTCCCCCTTGGGACTTCGCTTCCTGCAACAAGCACCTCCAACTGCCTCAGTCAATTCACCACGTCCTTCAATTTTGAAATCAGAGCAGCGATGAACTGTCTTCATCAACCAAGTTAGACCAGCGTTCCCTTGGTTTTACTACCGGTCTCCGGCCGTCAATGTGCCCAACCTATACCTTTTTGGGTATACGTTGTTCGTCCATACAAATAAATTGTTGAGACATCCGGCTCGTTAAAAACTTCATAGAGCTCATTATTGTATTGTCTCTTTCATTACCAGTTCTCAATATTATATTCGCCAAGTGTGATATTTTGGGCATTTGAGATAGTTTTCTCCAACTGCGTCAAGAGATTTGTTTTATTCTCATTGTCCTCGTAGCTTTGCTTCGCTGTCGAGTTGCAAGAAAAGTTCTTTGGCTATTATTAACGACCGCGACAAAATGCTAATGTCATCCGCATAGGCCACCACTTGGCTCGACTTGTATATAAGGGCACCGCTTGTATAGACAGGTAGCTTTCTGATGAGGTACACCAGAGCCAAATTGAATAGCAATGGGGCTAGTCCATCTCCCTGCTTTAGTTCAATATGTCTGTCGGTAAGTTAGTCAAAAGCAATTGAGTATTCCCTCTTTAGATTTCCGGAACTCGAAGAGGTAGCTTTAGTATTGAAGCAAGGAAAGCACTAGCTCTAAATGGAGTTCCAGCTGATGTGTTGTAATGCAGTGCTTCTTTTCTTTTTCTTTGTAGCTCTATAGCCGCTCTCAGGCCTTTTCTTCCCGGAAAAAGTGCCTCCTACTATTTCGGTCTATTGACCGCATCATCTTATTTTGAAATCTGACCAGCGATGAACTGTTTTCGACGGACTTCGTAGGTCCTTGACGTCATTGTCATTTTGGTAAGGCGGGGTAATTTGGCTGAGATACCAAAGCAATGCATTATTTGGCACAGAATGCTATGATCAATACTGTCGGATGGTTGCTTGAAGTCAACGACAATCGGGTGTATATCAGTTTTGAACTCCCAGCGTTTTTCAAGTACTTGCTTGACAGTAAACAATTAGTCTTTTGTTGATCTATCTACTCTTAAACCTCTTTGATACTCCCCAATAATACTGTTGGTATATGATTTGATTTTATTTTTAAGATTTTAAAAAATATTTCGTACGCCGTGCGAAGCAGTGATATGCCTCTATAGTTTTCAGACTGCAGCTTGTGACTTATTTTGTGGATTGGAGTAAAATTGTTTGGCTCCACTCTTTCGACATGTGTCTTTGTTACCATATGTACTGGGTAACTTTATGGCTTGCTTTCTGAATACCGCTGCTAACATCTTTAATGAGCTTAACTGGAATCTCATCGATGCCGAGGGACTTAGTATTCTTTTAGGCTTTGATAGTGGAACATCCTGATTTGATGGGACCAATCGAAGCTCTCCAGAAATATCTTCAAGCTCCGATGTTCTGGAGCTGTGCGGAAAATTAAGAACGTTCTCAGAATATAGACCCTATTTTTTCTTTATCCTGTTTTCATCAGCGGTGATATTGCCGATGCCATGACGGCAGAGCGTGGTCTTGGGCTGATAGCCACATTTCAGGTTTTTCACTTCTTTGTCTGCTTGTCTTGCGTTATTGCTCACTAGACTTACATCAATTCTTTTCAATTGGCCGTTATAATAATTCTGTTTTGATTAGCGATGATGTTGCCGATGCCATGACGGCAGAGTGTGGTCTTTGGCTGATAGTCACATTTCAGGTTTTTCACTTCTTTGTCTGCTTGCCTTGCGTTGTTGCTCGCTAGACTTACAGCAATGCTTCTCAATTGGTCGTCATAGTATTTTCTTTTCTTAATTCTTATTACCTTATTCGCTACTTATCTGAGATTTTCATAATGCTCCCTCTTCTTACTGATTTTCCTACCTACTATAAATATTGTTTATACGCCTGATTCTTTGTGTCTAAATCATTCTAGAACCCTTCAACGAACCAATCATTTCCTTTCCACCGGGCTAGATGTTCGATCACCTGTTCTGCCAAAGTTGTAATCGCTGCTTTGACTTCCTCATCGCATGTTTTTAGCGATGGATTGGGTATAATGAGGGCCAGCTAGTTATCGAGGATCCCCGTGGAATTTTTTGATAATTTCTGGTAAGGGCTAGTCTTCGCTGAGTACGCCTTTGACATATGACATCGAAAAGTTTATTTGATCAAGTCATGAACCGAGTTATAATTGGCTTTTCGGTGTGTACGAAAGTCAAGTATGCTCGGGACTCAACGTTGTTGGATCAGAACATGGTTGATCTGGTTTTGAATATTGCCGTCCGGTGATAACCGGGTCATTTTATGTATGCGTCGATGTGGGAAACAAGTCGAACGTATGACTAGATTTTTGCTACATGCAAAGTCAATCAATTGCTGTGTTGTTATTCGTTTCATCGTGGAGGCTATATCCTCCTCTCATTCCTCGTGAGACATCCTCGAATCGTTCCCCAATGAGGTATCACATTATCAACAAGTTAAAATCACCTTGAATTATTTGTGTGTCGTTTGTAGGCAATGAGTCGACTAGTCTGTTTATGTGATTGTAGAGCGTTTCCTTCGTTTCCTTGTCCTTTTCTTTAGTTGGGGCGTGCAAATTTATCAGCCAGATTTTGAAGAATACGGATCATACAAAACCGTTCATTAACTTCTTTAAAATTAATCACGTGCAATTTGAACTCCCTATCGACAATGAAGACAACTTTGAATTCTCATTTTCTGGTAGGCTTCCCACTTTTGAATATTGTGTGCAATCTCATATCTTGAATATCACTTCCTGCCCAATTCATTTCCGGGATTACTTGTATGTTTAATTTATATTGACTGACCTATTCTAAAAGGTCTTTGACAGCGCAGGGGTAGTTCAGTGATCTGATATTCCGGGACTCAATCCCATAATCCTTTTCTCAGTTTCGAGATCGTTGCCATAGCTCCAATCCATTCCGAGGCTTTATTGCAGGTTTTCAAAACAATATATGGTTTTGTAGAAACAGGGAGCTAGCCCATTGCCCAACTTCCGTTACGGTGGCATGGTTATTACTTTCAATTCCGTTATCAGGCGCAAAAGACTCACCTTCACCCTCTTACGCCACCACTAAGCAGGTGTAAGTAGCATTTAGTAGCAAAGCTGCAGGAGTATTTGCGGTTACCTGTATTCACATTTCTTGGCATTTACTGTCCCGCCATTGCGTAATTGCGATCCCGAGACCATTTACTACCATTTTTTCGTGGGATTTAGGATGAAGAATCATGGTAGCTGGAGGTGGGGAAACGAAAGGATCTCTTTTTCTTTCCCTCCCGGGCTTGGGACCATCTACGGCGGACATTAAACCGTTAGGCAAGACTTTTCATTTGATATCTATATTCGCTGCCTCTCCTTCCGTAAAACGTTATTATTTATTATTTTTTGAATTTTTATTTTTGATTAGTCCACAAAATTGTGTACTTGTAGTTGTCTTGGACAGACGGATGCATTGATGAACAAACAGACAGACACGTAGACGAAGATGTTGCAGTTTCGGTACGGTTTTGCGAAATTAGTTTACAGAACTTTAAAAATGAATGATTCTTTCAAGAATAAAGTATTACTTGCCTTTAGGCACGGGCAATATTAAAAATCTGTTCTTCCAATGTTCATATGTAAGGTAGGAGCACCATGGAATTCCCACCTTATTGTTACAGTTAAATAAATAACAAATTAGGAATAATTAATGCAAACAAACTTTATCACAATATTCCCCATTTAGTTAGGAATGAAGTGAACATAAAAATCAGAAGATTCAACTATATTTCGTCTAGAAATCAACCAGTTTTCAAAACCTCTACTCTGGACCTTTTTAGGAACATGCGTGCTTATCATGGCCCGATATAAATCGCGTATGTTATAGGAGCTATCAACACAAAAAACATGTTTATACGTAAAAATTAAACTAAAATACGAGTTTCTTAGGTAATCTTTGTGTTGCAATAGTTTTTTTGTTCGTAATTGTACGTTGGGCCATCTTAGGCTGAAGAAAACTTAATCTACCTACAAAGCAAAAATCTCTAAATAAATCAATAACAAGTTGAGTAAGTAGGAGAGTGCTCCTACCAGAAGGTCTTTGTAAACATCCAAGGGTTAGAAGCAAGTTTTCTAATGGCGTGAATCGATAACTTGAATTATTCATCCAATACTTAGATATGAAATTGTTCAAATTTATACAAAAGATGCACAGTTTCTTTCATAAGCACAGTGCAGCCGCCATTTTTATCTAGCTTAAATGATTTTTCTGAATGATCGGCCGATTGAACATGTTCAAGTTAAACACTATTCCTTAAATTTACATGAAAATTGAAAGAAAATAAAAGTACCTAAGTCAATTTTAAATATATATAGGGTTTTCCAATAAGAGGTGTTATCTTGAATAGATCTTCTGATTTAACACCTTGCGACTTCTTCCTTTGGAGCCACGTGATAGAGAAGGCCTATACCAATAGCCCAGCATCAATTCAAGATCTCAAAGATGAAATTCGTGAGGCTATCGAGGACATAGGGCAGCCACTTTGCGATTTGGTAATGGAAAATTTCATGAAGAGGATATGGTCCTGTAAGCGTGTCGTGGTAGTTATTTGCCCAATGTTAGTTATTGCTATTAACGGCATATCTTCTTCTTTATAATGAACTAAACATCCGATCATTTATTTTAAAAAATGGCATTTTTCTTTTAATATTAAAATAACACCTCTTATTGGAAAACCCTATATGAACCATGAACACATGTTATCGTTGTTGTAATTCCATATAATTGAAATGGATATAACTCACTTGATTATGATTCGATCTCAATTAAATTTTGTGAACATATATATCTTATGTCAGTCTATATAATTGCAAAATTTCAAGAAGTTTAAAGTTACCGTTTTGATTTTATGGGCAAAAATGTAAAATCTATAAATCATACTATTATTAACAAAGTTGAGCGAATTTCGATTTTTAAGGTATTTGTTGCCCTTGTACTCATAAAGGTCCACATTCGTGATAATTTTCAGATTTTTCGGGTGAAACGTGTCCAATCGCGAGGGGGGGGACACAAATTTTGGGTACATTTTGCCTTCCCGCGGACCCCCTAATTCATGAAATGATTTTTTAATTTCAGATTCTAAAAGTTCTAATCAAGACCTTTCATTTGATACCCCACTCGACTACCTTTGATCAAAAAAAATTTTTAAGGGCCAATTCGTTATTAGGGGGGACCCCCCTTAAACATTTTTTAAATTTTTGTTAAGGCCTTAACTTTTGAGAGATCATCACTTCTGACCTTTTCACAAAGCTTGAGCATTCTAGCTTCTATAGTTTCTGAGGAAATCACCTGTGACGCACGGACAGACGGACAGACGGACAGACGGACAGACGGACGGACAGACGGACAGACAGGTCGCGAAACTAGTAGGTCTTTGTAAAAAAATTTTTTAACAAAGACCTAAAAAACGATTTTCTTCTGTTATTATAACAATTCTTCAAGCAAAAATCAAAACAAAATTTTTAAAAATTGACATAAAAAATACTTTCGCAATTTCGGAGGGCCTTATTAGGAGTAGAGACAATGATAGATCGAAAATTATTTTTATTATTGGCAGAATATGTTTCATTTTTGTCAATATCTCTGTGATTTTATATTTGTGAGCGCAATTGTATTCGGTTTTTCTCAAATATTTCCTTCTCCCCACGTTCACTTGTTAAGCATGTGTTGTACTACGGAAGCGAAAAACGATAGGCCCTTGAAGTATTCAAATGGAAATGAGACCGTATTTCGATGCTAATGGAATAAAAGTGTCTTCAAATATAGCTAAATTTGTGGTCAATAAAATAATTTCGCTTTGTTTATATCTCGAAATTAAACATGTTTTATTTACATTTTGTTCACAAATTTTTAAGGATGATACCTAAAAAATGGTAAGTATGTTTAATAAAAAATAATATCACATCTTCACTAGTGAGTACGTAAAAACAAGTTGGGTAAACAGACCTACGCTCATGTCAGAAGGGTTTTGTATTCAATTTATAAAATGCAGTCACCAGATCGAATCAAATCAAGATACATGTCAAAGACGATTTTATTGGAGAAAATATGAAATACGAAGATCATACTATTATTAACAAAGTTGAACGAATTTCGACTGCTGAGGTTTTTGTTATTGTTATACTCATAAATATCTCCCTTGATAATTATTTCAGATGTCCATTCGCGACGGAGGAAACACATTTTTCATGTATTTCCCCCCTGTGCCCCACTGAAGCAAAAACTGACAGTTTAAGAACCGTTTTGAAATGCTCCCATGAAAACGTTCATTTTATACTCATATCGGCTACGTTTAATGAATTATCATTATTATGTTATCATCGATTTATGGCCAATTTTTTCGAATCCTAGAATGGTTACAAAACCCTTTTGCTAGGAGCTCTCTCCCGCCTCCTTGACTTGTTTCACTTATGAGCATTAATTGTACGTCCTCATCTTCAGTCATTTATTAAATTGAATCAAGTGTTCAAAGCATGCACCTTAAACGTTGAAGTTGGGAAAAAATAACTCAAAATTATCCAATTTTTGCATTTAAAAAAGCCACTATTTTGTTTTACGATTACTGATACCACTAACTGAACCGAGTCTCAAAGATCTACATGACACCTATCATTCCTGAAATTTTCATGCAAATCCTAGCAAAACTGTAGTGTCTGAGTTGGTAGAAAGTGCATGTTATTCTATAGCCATGTGTTGCCATAGTAATAAATGCAGCGCATATTGTTCCATAGTAATACAGGAAAATTCAAACCGCTATAACTTCGCTAAATATGATTCAATCTTTATGAAACTTTCAGGATACATCAATCTTATAAATAGACATCTACGTACTGAATTTAAGGGTAGCGTTAAGATTTTATTCAAGAAAACATAAAATCGATAAATCATACTATTACTAACAAAGTTGAGTGAACTACGACTTCTCATGTACTTGTTGTTGTTGTACTCACCAAGGCCTACATTCCTGATTGTTTTCAGGTTTTTCGGATCACAGGCGTCCAATCGCGAGGGGGGGGGGCACAAATTTTTCGTGTTTTTCCCCTCCCTGTGCGCCCCTCGAAGCAAATTTTGCCAAACGATAACCTGTTTTCAAAAGTTCTAATCAAGACTTTTCATTTGATTCCCATATCGGCTACTTTCAATGAAATTTTTTTTTCCGGGGGTCACTCCCCTATATGGGGAGACCCCCCTTAAATAACTTATAAATTTTTTTTTGTAGTTGAATTTTGAAGAGAACACTACTTTACACATACATACAAAATTTGATGTTCCTAGCTTAAGTAGTTTCCGAGAAAAACTGCTGTGACACACGGACGGACGGACGGACAGACGGTCAGACGGACAGACAGGACGCGATTTTAGTAGGGTTTTGTAAAATTATGTTACAAAACCCTAAAAAACAGGAATCCAAAGCCCTAGGAAATTTTTAATGCATTCTGGGCATAATAATCCCTCTTTATCATTCTCAGTTAGCCCAACTCATTCTTCGTGGTACCACGAATAACAGCTGACGCATTGTCGCATATCTGCGAATCGATCAGCTTTACAAGCACGACAATACCAACTACCAGCCTTTTTTTCTTCTCTTGTTTTTGTTCCTGTATTTATTTTATTTCCTCGATTTTTTTTAGCTTCTTTACGATCTTTTGCTTTTGAGTTTTTTTTTCGTAATGTCTTTTTTATCATTTTTGTTCATTTGGTGATTTATTTGGCTTCCAGTCTTTTTTGAACTCGGTTTTGGTACTTTTGAAATATATTTGTTGTTTTCTTCGACAGCATGGAATAAATCTCTGGTCACTTTTTGACCAATATGATTAATTGATTTTCGCTTCGGTTTATTTTTAATGGTCGCAAAGTTAGGCGTTGGCATCTGTGCGTGAAACGGAGACTTCTTTTGTACTTTCTGATTATGTTGCGTTAAGTTTGACACTGGTACATTGTCAGAGTCATCAGAATTATGATCTTCTGTTTGGATGCGTTTTGTCTGTTGTTTTTTGTGTTGTTTTTTGTGAGAAGGTTTTGCGGCAAATAAATCCAAATTTTCTTCTTCTGATTCTGACGATGTATAAATTTTACATTTCTTGACAGGCGATTGAAAATATTTTTCCAAATTGTTTATATCAATGTTTTCATCGTCTGAATCTGATGCAGAAAAATTTATCACTGGAGTGCGTAGTACATTATGTCCTGATCCAGACGTGCTTGGGATCAGAGAATTAAACTGTGACGACCTGTCGCATAAATTCATGGCTGTTGCTAAAGTTTGTTCTACATTATCTTCAATAGCAGATTCAGAAGAGGAACTATAGTCAACCAATTTCTTACGTGCGTAAGTTGGTGAATTATTTTGTGGCTGAAGAGGAAACGGAGGCAAATATTTATACAAAAGCTGAGGCAGAGGCTGTTGTATACTTGGTCGAAGACAACAACCAGATACGTCAAAATTTTCAACTGCAAGTGATAGTGACATACAAAAATTTTCTTCTGAATCGGCGACAAAATCATTATCATGATACACAGATGACTCTCCAAAATCTATAGCTGCTGGAGCAACTGAGTTAGAAGCCCTCTCGTGCGGAACAGGACGCTAAGTGAGGGTAGAAGGTTTAAAAGCCTCCTTGGGAATCGCATTTGGATTGTAGGGATGGAGCCCAGTAGCTCTAAACCCGTTTTTAATATTATCTTGGGTAACGCACTTAGGCCATACCTTTGAAAAATTTTGTTGAACCTTGCCTTCGTAAGTTTACGGTCTAGATGACGATAGGCGTACATTAATAGTTCTTCATTCCAATGATGTTTGTAGGATTTGTTCACGGATTTATCTAACGGTTGTAATTCATGGGTAGTATTTGATGGCAAACAATATAATACTATGTTGTGTTCATCTGCAGCATCCACAATCTTTGCATCAAGGTGAGAAGCAGCCCCATCAAAATTCAGCAAACATTTTCCGGGTGATTTATCGTTAGCAAGATGATGGATAAAATCTATAAACAATTCAGTAGTCATGCTACCCTTTGGTGCCATTCTGACTACTGTGCCAGCAGGTAAATTGTCGTTGAATTCCAGCCTTAATCTTTTGCCTTTGAATAGTATCATATGTGTGACCGAATTGCCTGAAGCGTTGACACACATGGTGATGGTGACGTTATTTAGCCATTTTCGACGTGGAGTGCATCTTTTTGAAATTGAACGCATTGGTTATTTTATGGTCTTTACAAAATAAGAAAGCGTGTTTTCTTACAATCCTGCATGTAAACGGTAGGCTTACTTGAGCTGGTCGAATGATTCGTCTTTCTAAACCCTTTTCTTGGGCATGAGTTGGTGTAGGTGCTCGACCAGTTCTTTTTTCTTCGATGCCCGAGTTCAAATGGTTTCTCAAAGTTCTTCTTGGGATACCGAAAGTAACTGCCGCCTTTGGTTGTGACATACGGCGGTTTTTTACAAATGCTATAGCTGATTTAAGCTGCTCCTCAGTCCATCCCATACCTCACCGCTTCTTAGATGTTTCCATTTTCTGAAATCTAAAAATAAATCGCACTTCAATTTCAAATGTCAAACGTTCCGAAAAAATAAAGAAAATGCTCTTGTACTTGGCGCCACGGTTAATGATCATATCAAAAATAGCTAGAATTTCACATTAAATACACTTTTAATATCATATCTAAAGTAGAATAAAGTATCTATCCAGTGTTGTACTATGATCCTAACATATTTACCTAAAACTTAACAAAAATGACTCATAATCATTTTTATGTCCCAAAGAAACGATGACATTTCATAGCCCAAAAACGCCCGGGCCATCTTGGGAGTAAATGTGGTGGGCCTTCATAGGGACCTTTGCCGGCAACAGGTACTACTTCTTTTAAGAGAAAATAAACAAAGAATTCAATCAACGCTTACCTTCTCAGGGGTGCCCTTGAGTCTAATTTGCATTAAACTTAAAAACAAATCCGGAAATACATTTTTTTTTTAATGAAACACTAAAAATTTGGCTCGCTCGATTTTATAAAACGTGAATCTTTTGCGATGTGATGAACAAACTGTCAAGCACTACAAATATGATGGCTCCTTACCTTTGACTTGAAGTTGCAGTTTTATCTATGACACTAAATTAACATTGGCGCGAAACATGGTACAAAGAATAACAAGGTATGCTCGCTCATGAGGAAAGCTTTTTGTGTGACGTCACGTTGAGCGAATTGCTTAGAGCTTTCATGTAAAATGTATTGAAATATTGATTGTAAATAATTTTTGCGGTTTATTTCATAGCATGAAGTGAAGTTTCAAGAATTTTTAATTACATTGAATTCATACCTTTTGACGTATGATCTTTATTTCCAATTTCATGGTTACTTAAGCTGAATTCTTGAAGCAAAGACACAACTAAGATTTGCTGGCGAACATGACATCCTGAAATTAAACAAGGATATCTCTATACCTATTAAGTATTTTATACTGATTTTTTTTCTGTATATTTTTTACATTAAAACCTTTGATTGAGTGAATTTTTAAAATAAGCGGTTGTTGATTATTAGTTCGAAATTTCAAATAGTTATGGGTCTGGTGAATTTCAGGCATAACTTTTCGGAATATGAGAGTATTTTTTTCTACTTCTGTTCGATATTTCGTGATATCATTTGGATATTTTAGAAGGAATTGATGCATTATAAAAAACAGGTGTTATTTCAATCTTCCAACATATGTTTTTGCCACTTATCCAAATACGAAAATTTGTTTTGTAATCAATATTACATGAAAAATTATAATTTTAATGAATTTTAAAATCTATCCAATGTTTGGAAATAATCTTGTCAATAATTAAACAAGTCCGGTAGACAGCCCTACGTTCGTGTCAGTTACCATTAATGAATGACTTCAAGATGCTCTTGAATGACATACACATCAAAAATTTGGTTTAAAAGAAAAGCCAACGTTGCTTCTGTTTAAGCGGCCGCCATTCTGTTGTGGTACTATAAATATTTTTGATTGCATGGAATCTCAAATATATTTACGTTGTTCATATTGTCTGAACATTTTGAGGAGATCGATTCAAAACTGTAGCGTCTGGTTCGATGGAAAGCCCATAAAGTAGAAAAACCCTATGTAGTTAATGTTGTAATTGGAGAAAATTAAAACGGTTATAAATTCTGTAAATACGCATCAATTTTTATGAAACTTACAGGACATAAGGACCTAACACGGGACTATTTAAACACCAAGTTCCGTTGAACTTAAGGGTATCTTTTCGCTTTTGTTGAGGAAAATGTAAAATTGATAAATCATGCTCTTACTAACAAAGTTGAGTGAATTTCGACTTCAAAGGTATTTGTTGCTGCTATGCTCATAAAGAACTCTCTTCACGATTTTTTCAGATTTTTCGGATTACAGGTGTCCAATCGCGAAGTGGGCGACACCATTTGAATTGGAAATATCTACGATATGTTATATGTTGTACGATTTGATTTTAATTTGTTCAGGTCACTGGGTTTATTTTCAAAATTTGTATTATGAACATGAAATTAATAGTGATTCAAACACTTACCTACCATATTCGTCTCCTATCTACCTACGAAATTTCCAAAATCATATGCTCAAGTTTAAATAAATTTTATTCATTTAAAGCAATTTAGTTTTTTGTTAGTTTAAAGTTTTTATGAACAAATTTTTCTCACTTTTGTTGACTTGCCACTGCATTTATTTTCACGAATATTTACATTCAAATGTTTTAATCGAAAATATATTCTGCATCGATAGAACAATTCTTTGGCTTTATTGTCGAAATCAACGTTTGCAGATAGACTAATTAAATGTTGAATAGATCCTGATCTAATTGTGATACTATTTGCATTCAAATCTACAAAAATGGATTCTAACTTTTTAATTTCTGTCAAAAAACGCTCTGATGGCTTTATCAGGCCGCCTTCCGAAATTTCGTCTACCCAAGTAAAGGAATGGTGACTACTATCAAAATATTCGCTTCTGTTAGCGTATCCACATTTCCTTATCATATAGCCAGCCAAATTTTCAAGAGCATCTAAATGTAGCTCATCGAATTCCTTGTCTTCATTGTCTCGCATATCGCAATCAATTTGACCCCTAGAGATTGGTTCGAGTAATGAATGGGTAATTACAGCCTCGTGTTGCTCTGAATAATTTAAATTTAAAGAAAAATCGCTATCCTTTTCTACATTTGAAGACTGAAGAATTGTTTCGTTCCTTCCTATTTATTAAAAAATGAAGTAAAATGACATTTTTAAGTGTTACAACATGCAAAATATTGGCTACAAGATGGAGGAAGGTTCTCAAACATCACGAACAAAGGAGATAGAAATTATAGAAGTAAATTACCAAGCAAATACGATCTTAGTCTATATTTGAATTGCAGAGCTGTCGGATGATCGTTTAGTCCTCCTTTGGATCTTATTGCACTTAAAAAAATTTTCAAGCACGTCTTGATTCAACCGGTTTGTCAAAATATACTGAAGACCTTGTCTGCTTCTTAAATATACATACATATCTCTTAAGGATTTGTTGTTGATTAATATGCCTTTTTGAAAAGGAAGCAGGTGAGATTTATTCGAAACTCTTAGCTACAACATCAACTCATCGACTTCTTTCAATATCCGCTCCTGCTGTTCTAATGCCAGACCATATGCTTTTTTTCGATCCCTCATGTCAATTTCTGGAACTTTGGCATTGAATACATCGAACCAATCATTTATCAGCTTAATAAAGTCAGCACATTCAATCACATTATCGTTTTTGAGCCTACCGCTCTGCATAAAGCGTTTTAAGCAGCAAGAAACACTATGTGATAAAAGTTGGGCTGCTAATCTTACGTTTTGTCTAGAAGCATTTTTTGGATTTAGGTGTGCATAAGTAATTTTGTGTGTAATTTTTAAATCTGATTGATTAGATGCGTCAAAAATTTCTTTGACTGGATTTATGTTGATATACTTGCTATTCACAGTAAATTCTGTATCCAAAAAATGATTCCGAACAAGTTTTAACAAATGGGGAGCATCCGCAAAAACAAATATTTTGCCCTCCTGTATTTTTGAGTGTGCGAAGGATGTATTTTCAATATCTATTGAAAGTCGCTTCCAAAGTCCTTGATTACCAGGACCCATATCGGATACTATTGCAGCCACAATGTATCCAGCATCATACAATAGCGAAATTATATTATTCAAAATAGGAGCCATCATATTGCAATCGTAGTTGTAAAAAATAGGTTGTTTCCACTTTTTTATCAGCACTCTAACCATCACAACTTGGACATAGTTTGATGGGCTTATAATGCTATCATTCCCCCGGTCATACTCAAATTCTGATTTTATTTTCATTTCGTCAAAAGATAAAATGCATAATCTGTCGTTTCTATTCAGGTTGGATTTTTCCATTAATTTGAGTACTCCCGTTAGAATTCCTGGCTGCACGTTAATTTTCATTGTCCACCTTCTTAGCGTTGACATTCCTGGTAAAGGATAACCTTTTTTGTACATATACTCGTATGTGTAAGCCCGAGATCCAGCTGAGTGTAAACATATAGCAGATGAAATGTCATCAAGGCTCCATTTATGCATTTTGATTCTTTCTTTATTTTTTAGGGTTTTGTACTAAAATACAAAACCCTATTGCAATCACGACCTGTGTCCGTCTGTCCGTCCGTCCGTCCGTCTGTATGTCACAGCACTTTTTCTCCGAAACTATAAGGGCTACAGCCATGAAACTTTGTAGAAAGGTCAGAAGTGGTGACTTCTTGAAAGCTCAAGGGTGGAAAAATGTTTCAAAGGCGTTTAAGGGGGGTCTCCCCATATAAGGGGGTGACCCCTCAAAAAAAAATTTTCACCATTGGTAGTCGAGTAGGATGTCATTGGAAAGGTCTCAATGAGATCTTTTCAAAACAAGTCTTAAAATTGTCTTATAAGTACCGAGGGGGCAGGGGAAGGGGAAATGTATGAACTTTTCGCGTACCCCCCCTCCGCGATTGGACACCTTCCATCCGAAAAATCTGAAAAAAATCATGAATATAGGCCTTAATGAGTACAACAACAACAAATACATAAGAAGTCAAAATTAACTCAACTTTGTTAGTAATAGTATGATTTATCGATTTTGTGTTTTCTTGAATAAAATCTAAACGGTACCTTTAAACTCAATAAAATTTAGCAAACAGATGACTATTTATAAGATTGATCTTTTCTGAAAGTTTCATAAAGATCGAATAGTATTTACCGAAGTTATAGCGATTTGAATTTTCGTTTATTACTATGGAGCAATATGCCCTGTATTACTATGGAAACATATTGCTATGGAGCCATATGCGCTTTTTACCGACTTAGACACTACAGCTTTGCTAGAATTTGCATGAAAATTGCAGGAGTGATAGGTATTATGAAGATGAGTACATACAATTGAAACAAGTCGAAGAGGCAGGAGAGAGCTCCTAGCATAAGGGCTTTGTAACCATTCTAGGATTCGAAAAAATAGGCCATGAATCGATGATTACAGTACAGAGGAGTGGCCCCTGAAAAAAATTTCATGAAAGGTAACCGATATGAGTATCAACTGAAAGTTCTCTATGAGAGCTTTTCAAAACAGTTCTTAAACTGACAGTTTTTGCTTCAGTGGGAGCACAGGGGGTGAAATACATGAAAAATGTGTTTGTGTGTGAATCGACACCCGTGATCTAAAAAATCTGAAAAAATTATCAAAGGAGATATTTATGGGTATAACTATAACAAATACCTCAGAAGTCAAAATTCGTTCAACTTTGTTAATAATAGTATGATCCTCGAATTTCACATTTTCTCCAATTAAATCGTCTTTGACATGTTTCTTGATTTTATTCGTTGCTGGTTTCTGCATTTTGTAAGTTGAGTACAAAACCCTTCTGACATAAGCATAGTTCTGTCTACCCAACTTGTTTTATTTGGCCAGCAGTAAATATATGTTGTATTGAATTATGAAGTTCTTCACACTGTGCTTGGTATCTTTCCTTTTCACTTTTGAGGACATTATTTTCTTTTTGCACAACTTCTAGCTTTTTCCTTAGTATGAAATTTTCATTCTGGAGTTTGCACTCAAGACTTCCTATAGAAAGTAATTTGAAGTTAATATTTTGCTGAAGTCTTCTCATAGCGATTGTTTACTCTGTTTGACTTCCAGTTTCTACATATAATTGTGATGCAGGACTCATGGCCGGACTTGGTTCTTTGTTTAATAGGCTATCAGTTCTAAATTTAACAACTCATGAATAATTTTAACCTTAAAATTTCCTATAATTTTGCATAAGTGGGTCTTCACCCAAATCTCAAACACTTAAGAACTATAGATTTTTCAAAAATAGCTACTTTACGCAGGGGGCAGAAAGTTTTCATGATTATTATTTAAAGATTTAAAAATTGCCAACTGGTTTCTCCCTTCTTCTTACATTCGAATGTGATTTTTCCAATTTTTCTGCCAACCTTGACAAAATAAAAAGAAAGGCATTCGTCTATTCTTGTTAATCATAATCTCAACGTTTGACAATTGAAAATATGCAAAATATGTAGAGGTATACCTTTGTAATTTGAATGTGACTTGAAGAAGATGGGGAAAAGGATTTTCTTCTTGATATATATGAATTCTATGAAGGAGTGCGTCCCTATTTCCATTGAATTTAAATGTGACCTTTACTCCATCAACTTAAGTTCAATCATAAGTTAATATTCATAGCCTTGCGATTTAGGTAAGTTTTAATAACTATTATTGAAATTATTTTCCTCTGAAGGAAATCAACTATTTGTTACTGATTTGATGGATACTAATCGTTCGGAACTATTTTATCGAGAAATTGGGGTGGAACCCCACTTATGAACATCTACCAAATCTCCTAATAGTTTAACAGAAATATACTCAAACAGTTGATTCATTCAGAATTCTTTCAACTTCTTTTTTCCTAGAATTTCTGGATGCACGTTTTGTTCTCTCCGTGAAAATTTTTTTAACTGGCAGATGAAGTGTCGGCACCGCATCCAAAACTAATTTTTTTTTAGATACACATTCATTCAATAGTCTACTTTTTAAAGTGTAAGTATGATCATCAAAATGTATCGAGCAAATTCTTGCACATTTTACGTTTAAATTATTTTTGTTACATGCAATAACCAAATCTTTACAAGCATCCGATTTCGGGAAGCTATAAAACCGCCCAGTAAATTTGTTTTTGGATTTACGGTTATTGCTATTATTGCAACCACTTACACTACAATAAACCATTATGAATTATATTTTAATACACTGCGAACACAATATAAGATACTTGTATGCAATTGCACATTCGACCAATTTTCGATCAAGCGAAAATCAAGCAATGCAGTCGATCCCATGTAGTCGCTCATCGCTCATAGTGACGTCACAAAAGCTTAAAATGGCGATGGAGCTTTCGTGAGTGAGCATACCTTGTTATTCTTTGTAACATGGGCGCGAAATTTGAACTCATTCAAACTTTCAAAAGCATTAAATTTTGATGGTGGGCCATCTTAGGGACAGGGCCATCTTCGGCGCGCCTACCTTTGAGAGACTTTAAAATTAGCCCGCGTTTGAATCAGCTTATGGCATTATAGAGACCCTAATATTGTCTTAAGAACGCAAAGTCATTCAATGAATTAAGTCCAGTATATTTGTGCTTTGTAGTAGTTTAATTATTAAATTGTATTCAAAGCAAAGCTACTCGTATTCTAGCCAGTAGCATTGAGTTAGGAAAGCACAACAAACAGGGCGCGGTAGTGGACCACCATTTTTGAGGTTTCAAGAAGTAACCGATTTCCAAAAACACTTTCAATACTCCAACCAACCATTATTTCAAATTCGAATGAACAAAACTTTCAATATCCAGGAAATGTATCATTTTGCTCATTACACACATAAGCTGAAACCGACCGAATTCATTGGAAAGACTCAATTTAATAGCGCGAATAAACCCAAAAATGGCATCACGTACCACTAAACCTCATTTCCGTTGAACGCAAAACCATCCCACAAACATATTGCAATTCAATTGTTCGCCAAACAGAGCAGGCATTGTGAAATTTTGTTCACAAGAATCTCCCAAATTGCATCAATAAAGTTAGGCTCTAAGCTACAATAAATCATTCAGTGTTAAGTTTGTAGCCGCACAGAAATTAAATATAAATGAGGTATCTATCAACATAGAGATTTAACATCCGGCTCTTTTTTTGTTAGAAACATTCTAAAATCAGAAATAAATTGATGCCCGCGGGGACGAGGAAAACGTTGGGCAAAATCAACTGCTTTCACTATGCAATTTTCTGTGGTATTTGTTGGGGCATGTAAACAAATTATAATCGGATTATTGGTATCCTGGCTGGTTGCAACTCGTTACAAAGGTAACTGACAGAATTATTAAGCAGATCAGGACTTGGTCAGGCTTAGTGCAGTTCGTTATCTAGATATTTGTTAATTGCATGAAACATGCATAAGTTGTTACTTTAACCAAATGATTGGGATTGGTCCAGCAGAGAATGAAAAGGCAAATCCTGCTTTGGTAGAAGCCGGTTAAATAATATCGAATCATTTGCCAAGAATTATGCAGGAATAACTCAATATGTTCATTTGTATATGTAGCACTCATTCATTGCAAGCTTTAGGCTTTCCGATTTGCAGTAATCCTAGGGAAAGTTGTCAGTAACAGGGACATTCAATGTCGTTAGTGCAATGTCAGATCAATTTATTTTGAAGTCTTCGTGGTTTTTACGTATTTTTAAAGCTTTTTACCTTTTTCTGGTGCTGGATTTAACGCTGCTCTCGCTACTTATTCAATTTGGCGTCAGCTTGGAGGACACCTGGATCCCAGTTTCACTTTTTAGCTTCCAAAAACAGGCGACAGCACTTGTCAACTTCGCAACTCATAATTTTGTGTTCTGGGAAGCGGTTTTATTCAGTTTGTTGGGAATGCATGGTTTCCTCAGTCGTCAAAAGTGTTGTTGGATGTCATTGGTGCCGTGGACTATGCACTCGATGCGGCACTGGTTCATTGCAGCTTCTAATGTTATCAAGCTTCTTTTGGAAACATACCTTTGCGTGAATTTTACGAAGTTCTCTATTATCATGGCATGCACATTATTCACGCAGTTGCTTTTAATCTCAGAGGTATTCTGCCACGTTCTGCAAAAGTGGAAGGTCATGAAGCACATTGATCGTGAACGTATCAATTTTTACATGTGGAGGAGGTTCTTAAGGAAACATCGGCTGAGAGAATATTGTATAAGAAGAAGAAATGAGAATAAACTTCTTGGATAAAAAAGTCCTGTTTTATTAACATGTTCCATTTGACTTTGATATGGTGATGTAGGTGATTGATATGTTGCTCTCCCCTTTCCAAAACTGCGACCATTTCCCAATAGATAATTTTCATACTTTCTACTTACAACAATGCAGTTGACATACTGTCCATTCAAATCCGTTCATTCAAACATTGTATTGTATGACAATTTTCATGATCTGAATGGATATATCTTCGCCACGAGCTAGTTTGGATATCAAACACGCACTGAATTAGACTGGAGTCTCATTAATATTGTCAACATGGTCTGGAGTCCAGACACGTTCACATATCTAACTTGTGGCATTCGCTAGATTCATTCTGAAATCCTATAAGCAGTTCAGATGCATTGCATTCGTACACATTTATATAGATGAGGCGCTAATGATGTTCGGATGTGAAGTTCACAATCAGCCTAATTAGCAGCCACTCTTATTCAGTAGCCGTATTGGCACGTATCTAATGTTTCCTGAACTCAAGCAGCTTGTGGTGCACAAATTAGCGCGAGTATTGAGAATTAAATGGCCAGGAAGGACATGGACTTTGGAGATTACTCACGTAAAATGAAATGATTCTTTTAAGAGGAGATTGTTGTAGCTACATTGGGTGGATTAGATCTACATGCATTTGCAGTTACGGGTTAAATTCTGAGAATTTTATTCAAGTATGTGGTTTATTTTCTAATTTCTAGCTAGTTCCATGAGTTGAATGTATTTTAAACTCGAAGGTTGGATAAGCTAAGTGGCATGCTGTAAATGGGAAATCACTATGATTAGCAAATTTTTCAAAGCAGAGGGTGATTACTTTTATTCCGCCATTATATTTTATGTATTTTGCTTGTATCTTACCAGTGGTCTTTGGTGAACCAAAGCTCTTACCATTATTCTCTTGGAAAGTTGGGGGTGTTCCAGTTCCAGCATTAGATGATTTTAGGAAATAATTTTTACAGAGTCATTTGGCAGACAATTTTAAACCATAATTCATTTCTGCCGTCGACAGTCCCAAGCCCGTTTGAGAGAGGAGAAGGGAGCCCCCTTGTTTCCTCAACCCACAGCTTCTATCATTCTGGGTGATTTCAATGCTAAATTTAGCAATGAGATATCCCATCGAGGAACGACTGGAGGGTAAAGCCTCCACGATGAAACAAATGACAACGGCACATTTGACTTGCTTCCCGCATCGACGGGATGTCAATATACCAACCCAGATCGATCATGTTCTGATCCAACTACGTTGGGCCTCGAGCATACTTGACGTCCGTACATACCAAGAAGCTAATCGTAACTCAGACCATTACTTGATCAAATTAACCAATCGATGTCGTATGTCAAAGGCATATTCGCTAAGGACTAGCCCGCTACAAAAATTTGACATCAAAAGGCTACGAACGGCGTCTGTGTCCAAAAATTTCACGGAGACCCTCAACAACCAGCTGGCTCTCATCTTATCAGACGCATCGTTAAAGATAAGCAACGAGCTCTGGATGGAAGTGAAAGCAGCTATAAGACCGTGGCAGAATATACGAGTGGACATCAAGCCCGGCGCAAGAGAAATGATAAGTTCGATGATGAGTGCCAGAATGCGTTAGACAAAAATAATCAGGAGTACAAAGATAACGTTGGTAGGAAAACCAGGACGAAGAGGGAACACTATGAAAATCTCAGAAGAGTAGTGAATAAGATAATTAGGATTAAGAAAAGAAAATCCTTTGATGACCAATTTAGAAGTACTGATGTAAGTCTGGCAAGTAACAACGTAAGACAAGCATACAAAGTAGTGAAGGGCCTGAAACATGGTTATCAGCCCAAAACCACCCTCTGTCATGATGACATCGGCATCGCTGTTGAAACCGAGGTTAAAGAAAGATTTCTCTATCCACAACGAACCGTGACAAGCTACAGAGCGAAAACCATACTAGCATGTCACTACTTGGCGAATACAGTATCGAATATGTTGGTGAATTTGTGAATCTAGACGCCAAAATAATGAAGACGGGTCATGAAAGAGACGAAATTCTACGTATAGCACTCGTTGTGTGTAGACGTGTTTTTAATCGCTCCTGACATTAATTTTAAAAATTAATTAATTTTCCACAAAAGTCAGTTGAAAATAAGTTTTTGTAATTGAAAGCCATCACCGTCGAATTATTCGAGCATTTATCGAATACCTGAAATTCATTTCTTGAAGAAAAATCAAAAGTGGAAATACGTTCAAGGGAAGTCCCGGTCCGAGAACATTCCCTCTAGTCTCGCTGCAAAAGCAACGAGATAGAAGCCGATGGCTTCAGCCATCAACCAGAAGGTTCGTGCCCATCGCCAACGATGACGGGCAAAAAAAACTAAAAAGAAGATACGACGATAAAGAAGAAAAACCGACAATCCTATCGGTAATCGAAATTGAGCAGCTGATCAAAGATAAAGAGAAGGCTGACATAATTGCAAAAGAAAATGAAGAGCTCAAGCTTCGAGTCAAATCATTAGAAGCACTTGTTGGAACGTTGACATTCAACAAAGCCAAAGAAACCAAGAAAGGCCAAAAAACAAATTCAAAAACCGAAGATAAGAAAACTAAGAAGCCAAAAGAAAAAGCTGATCAAGAGGATGTCCACAGCGCAGGCGGCGCAAACGACAGCAGAAATTACTATGCAGGGCTAGCTGGACTTGAAGATGCAATGAGCAGTGAAGAAGATCCAGGTAAAACTTCTAAGTTAGATAATGAGTTCATAGAATACCTTAAAATCAAAGCTCGGGAGAAAAAACCAGAAGTTTTGTCTTCTGATCCGTCCGTTAAGATTAATGAAAAACAAAGAAAAAGTCCCACCAATCAATGTATTTGGGCAAACGGGCAAAGATATCATTTGGCTTTTGGCAGCCGAAAATAAGCTAAAAGATTTTGAGATTAAAAAGAGTCAATGCCGGTAAATTGACAATACAGACTAAGTCGTTGGTTGATTTCCAGGCAACAAAAAGTTCATTAAATTCTGGAGATGTTCCGCATTTTACGTACGCCTCGAAAAGCGAAAGAAACCAAACGTTTTTATTGAAGAGTCTGGAGTGTGGTGAGGACACAGTCGATCTCCTTCAGGTGATCCAAGAAATTGCACCAGCAATACAATTTATTCCAGTTAAAAACTTTGCAACAAGGAGATCGATTGTGGAGCGCAAAAACTTGCCTCACTACTTCGTCCAGATTTCCAGCAAAAGCAGTTCAAGTGCCCCGTAAAAAATACGGTTCTTGAACTTCCGCGTGGTGAGGTGGGAACGCCTCCAGAAAAGTGAGGTCAACCAGTGCTGCAGGTGTCAAAGATTCGTGCATTCGGCTGCCAATTGCGCCATGAAATATAGGTGTGTTAAATGCAAAGACATTCATGCTCCCGGCGACTGCAAATTGGCTCAGGCGGAGCCAAAAGAAAAATTATATTGTGTGAACTGTGGTGCCTTTGGTCATCCAGCATCATATCAAGGATGCCCCCGGTATCAAGATGCAAAGTTTAAAGTCACTCCAAAACAAAGTCAAGCACACCGCAGTGTGATACCTACCAACTTCGTCAAGCCCGGGGTGTCATTTGCACTTGCTGCGAGAGGACCAGCAGACAATGTAAATAAAATACATAATGTAAGTGGCAATAATGAGCTACTCCTTAAAATTTATCAGCAATTAAATTCTCTATCGGAGACAATCGATAAACAAGATTCGAAAATTAACATTGTTTTTCAGCGTTTAGGGCTTTCAAAAGCCTCAAAATAAGTTGTCATCCAGCCACATTCCCACGGATAGCATTCGTCTCATCTCGATCAACGTCAACTCCATTGTTACTTTACATCGGCTTGATTATCTCCTTGATTTCATTGTCAGGCAAAAGCCTGACATCGTGCTTCTCACCGAAACCCACCTCAGCTCATGGCACTCCATGACATTCAAGGATTTTGAATTCGTAACAAACGATAGGGTAATAGGTGATGGGATATTGGTTCGAAGACCCTATTGTTTCCAAAATATTGAAAAAGTCGAATTCAAAAGCTTTGAATCTCTTGAAGTGTCCGTTATCAAAATCTCACTGCCAGGTGGGGATAACCTCTTCGTTATCTCTGCCTATGAAACTGGTGGAACTGTTCTCAAGCTCAAGGAGGAGCTCAATTCCTTGTTCGAAATACTCGAATTGAACAGGCTGCATAGCTATTATATTCTTGCTGGTGACCTGAACGCCAAGCATACATCATGGCTGAACGCCACCAATAATCCAAGAGGTGTATTCCTGAAATCGTGGATAACAGAGAACCAAATTGAATACAGTTGCAATCTTTATGGGTCAGAGTTCCCAACATATCCTAGGACAAATTCATATTTGGACCTTTGCATTGCTGACGCAAGACTTGAATGCAGCTTTAATAGTCCTCAACGGAAACTACAGGTGCTTCCTTATGATAGCGACCATAACGCAATCGTAATGGAAATCAATCATCACAGGAATGAATTCTTCCTCATTCTAGTTCAACATGAAAACTATCGGTTGAATTTCAAAAAAACAGACTGAGGAAAGTTTCAAAAGAAGTTTAATTGGGAGTACCGGAAGCAATGTCTCCCTTCTGATGGTGGCAACTCTTGCTCAATGGTTCCTAATGACAGGAATCTAACTAACGATGAAATAAATGTCTATTTGTCGAGGTTAGAGAAGCTGACGTTGGAAACGATTGAGAAAGTAGTTCCCAAGATTAAACGTCGAAACAATATGGAAGGATATGAAACACCAACCATCGCAAGGTTGAAAAGATTGAAAAGCCATCTTCTCACACGCATTACCGATATTTATCGTCGGTTTTTGGACTGCAACTATCCCTCATTGGCTTTATTGAAATGACACCTGAAGAATGTCCCGAACTTAATCCGGTCATAATTGAGGAGTGAGGTCAGCAATCAATGAGTGGAAAAATTGTGGGGTATTAGCCCACAGGACCCAGATGGCGTGTTCGCGAAAGTGAATAGCATATTCCGCAAGAAGTCTTGAGTGAAGGTATCGAATCTTGAAGTCACCAGTGATGAGATAAATCTTCTCCATAGGACTGGTATCGAAATTGATAGTACGACTCCGGATAGAAATGGAAACAGGATTATTTGTGAACGATTGGATAAACTTGCCCTGATTGGAACATATTTTGAATTGGTTCATCTATCAAACCCTGAGAGAGGGAACGAAATATTTTCAGAAGTCGCTGAAGCAAAAGTTTCCGACTTCAAATCAAGCCTGAACGGCCAATCAATTCTTTATTTCAATAAAACATTAACATCTGACCTCATACCGAGCTTGAATTTTATTGATTATTTTGTCAGCTATGAAGACTTGTGTTTCATATTTCGCAAGATAAACAACAAGAAATCATGTGGTACTGATGGTACAAGAAATCATGTGGTACTGATGGTATTCCAAATGTAGTTGCCTGAGGTTGCTATTAGGATATTGTTGTACATTGTTCAACAACATGTTGAGCAGTTCATATTTCCCAAATGATTGAAAAAAGGCTAAGGTATTTCCGATCTTGAAGCAAGGAAAAGAATCTTCGTGCCCGAAAAGCTATTGCCCAATCAGCTTGCTGCCTAACATCAGCAAGGTGTTTGAAGTGATACTCAAAAGAGCATTAAACGCCCACATTGAGGAATATGAGTTGATGCCGAATTTCCAATTTGGTTTTTGTGCCAGGCATTCGACCACACATGCAATAACGAAAGTAACCTCAGACATCTGTTGGAAACTAAATGATAGACAATGTGTCGGAGCATGTCTCATTGATATGGAGAAAGCCTTCGATACGGTGTGGTTAGATGGACTAGTTTTTAAACTCCTTCAGGACAAGTTCCCCAGACACCTTGTCGCCATGATGTGTAATATGTTATACGGGAAATTTTTTGTTGTAATTGATGGAAATCTGAAAACAATGCGCGAGTTCAAGGTCTTGAATGGTCAACAGCAAGAAACAGTTACTGCACCTCTGCTCTTCTCAATCTTCATTCGCAAGCTATTGAACGGCTTTGATTTTAACGTCTCGCCAACGTGATCATTGGTAGCGTTTGCTGATGATCTGATTATCTATACGGCAGACCGAAAAGCGACAATAGTTCAGAGAAATCTCCAAAAAATGTTCAATAATGTGCAGCTGTACACTGATAATTGGCGAATGAATATCAATGCGCAGAAGTGTGAAACAATCTTGTTTCGGACAACGCTGCAGGGGTCAGTCAAGACCTGAAACAATAAATATTTAGTTCAATATACAAGTAATTTAAATAAACCGTTGAGATTATAAGGGTTGATTGAGAAATCGTTATCAAGATGGCAACCAAGCTACAACCTGAATTTAGAAAACTTTTAAGATTAAGGGAAAAAATAGCGTCACTTAGCCAAGATATCAAATTCCTTAAATTGTGTATGAAGTGGAAAGTGGTTCCTAAGTCTCATCGAGTGAAAAACATTTCGGGACCACCGGTCGCAAGTCAACATACGAAATTAGTGGAAAAAGCAGCGATGCAGGCGAGCCTTAGAAGGTTGTACACGAAGATAGATCTCACTACTAAAGAAGCTTATCTGGCACATATGGTACTATGTAAGGAAGCAGATTTTTATAACTGGGATATCTCAACAATGATGAATAAAATTAAAAAAGCGGAAGAATGCAAAACAATTGGGAAAAAAGATACGCTGAACGAGAAATTGAAGAACTTACTTAATGGGGGAACAAGACAAGTAAAGCCGATGGTAGAAATTTTGCCAAATTTTGTTATCAACAAATCATCGAGCAATTTTACGGAAAAACAAAAAGAAATATTAAGTAAAGGTCTCAAATTTGCAGTTAACGAAGGGCGCCCAATAGAAGAAACGATTATTAATATTGAAGCTGGTATAAAATTCTTAAATAGTGATGATCAGGAGCAAATCAGGGCAGACGCGAGAAAAATATTAGGGAAACACATAGGAATACCAAAAAAAATTACGACATCCAGACCATGAAGAACATCAAAGAGCTAAGATAACTACCAGTTTATTACTTGAAAGCAGATAAGGGAAATCAAGTTGTCATAATGGACAAAATGGACTATGATGAACAAGTGCGAAGAAAAATTGAATCGAGGGGTTATTTTAAACTCCGAATAAACCCAATCCAGGATTCAGTAAAAAGAGTAGAAAAAGTGTTGAATGAAGTGAAAACAATATTGGGAGACGTTAGCCATCTGAGAATGTCGAATTCCGCAATACCAAGAATGAAATGCCAACCCAAAGTGCACAAAGAAGGGAATCAGATGAGAGAAATAGTTGCAGATTCAAATTCACCTAAGTACAAGATCGCTAAGTGGCTGGTAGCATTAGTAGAAAACTAGCAGCAGTGAACGGTGACCACAGTATAAAAAACTCAATAGACTTGATTCAACGAGTAGAAAAAATGGCGAAAATGAATAGAGATGACGTCCTGGTGTCTTTCGATGTAGAGGCGTTATTTCCAAGTATACCGCAAAAACAAGCTTTATATCAGTTTGAACTTTGGTTGCAAAAAATCAAAGGGACGGCGGAATGGAAAAAAATGGTGCAAAGCGTTTGTGAAACTAGCAGGAATATGTACGAGCGAAAATTTTTTCGTATTTCGGGGACAATATTATAAGACAACTCGGGGGCTAGCAATGGGAAACCCCATATCACCAATGCTAGCAGAAATATTTATGGCGGCAATGGAAAAGCGGATGCAAGAAGAGAATATGCTTCCAAAACTGTGGATAAGGTACGTGGATGACATCGTGGCGGTGATGAGCAAGGATATCATTAATGAACAGCTGGAGTGTATGAATAAGCTTCATCCTCAAATAAAGTTTACTGTCAAAATCGAGCAAGAAGGAAAATTACCGTTCTTGGATTTAATGTTAATCAGAAGCACCGACGGGATAGAATTTGCAATACACCGAAAGGCAACGGCGACGCAGAGGACGATACCAAATACTTCGCACCATCCGTATCAGCATAAAATGGCGGCATACCGTAGTATGGTCCACAGGTTGTTAACGGTACCAATGAGTGCGTTGAACTTCCAAAAGGAGTTGGTTTACATCATGGATACGGCACAGAAAAACGGGTATGAAGCAGAAACAATTAAGAGAATGATCCACAAGAAAACTCGACAGCTACAAGTTAGGAAATATACAACACTGGACATCAATAAAAAGCAACGGCGAAGAGTGAGTATAGTGTTCTCGGACATGCACAGGGACCTTCAAAAAATGTTCAGCAAATATGACATAGACGCAGTTCCAAGAAGTGGTATGCAATTGAGTAAATTGCTTAACAACGTAAAGGACAAAATTGAGGACCACGAGAAAAGCGGCATATATAGAATTTCATGCGGAGATTGCAACAAAGTATATATAGGGCAAACAAAGAGATTAGCGGTAGTACGATTTGACGAACACATGAAAGACGTAGAATTGTGGAGAAAGAACAATAAACATCAGGGAAAGTCGACCGTAGCCAGACACGTCATCGAAAGCAATCATACGATAAGCGCTGAAAGTTTGAAAGTCATAAAACAGGTAAGAAAGGTGAATGAATTGGACATTAGTGAAACTATAGAAATAAGAAACATACCTGTAATAAATAGGCTAAACAAAGATTTAGGTAATGGCTCTGATAAACTTTTAAGATTTGTAATGAGATAATTAAAAAGTAATTCAGATAAATAGTTTAGGATTAGGCTAAGAAAGGGTAGTTACACTGATGAAGTCCTAGTGTGAAGGACGAAATGTACATATGTATTTATATACAATAAATTCACGGTTTTGGAAACGAAAAAATAAATATTTAGTTCAATATACAAGTAATTTAAATAAACCGTTGAGATTTTAAGGGTTGATTGAGAAATCGTTATTGGAAAGGTTTCCACATCATGGCTGGCGAGGATAGTTTAGAACGAGTTCCACATAAATCCTGTGTTCGATACCTCGGTGTTCATCTCGATCAGTATCTGTACTATACTGAACATGTCAAAATCATGCTCAGTAAGGCACTAAAAGTAGTCATGGCTCAACGAAAACTCTTTCGTTCCAAATACATTGATCAAAAGGTCAAAATTATCTGTTACAAGACCCTAGTTAGACCAGTTTTGACATATGGATGTTACATCTGGGACAACTAGAGTGCTAGTACTATGGAAAAACTAAGAGTTTTCGAAAGGAAATGTCTTCGCGCATGTACTGGTTTGTACAGAAAGCCTGAGACGGATTGGAAACATTATATATCGAATAGAAGAATTTATCAAACTGCTGAAGTAACGAGGGTCGATATCTTCATATTGAAACTTCTTTGGAATCATATCGCAAGATCTGTGACTGTAAGTAAAAACCCTTGGATTTCACAGCCGTTCTACCCTACAGACGGGTATATTGCGACTTGCTTCGCTACTGGCTTCATTCCTCCAGAAGCATTCGTGTATTTGGACATGAATCGATATGTTTTTGATTCTGATGGCGTCCCATATCACATATATCGACGGGCCACCGATAAGAAGATAAAATATCCTCCGAGTTTGAGTTCACGAGACCAAGAATTCCAATGGAGATACTCATTTGCTAGATTCGTTGAAGCTGATCGAATTGAGACGGTGCAATCCAGGTATTGGTGGCTGAATGACAATGTCTAAATTATTCGTGTTTATTTTCAGTTTTTGGTGTTTTTCGTTATTTAATTTTTGAGTTTCAGCTCATTATTGCTACATTTAGTGTTGTTGTTTATTTATGTTAAAAATAAGGTATAGGTTAGGTATATGTTATGTTTGCTATATTCCGTTAGAGATAAGATTAAACACTTAGGTTAGGAACATTGTTATAGAATTATTTTAGTATAAGATAAAATTTTTGATTGTATTTTATTAGAAATAAGTTAAAACATATTAGGTGTAGGATCAAAGTTTTACTGTTGTGTTTAAATTATAAATAATTTTAAGATAGTGTTGGTTGGTTTTTTCTCCTTTTTTCAATTAAATTTTAAAAATATGTAATAATCTTAATTAATTGAATTTAATATAATTTTTTTTTGATGAAATGTGTTAATGATAACGTATAAATTTAGAGAGCCATTAAGTCTTTTATTGTTATTGTTTGGAATTCGCTTTATATTCTTTCAAAATTTATAACGATTAGTATTAAATAAAGCGATTTTGACTTTGGCTACTCGCCCGACACACGAAGCTGACGGAACGCGGGAAATTTGAATCGCGTTGCTTACCTGGGTGACCTAATCTGGAAAACTCCAAAAAATCATAACCTTCGTTTTCGTTTTTGTAAAGTAAATTATTTCCCCTGGAATGGGCAGCAAATTTTCAAGTTAGGTCACCCACTTTAGCAATGCGATTCAATTTTCCCGCACACCGTGAGCTCCGTGTGTCGGACAAGTAGCCAGAGTGTTTAAGTTATGATTTAAGGAAAGCAGCATGTTTTATGGTAAAAGGCACGTGCATGGTTTTAATTTTAGCGCGGATTCAAGGTTCTCAAACTCACGACCAAATAATACAGCAAAGGGGTTTTTTAAGTGCAGGGGGGGGGGGGAGGACAAACGATATTATGTCCCCCGCGACCGCGTGCCTACGTCCTTGCATGTTGTGTTGATGTCATTAAACAACATGTGTATTTGGTCGAATGCATGAACCACTTGAGCACAGTTATCTCGGCTACTGAACTCTTTCGTGGAAATCGTTTGTCAACAGATCCTATTTTAAATAATAATCGTTTCCTTATCGAACTAAAATTGTATCAATGCGATTTCTTGTAGTATAAGCACATTTTGTATTGCAAAGTCTAATATTTCCTTGATAGTACAAGTAGATACATAAGTGTTAGCCGTAAGAAATTACTTGCCGAGCTAAGACTAAGAAAATTCTTTGACTTAGATATTCTGTATTCAATTAACTTAGACATTCTGTATTCCTAGATTTCGTACAAATTGAGGTAGATTGTTATAACCTATTATTAAACAAAATTGAATATTAACTTTCATTTTTCTACCGAGGCATAACAAGTTGTATCTTCCCCAAAATGAATCATATTCATTTTCACAAGTTTTCATGCACAGCTTCGTGATGCGAATGCATTGGGCAAGATTCTTCCAGTGGAAATAGCACTTGTGAAAATCATTGAATCGGTTAATAGTTTGCGGAAATATATCAATTATTCAGTGTGTAGCAAGACATATCGGAATAGGGACACACACCAAAGCATAAGCACAGCATGCACTCGCATTCACAAAAACCTACGCTCGTTGCATTTAAATTAGTTCGAGGAAATGAGTTCCGAGCCTGTAACATCCTTGAGATTAGAAGCCACGGAATATTCAGATTGGCTGCCTTTGCGGCGGATAGCCAAATGCTGATCTATTGAATCCAATCAGGATATTCAGGAATTATGCAAGAATAATTTGAAATCGAAACACTTGCTGCCTGATGGAAATTAGCTTTGCACGAATGTCAGACGCGGGAATTTGGTTATTGGAAGTGATAAATGGTTTTTGCATTCAATAAACGGAGCCGGTTAGCGCTGCTAAAATTATGATTAAATTTATTTGAATTAAGTATAGATTTCAAAACGTTTTGGTAGCATATTTTCAGAATTATTTCCATCCATGTAAATCATCAATTGTCATTATTTAGTGACTTCTGCTCTAACCATCTGATCATTATTTAAATACTACTCGACTATTATCCTTTAATGTCTCTTCATTAACAGCAACATTATTCTCTGAATGGTGGCGTATAAATATTCATATTCCGAGTTAATATTTTACACAAACAAATAAATAACCACCACCCGCTTTGAATTCTTAATAATTAAAAAATAACTTGAACCATTAACCTTTCTTGCCTTCTGATGTCTTTATAGCTGAGATTCCATGCAAAATTCATTCAGTGTAAATCATCTTAATAGCGCTGAACATTTTCCCGAAGTAAATGAGCTACCAAAAAGTTATGGCATACTTGCCGAGTCATAACGGAGTGTTGCATTAAAATAGTTGGTCTGGGAATTTGTACAACTGCCCAACAAATAACGAATTACCTCAATTGCATTATTTCACGTGAATTCAAATTAGTTTGCTGTTGCAAAGATACGGATGTATACATATACACCGGTGTTGAGTTTATACTCGTATGTATACAAATTCATAATGTTGAGTCTGGAAGGCAATAAGTGGATTTCCGATGAACGTGCGGCCTCCACTTTTGAGTTTTCCTTGCCACTATTTGCATTATTTGGCTAAGGGAAAAATCCATAACGAGAAAATTTGTTGTTCAATTTGTTCAGGTAATACATACACGGAAATCAACCGATGTTCAAGTTTTTGCTCCCTAGTTTTAATGAAGTGATACAGTCAGTGGTTGCACAGATTTGAATTGCGCGCTGGAAAGTCCTCTTATTGTGGGCATTAAAAAGAATCTTTCAAACTCGTGGAGCATTAATTGATTAGCATTAAGGTGTTTGTGACATACAATACTGAATATGGATTTATATTGGAGACATGTTTTTAAATCGCTTCAGTCAATAGTTTTCAAAATTTTAATCTTTAAAACGTCAGCTAGAAATTAATTTTTGTTGGGAAAAGCTTGCCATATTGTTTAGGCAATCAATTGAAGAATTTTATATCGAATATCATAATTTTACTTCGATAGATAAAGAAAAGCGGAGGAGCCTGACGACTTCCCACCTTTGGGGGATCCTGAGAAAACGTCAAAACGTCAAAACTGGTGACAATCATCTGCAAAAGAAATCATGATCAAAAAAAAAATCTGCAGATGGTGGGTGCAAACTGCAAATAATAGCAGGCAATGAAGAAATATTCAAACTATGTAAAGAAAATTATGAAGTAAAGATCTAGAAACAGCCCCTCTAACATTAAGGGGGATGGAGATTAAAAAACCGCAGCTGCAAAAACAAATGCAAGAAGAAACGAATGCGAAAAGTATAAAACAAGCAATCCTAGAGAAAATTCCAAGTGCTGGCCACACTAAAGAAAATCAAAACTATTTGGAAAGGACTGGAAAAAGAAATGGTAATTGAAGAAAGTGTGGATGGTGATCCCGACACAAGATAGGATATAAATGTTATTTAACACCTAAAAAATGAAAACAACAAGCAAAAACTTACTCGCAGTTCTGCTGGTTCCTCAAAAAACTTAGCTGTAAGGTAGAAAAAGTTCCGCCAGTAAATATATTTGGACAAACCGGAAGAGATATAGTTCGGCTATTGGCAGCCGAAAACAAACCAGGCATTTTCGAAATCAAAAGAGCAATACAGAAAAATCAACTATTAAAACAGAATCACTTGTTGATTTCAAGTCAGCCAAAGATACTTTGTATTCTCGGGAGGTTCACACTACAACTAAACCCTAGAAAGCAACAAAATCAAACTTTTTGTTGAAAGGTCTGAACTGCGGAGAGAATACGGTCGATTTCCCTGAAGTGCTCAAATAAGCTGCCCCCGAAATTGAATTTGTTTCTGTCAAAATCTTTACAACAAGGAGATCAACCATAGAAATGACAAATTTACTGCTTAATCTAGCAAAGATTTCTAATAAAAGCAGTCCAAATGCCCTTCAACACATGAGGTACTTGAATTTCAAAATTGTGAGATGGGAACACCTCCAGAAAATAAAAGTCAATCAGTGATATTGTTGTCAACGATTTGGTCATTTAGCTGGCAACTGCGCCATGTACTGTCAGTGCATAAAATGCAAAGATGCTCTTGCTCCCGATGAGTGCAAATTGGCTTTGAAGGAGCTGAAAATAAGATTGTACTGCGTTGATTGCAGTGTATTTGGTCATCCAGCATCATATTGACGATTCTCCCGATATCAAAGCATGCCAAAATCAAATTCATTATAAAACAAACACAATTACACCACAGTTTCATACGTTCTACCTTGGCTGCCACTAGTGGACCAGCAGAAAACGCTGTAAATAATGTTAGAAATAAAAATGACCTGCTTTTTAAAATTTACCAAAAACTTAATCCTTTATTGGGAAGAATCAATAAACAAGATTCAAAAATCAACTTTGTTTTTCAGTATTTAGATCTTTCAAATGTTTCAAATTAACTTCCCATCCAGTCCCATTCCCATACATAGCATCTCATCTCAATCAATGTAAACTCCATTGTTACTCAACATCGACGTGACTATCTCCTTCTATTCATTGTTAAGCAAAAGCCTGATACCAGGCTTCTCAATAAAATCTATCCCAATTCATGGCAGTTCATGACATTCGAAGGTTTCGAATTCACAAGAAACAGTAGGGTAAATGGTGGGGGAGTTGGTACTGCGATATTAGTTAGAAGAGCTTAGCCTTTCCAAAATATTGATAAATTCGAATCGAAGAACTTTGAATTTCTAGAAATGTCCGTCATCAAAATTTCACTGCCAGTTGGACATAACCTCTTCGTTATCACTGGCTGTATAACTGCCCAAAACGCTCTCAAGTTCAAGGAGGAACTGAATTCTCTGTTTGTAATACTAAAATTAATCAAGCTTGTCAAAGACCTGAATGCCAAGCATACATCATGACAAAACATGAATAACAATCCAAGAGGTATATTGCTAAAATCGTGGATAACAGAAAGCCAAATTAAATACAAGTGCAATCTATATGGACCAGAGTTCCCTGAATATCTTGGGACATTATTGATGCAAACCTTGAACTTAGCTTTAATAGCTATCAATGGAAACTGCAGGTGCTCCTTTGGGTAGCAATAATTCCGTAATTTCAATGGAAATGAATTATCAAGATGATGCTGCCTCTCTAAATCCAGTTGAATGTCAAAAACCGATTGGCAAAAGTTCCAAAGGAAGTTAAATCAAAGCTGCTAGTCCTCCTTTCGATGACATGAGTATCATTAATGATGACATAGATCTCATTTTGTCGAAGTTAGAGAAGCTGTCATTGAAAGCAATCGAGAAAGTATCTCCCTAGATTAACCCCTGAAACAATTTGGAACGATATGAATCACCAACCATCTCAAGGTTAAAAAGATTGAAAATCTTTTTTTTCACACGTGTCAACAATATTTATCGGTGATTTTTGGACTACAACCATCCCTCGTTGGCTTTGTTGAAATAAAACCTGAAAAAAGTGTGGAAATTAATCCGTTCATACTTCAGGAGTGAAGTCAGCAATCAATGGGCCGAAAGTTGTGAGGCATAACCTCAGTGGACCCAGATGGTGGTTTCACGAAAGTGAAAACTTATTTTATAAGAAGTTTCAAGTTTAGTTATCAAATCTTGGAGTTGCTAGTAATAAAATGAATCTTTTAGGAAGCACTGGTATCAAAATTGATAGTATGACTTTGGCTTAAAAATGGAAACAGGATTATATGTGATGGTTTGTAGAAAATTGCCCTGATTGGAATTCATTTTGTATTGATTTATCTACCAAACCCTCAAAGAGGGAATCTGATTCCTTCGAACGTCGTTGAAGCAAAAGTTTCCGACTTCAAATCAAGCCTGATTGGCGAATCAATTCCGTATTCCAATGAAACATTGACATCTGACCTCATACCGAGCTTAAATCTTATTGATTATTTTGTCAGCTATGAAGACTTGTGTTTTATATATGGCAGGATAATTAACCAGAAATTATGCCGTATTGACGGTAGTCCTGATATAGCTCTACGAAATTTTCCTGAGGTTACTGCTTGGAATTATTGCATATTATTCCACAACATGTTGAGCAATTCATATTTTCCAAATGAGTGGAAAAATGTCAAGATATTTCCAATCTTGAAGAAAAAAAAAAGAATCTTCGAGCCCTTTAAGCTATCGCCTGATCAGTTTGCTGCCTAACATCAGCAAGGTATAACACTAAACAAAGCACTAAACACCCACATTGAGAAATATAAGATGAGTTCGAATTTCCAACTAGGTTTTCATACCAGGTATTTGACCATACATGCAATAAAAAAAGCAGCCTCAGACATCTGTTGGAAGTTAAACAATAAAGAATGTGTTGGAGCGTGTCTCATTGATATAGAGAAAGCTTTTGATATAGTGTGCTTAGATAGACTAACTTTTAATCTCCTTCGGACCCTTGTAGCCATTATCTACCATGTGTTTTCCGGGAAATCATTTGTTATAATTGATGGAAGTCTAACAACAATGCGCGGCTTCAAGGTTATAGCACGGAATAGGTACTGAGCCTGTATTCTTCTCAATAGTCATTCGTAAGCTATTTAATGGCTGTGATTTTAACATCTCACCAACATGATAATTGGTAACGTTTTCTAATGATCTGAGCGTTTATATGGCAGACCGAAAATTTACAATAGTTCAGAGGAATCTTCAAAAAATGTCAAATGATATGCAGCTCTACACCGACAATTGGTGAATGAAAATCAATGTACAGAAGTGCGAAAACATTTTGTTTTGGATACTGTTGCAAAAAGCCAATCAAGACCTGAAACGTAATTGGAAGGATTCCCATATTAGCTGGTGAGGATCGGTAAGAATGTGTCGCACGTAAATCCTGTGTTTAATGCCTTAGGGTTCATCTCAATCAGTATCTGTACTATACTGAACATGTCAAAATCACGCTCAGTAAAGCAAAAAATTAGTCGTGACTCTTTGACAACTCTTTCATCAGATGTTTTGATCAAAAAGTTAAAGTTATCTTTTACAATAGGCCTGGTTAGACAAGCTTTGACATATGGAGGTCAGATCTGATACAACCAGAATACTAGTGCTGTAGAAAAACTCAGGGTTTTCAAAAGTAAATGTCATCGGGCATGTATTGGTTTACATAGAGAGCCTAAGACATATTGGAAACACTATATATCGAATAGAAGAGCTTATCAAACTGCTAAAGCGACGAGAGTAAATATGTTCATATAGAAATTTCGTCGAAATCATATCATAAGATTTGTAACTGTGAGCAAAAAGCATTAATTTTACGGCCGTATAACCTTACGGACGGGTATATTGGGACTTGTTTAGCTACTAGCTTTGTTCTTCCAAAAGAATACATTTATTTGGACATGAATCGACATGTTTTTGAGTCTGAGCATATCTCAATTATATACGACATATATAGATGGGTACCATAAGAATTTGAGCTCACGAAACCAACGATTCCATCGGAGATGTTCATTTGCTAGATCCTTTGAGGTTAGTTGAGCTAGGGTGAAGCAAACTAGGTGGTGGTGGCTAATAGGCAGTGCCTAAATTAATCGTGGTTATTTTTTGTTTTTGTTTTTTTTTGTTACTTTGTTATAGGTTACAACTGATTATTGCTAAATTTAGTATTGTTTGTTAATGTTAAAAATTTCAATACTTAGGACAGGTATATGTTGTGTTTATTTTATTAAGCTATTGTGAAAGTCTTATGATAACTCCACCATACAAGGTCCGAAGCCCATTTGAGAAAGGAGAAGGGAATCATTTGTTTCCTCAACCTGCAACTTCCATGATTCTTCATCCAAAACACCACAATTAAATGGTAGTAAATGTTCTTGGGGTCGTATATTAGGTTTACTGATTCCCCAATGATGGGACATTAAATGGCGAGAAATGCTAATAATTGAAAATACATCTACAGCTCTGCTACTATCTTCCGTGCCCGGTAATGGAATTAAAAGTAATAACCATGCTGCCAAAATAGAGGTAGAGTAACGGGCTAACTCTCGTCCCTGGGAAACCCTACAATGTTTCAAAACCTGCATGAAGGGCCTCGGAACGGATTGAACTCACGACAATGACCACGTAAATGAAAAAAGGGCTATGACATTGGATCCTGAAATGTCAGATCACTCAATTACCCTGGCGTTGTTAAGGACCTTTTATAATAGGCCAGTCAATATAAATTAAAGATACTGGCAATCGAGTAAATGAACTGGACTGGAAATGATATTCAAAACATTTGGAAAAAACCAGCCTGCTACAAAAATTTGACATCAAAAGCCTCTAAATGGCGTCTGTGGCCAAAAATTTCACGGAAACCCCCGACAATCAGCTGGCTCCCATCTTATCAGAAACATCACTAAAAACAAGCAAAGAGCTCCGGATGGAAGTGGAAGGGGCTGTTGGGATCGGGGTTGAACACATAATTGGACATCAAGCCCGGCGAAAGGGAAATTATTGATTGGATAATGAATATCAGAATGTATTGGACAAAAATCATCAAGTTTGCAAAGAATACGTAGGTATGAATACCAGGACAAACAAGTTGGGTAAACAGACCTACGCTCATGTCAGAAGGGTTTTGTATTCAATTTTCAAAATGCAGTCACCAGATTGAATAAAGTCAAGAAGCATATCAATGACGATTTTATTGGAGAAACTATGAAATTCGAAGACCATACTATCATTAACAAAGTTGAAAGAATTTCGACTTCTGAGGTTTTCGTTATTGTTCTACTCATAAATATCTCCCTTGATAATTATTTCAGATGTCCATTCGTGACGGAGGAAACACATTTTTCATGTATTTCCCCCCTGTGCCCCCACTGAAGCAAAAACTGACAGTTTAAGAACTGTTTTGAAAAGCTCCCATGAAAGCTATCATTTCATCCTCATATCGGCTACGTTTGATGAATTTTTTTTCAGGGGCCACTCTCCTGTACTGTTATCATCAATTAATAGCCAATTTTTTCGAATCCTAGAGTTGTTACAAAGCCCTTTTGTTAGAAGTTCCCTCCCGCCTCCTTGACTTGTTTCACTTATGAGTATTAATTGTAGGTACTCAGCTTCAGTCATTCATTAAATTGAATCAAGTGTTCAAAGCATGCGCCTTAAACGTTGAAGTTGGGAAAAAATAACTCAAAGTTATTCAATCTTCGCATTTAAAACAGCCACTATTTTGTTTTACGATTACTGATACCACTAGCTGAACAGATTCTCAAAGTTATTCATGACACCTATCATTCCTGAAATTTTCATGCAAGTCCTAGCAAAACTGTAGTGTCTGAGTCGGTAAAACGCGCATGTGGTTCCATAGCCATATGTTGCCATAGTAATACATGCAGCGCATATTGTTCCATAGTAATACAGGAAAATTCAAACCGCTATAACTTCGCTAAATATGTTGCAATCTTTATGAAACTTGCAGGGTTGATCAATCTTATAAATAGACATCTGTGCACTGAATTTCATTGAATTTAAGGGTACCGTCAAGATTTTATTCAAGAAAACATAAAATCGATAAATCATACTATTACTAACAAAGTTGAGTGAATTGCGACTTCTCACGTATTTGTTGTTGTTGTACTTATCAAGGCCTACATTCGTGATTTTTTTCAGATTTTTCGGATCACAGGTGTCCAATCGCGAGGGGGGGGGGACACAAATTTTTCGTGTTTATCCCCTCCCTGTGCGCCCCTCGAAGCAAACTTTGCCAAACTAAGACCTGTTTTGAAAAGTTCTCATCAAGACCTTTCATTTGATACCCATATCGGCTACCTTCAATGAAATTTTTTTTTCGGGGGGTCACTCCCCTACATGGGGAGACCCCCCTTAAATACCTTATAAAATTTTTTAGTAGTTGAACTTTGAAGAGATCACAACTTTACACCTATATACAAAATTTGATGCTTCTAGCTTAAGTAGTTTCCGAGAAAAACTGCTGTGACACAAGGACGGACGGACGGACGGACGGACGGACGGACAGACAGACGGACAGACGGACAGACAGGACGCGATTTTAGAAGGGTTTTGTAAAATTATTTTACAGAACCCTAAAAAAGACACTATAGGAACCTGAGAAGACTAGAAAATAAGATAATTAGCATTACAAGCAATTGAGATGCATCGGTGAAAGCCCAGTATGCAACAACACAAGCATAAAAAGTAGTGGAGGCCGAAAACGTGGTTATCAGCTGAAAACCATGCTCTGTTTTGATGACATCGGCAATATAATCGCTGGTGAAACCAAAATTAAGGGAAGATGGGCGTCATATTTCAAGAACCTCCCTAATCCCCCACACAGCTCCAGAAGATTGGAAGCTGTAGATTTATTCGCGGAGTTTCCACTGGTCCTACCGATTCTGGATGAAGTTTGTTCCATCATCAAATCCCAAAAGAATAATAAAGCACGGGGCGTCAATGAGAGTTCAGTAGAGCTCATCAAATATGTAGGCAGCAACAACAAGAACATATGCCGAAAGAGTGGAGCCTATCAATTACATTCCCTGTTCACAAAAAAAGATGACAAGCTACAGTACAAAAATTATTGGGGCGTATCACTACTTTGTACGGGGTACAAAATATTTTCAAAAATCTTACAGAATATAACCGGATTTGATGCCAACAGTATTATTGAGGAGTATCAAGCTGGTTTAAGAGCAGGTAGATCACCAACAAACCGATTTTTCACAGTCAAGCACGTACTTGAAAAATGCTTGGAGTTTAACATAGACGTACACCAAGTTTTCGTTGACTTTAAGCAAGCATATGGCAGTTTTGATCATAACGTACTGTACCAACTAATGCTTTCCTTTAACGTCCCAGCCAAATAATTCCGTCTTACCAAAATGACAATGGTGTCGATGATCTCCCAATCCCGCATCAATTGCCAACTCACCGAAACCTTTGCACAAATATCCGACCAAACAGGGAGTTGGGCTGGCTCCATTGCTATTCAGTTTGGCTCGGGAGTACGTCACAAGGAAGCGTCTTGCCGATACACGAGGTACATTACTATACAAGTCGAGCCAAATAGTAGCTTAGGTGGGTGACATCAACATTTTGTCACGGTCGTTAACAACTGCTACAGAAAACTTCCTGAAAATGAAATATGGAACCTAACCTTAGCATCCACAAATATATTGAACGCCTTTGAGCGTTGAGGCAAATTATTGGGGCGAAGCAAGATGCGAACCAATGGCAAATTCGATACAACTATGAGCTGTATGAAATTGCTGATGAGGTGGAAGCCTCAACGGTTGTGAGGCTGCGAAAGCTGCAATGAGCTGGCCACATGAATCGAATGGATGAACAATGGATACCCGAAAAGTATTCGTGGGGAGAACTGAAGGCCGTGGATTAGTGGGGAAACCGAGAAAATGCTGGTTTGGCTTGGTCAACGAAGGCAGTTTATCGCTGCTCCGATTTCGAAATTGGAGGAAGTGGTTAATGGACCGGGACAGTTGATGGTGCTACTTGCAAGAAACGAAGGCCCGGGAGGGGCTGTAGTGCTTTGAAGAAGCAGAAGATACTCTTATATTACGATAAGATAAAGGTTTTTGATTGAACTTTGTTAGAACTAGATTATATCTTCTTAGACGTAGAATAAAAGATCACTTTTCTACTAACATTGTAATTAGTTTTTTAATAGTGTTGTATGGCTAATTCTGCATCCCCAATTGAATCATAAGGAATATGGTAATTTTAATTAAACAAAATATAATTTATTTTTGAATAAATGTGTTTGATTACTAATGTACAATATAAATTCAGAGAACGATCCGGGCCATTAAGTTTCATTGTAGTATTTTTATGTTTGGAGTTTGGATACTATTCTTTAAAAGTTTGTAGTGATTAATATTGAATAAAGTGCTTTTGAATTTGATGTTATCGGTCTGTAACGAAGAATTAAAAAGAATTAAGATATGAAGCTTATTCGCAGAGTCGATTGGTAAGCCTACATTCGTTTGTTTAGCAGAAGAATTATGGCTTACCTACTATGATGGCAGCTAACTTTGAACCTCTAAGACCATTGCCACGTAGTTTTTTGTGATATACTATAGGCTTCTATCTTATGTTATACTCTTGGCTGCTTTCTTTTATTTCATTTATATGGCTAAATGTGTTAGTATTCTTTCATTCTGTAACAAGTTTTACATTACGATTCAACCAAGGAAATTGGATTAATATCTTGAAATTATATTTTGAACAAGCTACAGAATATGGTCCCATCTAGGTGGAACTGAGGGGTAAAAGACTCTAATTTATTCTATCATCTCCATTCCAATGAAACCTTAGTAAGCCTTGGAATACAAGCAAGTTTGCACTATTGGACTGCTGATGTTGGTGTAGTTGAGACGGTCTTCTAAATAGGACTGAAACAAAGATGGTGCAATGATATGTACCCAATAATAAAGGCTTGTCATCCAATACAGAGTTTGTGCCTGCAGGCAGCTACTAAATGATGCAAACAGTAGCTTGGACAACAAGAAACAAGCTTCTAACTTAAAGGAGAATATCCTGGATACAAGAATCTTGCAAGAGCCATCAAGTGTTTGAGATACTCTTTAGAAGACGGCAAGCGTGATAAATAAAGAGGAGAAACTTCTTATCGCTACAAAAACCTTGATTAAATATCGGTTCAAGCAAGAGTATCTCACATAAAAGTGCTAATCGATAAACAAATGCATAAAAAACTGAGAAAAATACAAGGTGGTGCAAAATTAGCCATCCAATTTTAATTTTAACTAATTAATAAAAGGATTTTGAGTGATAGAAATCTCTAAAATATTTCCAGATAAGTTCAAAAGATTATATACATCATCTGGCTACTTCTATGACTTTCCCCACAATTTCCGGTGATAACTATTTGTATTCTTGTCGAATATTCTCCTGAAGGTCTGTGACTGTCTGAGGCTTGTTAGTATAAACCCACAACTTCAAGTAGCCTCAGAGAAAGAAGTCTGGGACTTCGTGTATTTCACCTTCCTGTGTGCCCCCTGAAGTTTAAGCCCTGTTTTAAAAAGTTCTCATTAAGACCTTTCATTTGATATCCATATCAGCTACTTTTGATGAAATTTTTTTTTCAGGGGTCACTCCCCTAAATAGAGAGACCCCCTTAAGCACCTTGTAAAAAAATTTTTGTGATGAAACTTTGAAGAAAGCATCACTTTACATCTATATACAAAATTTTATGTTTGTGACTTATACGGTTTGCGAGAAAAGTGCTGTGACACACGGGCACACGGACGGACGGACAAACAGGCGTGCTTTTAGAAGGGTTTTGTAAAATTATTTTACAAAACCCTAAAAAATACGGCCAGATCACTCTTTCTTCGTGAAGAACACACCACATACCGGCGTTAAGTGTATATAATGGTGGTTTGGGCATCACACGTGGATTTTCAGTGCCCCATAAAAGAAGATTTTGCTTATTGACGTAACTGCTTAAGTGGAAATGCGCCTCATTGCCCGTGATGATTCTTGATACAAAACCATCATAATTAAATCAACACAATTATTTCACGATCTTACAGAGTATAGCGCTCCATTGCTTGTTTAAAGTTGCAGCTATCTAGTTCATAAAATCACCAAATATCACATCATTTGCAAAACTTATAACATCTTCCGATTGGGTAATTAATTTTGTACCACTCTGTATGAGAAAAGACCTGAGGAAGAGAGTGCAGCAACTAGAGTATATTCTTTGCAAGGCCTGCACTTGCAAGTGACTCTACAAAAAATTAGAACCAGAAGCCTCTGCTAGCATTCCACTAGCGTGTTCAGAATTACGTGTCATTATCCTCAATATGAAAGGACACAAAATAAATATTTTCCAAGCAACAAACTTTTTCAAAGATGATTTACATTTCTCTCTCACTAAAACTACCCAAAAGAGCACATTATTTGAAGCAGTAACTTTAATCAAAGTAGCTGAACCGCTTGTGACTAAGTATAGGTATTTTTCTGCCGACTGGAAAAGTTGCAACTTAATGACATACCGGCTATAGGTAGGAATGATTAACATTTTTTGGTACAATATACAACATGGTCGATTTCTGCTATGTCTTGAATGCAGTGGAGTTGTGATAAACTTCTTCTTTTCAGTTTGTTTTTTTTTTAGTTGGGAGGTAAATGCCATGTTTGCACTGAGTGTGGGGCTCCCATACTTGCAACTGACTGGACTATCCTCCAAGCATCCCTTCTTAAGCCCGAGAACCTATCCTGGAACGGTTGGTCGTATTATTTTGGGCCAGGTTTCGTTTTGTTTCGTGAGGTGCTTCAAGCTGGGAGTCTCGCCTCCAACTGGAAGGAAGTTTGTTAGACAAACAATTTCCCAGCACTGGCACCCCCGCCTTCTGTGGATCAGTTTTGTCTTTTAGGACTGCCCAAACATGCCGCTTGTTGTGCACTGATTTAATCATTGTTTGAATACTGAACAAGAATATTCAACATTTTTTGCGCACTTAAAATTTTTTTCCAGAAATTATCAAAAACTGCCGTTTTGCCTTGAAGTTCATAGACTGATTTGGTGTTGCTTGTAGGTTATCTCTTGCTTAAATGTTTCAAGGATTTCAATTTGATTTTCCGTAATTTGTTCGTTGCACAATAAAAACAAAAACATTGTTTCAGCCAAGGCTGCTTGACCTTGTCTTCGTAGTTGCTAAGCGTTGGCCTTATGCCGCAGCTCTATTGAACCAGTGCATGTACTGGGCAACAAATTACTTAATAATTGTACTAGCACAAGTGCATGAACTTGAACTAGCTGTTGAAAGTTAAATATTAGTACTTTAACTAATTTTAACTTAAATCTCTCCGATACCTGCATCGGGAGATCAGCTGAAAGTTTTTCTCTAAATGAAAACTACGATGTGTCCAACAATATGGTCAAAACTTGACTGACTTTATTTCATAATTTTCTGCACTTACAAGTATATCTAATTTTACAATTTTGTCTTGTGGGAACAAATGTATTGTAGTTCCCATGAAAATTGTCATTATATAATTATAGGTTCACAATTGCAAACGCAATGCATTCTATCCTCTACTTTGCAGACAAATATATCGCATTACGCTCTACGCAAGAAACTCTATCCAGCGTGTATGAATAATTCTACAAGTAAGGAATTTCATTCGCGCTAGACAAAACGCGTGTCTCATTACATAGTGCGAACATAATGATATACGTGAAACATTTTGCTGCTACAAAAGAAGTTAATGAATCATAAAAAAATTGTACAAATATTTTTTTTTTGTTTTAGCTCTACAACTAGTTTTGGGCTTTTGCTTAGAGATGTTTAAAGTATCTCATTATCTGGATTGAATGTTTTGGCACTCAATAAGGTGGTATGGTCAGTAACATGCTTTGGCCATATGTCCATCCACCCAGCTACGATACTATCTGATTTAAAACAAGTATGTTACATAACTGAACGGGCTTGTAGTCAGTCCAAAGAATCACTCAAAACAAATCTCATTGTCATCCATGGAGCACGAAACAAAGTCCATTAGCTTATGCAGCGAGTATTCTAACCAGTACACTACGTGGACTGATTAATTTTCCTCAAGTTTTGGCTGTCCCTTTCTTCTTACAGCTATTCTCTCATAAACAACGAAATAATTTTGTACGGTATATGCGGTATATGCACTTTGAAACAATACCATTAAAAAGTGTGGCCGCAGACTGTGACGAATTGGTTCGGCGTCGATCTCAACAGCATGGTTTATCGGACGCAGCAACTTTGCGTATTTTACGTAAAGATCTTGGTTTTTAAGGCAAACAAAGTTTAACTCGTGTCACTTAGGTTTGCGTCGTTTTGTTGTGAATGGGCTCTGAATTAGTTCAATGAAAATCCGCTGATTCATCATGAAATTTTGTTCAGTAGTGAGGCCCATTTTTGGCCCAATGGATACGCCAATAAACAGCATTCCCCTATTTGGGCTGATGAACACCCTAGAGAGCTTCAATAGCTACCACTACAGCTACAGAAACGCACACTTTGGTGCGGCTTATAGGTCGGTGGAATCATCGATCCATAATTCTTTAAAAAGAGTCTCGTCCGAACGAAACCGTCAATGGCGACCGCTATCATAACGGATGTTTGCCACCTTAAATTGAAACCCGTTGTATAGCTGAACTTTTGTTTCAACAAGGCGTGGCTAGTTTGCATACAGCGAAAGAAATAATAGACTTATTGAGAAACCCTTTCGGTGAGAACCTGATTTCACGTCTTGGACCAGTAAATTGGCCGCCTAGATCATGTGACATCACACCTTTAGATTATTTTCTTTAGGGTTACATAAAATTTCTGGTCTGCAGAGTTAGGCCAGCTTTAATTGACGCCTTAGAAGCCAAGATTACTCGTGTCATTCGCAAAATTTCGGTTAATATGCTGGAACGCGTCATCCGAAATTGGACCCTTAGGATGGATCATGAATGGCGTAGTCGCGATCAACATTAAAGGTGATAGTAAGGCCAAAGTAAATACCGTAGATTGTTCTTTTGACTCACAATAACGGTTTTACTATTGAGTTCAACTTTATACCTTTTATTTGACTCTTAAAACCAAAGCTTATAATGAATCAGGCTAGGGTGATTCATTATAAGGTTCGGTTTTTAATCGAGCCGTAAACAGCTAAACTAAAGACAATTGAAATTCATCAATTACAAGAACAATTACATGTGATTTTTATTAAAATACACGTTTTGTGTCAATACAGATGTGTAAGAATTTTGATTAAAATTTTATGAACATTTTAAAACATTGATATGTTATCATGAATACTTAAATATTGAGTTTACAATAACTGAGAGAGACAATAACCATACATTACTTTTCCGAGCTCAATTCATGAAATATAAGAGTGAGTCAAGTTTTAATACTCAGTAGATGTTGTTTGATTTACTAAAAAGTTTACAATATCTTTCGGTTAGGAGGACTCTTCTGCTACTTTTGCTTGTCCTTAAATAGTGATTGACTTTCAAAGTGGGTACCTTTAAAAAGCTATTTGCTTTTAAAATAAGACTACTTACGAGCAATTTGCCTTTCTGGGCTATGATGTTAAGGCATTTTTGATTAATTAACCCTTTGTATCCGCAATTCTCGATCATTACTACTTTAATATTTTTGGTCAGTTAAAACAAGCTTATATACAGGAGTTTCCAATATGAGGTGTTATTTTGATATTAAAAGAAGAATACCATTTTTCCATAAAAATGATCAAACGTTCATTTCATTATAAAGAAATGACCGCCACGACTACGATTACAGGACCACATCTTTTTCATGAACTTTTCCATAACCAAATCGCAAAGTGGTTGCCCTAAGTCCTTGATAGCCTCACGAATTCTATCTTTGAGGTCTTGAATCGACGCTGGACTGTTGATGTAGACCTTTTCTTTCACGTGGCTCCAAAGGAAGAAGTCGCAAGGAGTTCAATCACAAGAACTCGGTGGCCAATTGTGATCACCTCTTCGAGAGATAACACGGCCCGGAAACTTTTCCCGTAAAAGATCAATGGTTTCGTTGTTTGTGTGGCACGCAGCGCCATCGTGTTAAAAGTAAACATTGTCCAAATCAATACCATCCAATTCCGTTCATAAAAAAATCATTCATCATCTCTGCATAGCGCAATACATTCACCGTAGCTGTTGCTTCAGCCTCATTTTCGAAAAAGTAAGGTCCAATAACTCTACCGGACCATAAACCCCACCAAACAGTCACACGTTGAGAATAGAGAGGCTTTTCAACAATAACTCTTGGGTTTTCCGAGCCCCAGATGCGACAATTTTGCTTGCTGACGAAGCCACCGAGGTGGAAATGGGCCTCATCACTCAAGATGATTTTTTGATGGAGCTCGGGATCATTTTCATGGATTCCAAGAACCCAATCAGCAAAGAAACGGCGTTGTTGATGATCGATTGGCTTGAATTGTTGTGTTAACTGAACTTTATAGGCCTTAAGATCCAAAGCTTTATGCAAAATACGGTTTAATGACGTTTGTGGAATACCTAATTCCAAAGAACTACGAAAAATGAGCATACCTGGGGTTGCTTCCACACTTTTGGCTACAGCAGCAATATTTTCGGCTGTTCTTGAGTGACGTACACAGGTTTTATTCTTCACATCACTAAGTTGTCCCAACAGCTCGAATTTTTCTATCAATTTCTGTATTGCGGTCCGACAAGGTATTTCACGACGACCCAAAAATGTTCGAGCTTTACGAACCGTCTCTGTCAAATTTTCACCATTTTTATAGTAGTTTTAATAATTTTAATGCATCGTTGAAGCATGTATTGTTCCAATTTTATTAATAGCATAATGTTTACTTGTTAAATTTAAAAAAATGACAGCTTCAAAAGAGATATCTACCGAAATACTGGGCTATTCAAAATAGTACCTCTTATTGGAAAACCCTTTATATTCTCTTCAAATCCAATGTTTCATATGGAACTCGTCATAAATATTGAAGCCAACATCGACAGCAAAATTGTTTATAATCACTGCATTAACTCTTTCTTGCATATATACCAGTATATATTTCACGAATGCATCAACATAATGTGGCCTTTTGTTTTCGCGATCATACGAGCACACTGCACAAACTCATCCTTCTTGGCTCGAGTCTTGCCAGAGGAGGTGGCTCTAATGGATAAACCTTATCTTTTAATAAAACCATTTGGCAAGTCTATGACTACGAAATGTTGGCATGTCGTTGGTACGTTTGCTTGCTCCTTTTCCGCGAACAAATCTAATCAATGCTGTCATGAAACCGCTGTCGAAGGAGAATTATTACTTTCGATTCAATAATTTCAACCATTATGAGGATAATATGGGAAAATTGCGAATGAGTTTTTGACTTTATGCTCGCAATAGTATTGGCGGCGGATTTGAAAACGGAAATAGAACATCAATTTCGTAGTATCGAGAACAAGCGAATAATAAATGAGAATAAGTTTGATTGCAGTCGTTAAGCCATTGTTTCCCAATTGAACATTGTCCCAATACTGGAAATCAAACGATTTTACCAATTGAAGAGCTCTGGGTGGCAGGATTGACCATACGACCAGGTCTAATTAAAATTCTCACATGGATGAGCTTCAATTCAAGCAACTAGTATTAGGGAATTGCTCATTTGTTTAGAGTTTCATGTATTGACTTGGGCTTATATGTACGTAGAAGGATTGTGTTTAGCTTGTTGATTTATGGTTGAAAGTGCATGAGTAAATTGCCTACTAATTATTAACTGGCAAGTTTGGGACTTTCGGTGCGCGTGAGGCTTTCGGTCCCTCATCTGGCGCATTCTCAGGTGGTGCATAGAGGGGATCCTAACCAACTGCCAAGCGGGGATGTGGGAAATAGAATATCACTCGCGTCGACAAACCGACTAAGTCAAAGCGCTGGCAATGCTCTACTCAGTATTTACTTGTCATGGAACCAGGACAATTGCCTCGGATCAGCTTGGGTACATGGCAACAGTTCCTAGGTGAACTAAAAAAATATAGATTCAACATCCTTCCTGTGCAAGAAACTAGATGATACGGTGAAGACACATTTCACATGCAATCACCCACCGTATTTAAAAGCGGAAAATTGCAAAGAAGCTGTAAGTTTCGAGTGGCTTACATTGTGAACAGCACATTTAAACAAATCGCCATCAACTTCAAGCTCGTTAAAGATAAGATCTGTGCGATTTGTTTCAAGACCAAATTCTTTAATGGCTGGCCAGTCGATTCTCACACACCTACAGAAGATAAGGAGAAGTCAAGCAAGGATAAATTTTACAGCACCCTGGAATGCACTGTCGTTGCATTGCACAGCTTTTATGCAGACACCGGCAACAACAAAGAACGAATGGTACACTTTCATACCAGGAGAGGCTTCACAGTAAGCCGCACAAACTTCCCGCATCGAGTCATCCGCAAGAGAATGTGGGCATCTCCAGACGGTCGCATATTCAACCAAATCGACCATGTTCTCATAGAAAAACTAGAAGCCACGAGCATTCTTAACGAGCGTTCATTCGACAGTACTGTCTTTGATTTAGGCCACCACTTTATAAGGATCAAGTTCAAATCCTGCATCTCCAAGAGCTGCAAACAAGAAAGATCAACTACGCGAAAGCACAGAATTACAGGCTAAATGATTGCTCAGTAACGTCCACATTTATGTTAGTGCTGAAAAATTGCATCAGCATATCACAGGTGGGAAAAAGTAATGGCATCAAAAAAATATGGAAGAAAGTAAGATATGTGGTAAACGAAGCAGCTGAAGAGGACTTGGGGGCATCGGTCAAAGATAGGTAGAAACAATTGGTATCAAGAAAAAAAAGGCAAGGAAGCGGTTAAAAAATACATCCAGCGACCAACTCCAGTGGAACAAGAACATAAAAACACTCTCGACAAACAAGTCAAAAACTGTGGCTAAGAAAAAATCACTAACAATCAACACCAAGATCCAGCAGATAGACGAAACCATGACACCACATGAAATCAGATTGGCGTATGCCTACTTTAAACGAATAAGACACGGCTTCAATTCACAGACAAGTTAATACAAAAGTTCATATTGAGCAATTCTAGGTAACTTATTTAAAATCAAAAACCAATAGCTCCAATATTTCCAGAATTTATCCATAATGCGCCCAACAATCACTGAAATTGTGAGCATTCTTAAAGCAGAAAAAGAGGACCCAGTAACACCACCAACCAGTGACAAACATCTTGAGATAAAATAAGGCTTCTGGAATAGATGGAATACCAGCAGAACTGCTCCAGTGGGGGATCCCCATCGAAGTAACTTCCTCCACCGACTAATATGCATAGGGTTATCCATTTTACGCTTGGGAAATTAAAGCTTAAGAAAACACATAAAATATTCAGATAGAAACAAAATGTTTTATTCAGTAGAAAAATTGAACCTTACCATTATTGGTAAAATACAGCATCATTCAAATTTTCTCCACAGGACCTCTTACAGGCACCAATCCTTTTGAGGTATTTTTCAATGATTTTTCGGCACATTTCCGGCAATATCTCGGCCATAACTTCACGAATATTGGTTTTCAATTGCTCAAGATTGTGAGGATTGCTCATGTAAACACGATCCCCATTAAAAGAAATCCAAAGGTGTTAGGTCGTAGGATCTTGCGGGCCAATTGACATCACTCAATCTCGAAATTACACGTCCTGGAAATTTCTCTTGCAAAAGTGCTCGATTAGCCTGTGTTGTGTGACTTTTGCCTCCAACCTGTTGGAACCACATGTTCTCCAGATCATAATCTTCAATTTTTCTCCAAAAATAATCGGTTAACATCTGTCCATAGCGGTCAGAATTGACTGTAATGGCTCTTCCTTGATCGTTTTCAAATAAATACGGGCCAATAACACCAACAGACCGTAATGCACACCAAACGGTCACTTTTTCCAGATGCAAAGGCCTTTGTGCGATCACCTAAGGATTTTGAGAGCCCCATATGTGGCAATTTTGTTTATTTACGTAACCACTGAGCGAAAAATGAGCCTCATCACTAAAGAAAATATTGTTCGAAAAATCGTTGTCAATGGCTTGTTGTTCAATCATCCAATTGGCGTACATTCTGTGTTGTGTATGGTCTTGAGGCTTAAGTTCTTGAGTGAGTTGGATTTTGTATGGATGGAGATGCAAATCCAAATGCAAAATCCACCACAATGAGCCGTAAGACAAGCCCAAATGTTGAGCACGTCGAGGAATCAACAAATTCGGGTCTTCCTCCACACTTTGAGCAACGATAGCGATATTTTCAGCTGAACGAATGTTGCGATGATGCACAGGCCTTGCAATATCAATAACGGATCCAGGCTTTTCAAATTTTCTCACTGTGTTCGAAATTGTTTGCTGTGTAGTTCGATTATATCGACCGTAATCGGCTCTTAAAGCCCTAAATGTTGAAACAGCAGAATCACCATTTTTATAATAAAATTTAATAATTTTAACGAATTTTTTTGACTGTTAAACGATCCATATTTCTAAATGGCAAACCTTCAACTAAAAAAACATGCTTTGGATGACATTAAATTTTGACAAATGTCAAATGGCAGGGTTATACGTTCCCACTACGAAATGGATAACCCTGTAGAATATGGTCAGGGACTGAATTCCCCGATGACTTACGCAGGAGTATAATATGTCCTGTACACGAAAAGTGGGACAACTTATGGTGTAAAAATTATAGGGGCATCGCTTTGATGTGCACATCATAGAAAGTTCTCTCTTAAACCATACATAGAAAGGAAATTGAAACTGTACTATGAAAGTATTATAGTAAAGTATCAGGGAGGCTGGAGGTGGATAATATACATTAGACCAAATATTCTCAGTAAAGCATGTGCTCTAAAAGCGCTAGGAATATAACATAAATATTCACCAAATCTTTGTAGACTTCAAAAAAGCATACGACAGTGTCGACAAAAATGCACTGTATAATATAATGAAATAAGAGGGTAGTCTGTGTGGTCTAGTGGTTAGAACATGAACGCATAAGCCGAAGGTCCCAGGTTCAAATCTCGTTGGGAGTAACGTGATTTAGTTCAGGGGATTTTTTGGACAGACTATGAGTGTTCACTCAGTGGTGATATGCACTGATTTAATCAGATCATATCATAGTTGAGAAGGCACACGGGAGCATGGTGGCACCAACCAAACCAACTTCCTAAAAAACAATATGGTTATGAAAATGAGATACTCTAACTATCTCTAAGCGAAGGCCCGAGAGGGGCGTAGTGCTACAAAGAAGAAGAAGAAGGGGGTGGACTTACCCTTACACACTTTAATATCATCACATTATGTTAGCTGAAAAGTCTGGTACACCAATTTTCAAGTTCTCACAATTGCGGCTCATTCTGATTATGTCAATATTATGACATGTTCAACCTCAGATGACAAAAGAGTATTCCTGAGCCTAAAATCTGAAGCAAACCGAATTGACCCACAAGCTGATAAGACTAAAACTAAACGCATGAAACACACGAGAAAGAACACTCCAGTCCAATAAAACCTGATGATAAGAGACCATAACCTTGCATATGCTGATAATTTTGAACACCTTTGATCCAACCTGAAACACCATTGATCCAACCTGAAACGAAACATAAAGGACGAGATTGAATGCCAAATAATCACTGTAAATATAACGTATTATTCCATGCTTTCCTCTTCAAGGTCAAGAGTTGTATACAGACAAAATATGCTTCGTATTTACAAACCACTAGTTAAACCTGTGTAGTTGTTTGGAAGTGAAGCATGCACCGTAAGCAAATCCGAAGAGGCAGTCCACCTATTTAATCGTATGGTGCTCGAAAAAATGTATAGCCCAGTAAATCAAGGAACAATGTGGAGACTCCATTGCAGCGATGAGAATTATTTGATGAACCACCTGTATCGACTTACATACAGTAACGCAAATTCCGATAGGTGGGCCATGTTGGAAAAATCCCGTTGGCAATACCAGCCGGGAAGGCCAGTTTTAAGTAGGTACCCGTATTTTTAAAAGCAAGTAATCAAACACTTTAACGGACAAGTAAAAAAGGCAGAAGAGTCTCTATCCTGAGTAATAATAATACATCGCACAACAGCTCAACTATGAATCTCCAGGTATAGAAAAAAAGAGCACTGAGGATTGCCTCTTTGTATCCGACAGTCTCTGATTCGGCGGTGAAAGTCATTGCAAGCGTGATACCTGGCGGCCTTCTTGCTAGAGAGCGCCACTCTATTTATCTGCGCCGAAATGAAGGTGCGAGGGCGATGGTTTTCCGTGAAGAGAAACAGCGCTCACTCAACGATTGGCAGCAGTCTTGGGTCAATTGCACGAAGGGATGTGAAACCGTGGCTAAATCGAAGGCATGGTGAGACTGGCTTCTAGCTTCTAGCTTTTGAGCGAGCATGGGTGTTTTCAGTCTTACCTGCACAAGATTGGTAAGTCAAAGTCCCCCGCTTGTCGGAAATGCCCAGGAGAGGAGGACAATGCCTGCCACACATTTTTTTGCATGCACAAAATGGAACAGGCTGCAAAGGGCCCTCTACAGGAATACGGGAGAGCTCCCGCCGGATAATATACCTCGAATCGGTTGACAAATGGAACCAGGTGGCAAACTATGTTCGGCCAGTCCTAAAAGATAAAAGGGACCCACAGCAGCCAGGGGCGTTGGGGCTGGGGGATCGCTTGCCTGGCACTTCCTCTTCCCCACTCCCCTCGTACTGGAAAAGGGATCCCCTAGCTTGAAGGTGCCTCACGGCGTAACAAAACGAGACCTGGCCCGAAGTAATGTGTCAAACGGTTACAGGTTAGGTTTTCAGGTTAACAGAGGAAGGTATTTAGTGGGTAGTCCAGTCGCCACAAAAAAAACTAAGAACCTTGGCATTGAGATTTATTGTTGGGGTACCTCATTAATTTTTCAAATAGCTAGGTGGGCTAATAGTCTGACAGCAGCATCAGAAGCCCAAACTCAATAAATCCATCGAGGCATGAACTTGAGAGCTACTGCGCAACCAGAGGGTATTGTTAAATAATTAGTAAATCAAACCATGTCTCCTGAATATCAAAGCAAATATTCCATGAATTGAGCCCATAAAAATAATATATGGTTATGATGCATTTTAATTTACCGCCATTTTATTGACAGTCTTTTGAATTCAATGTTTGACTAGTCATGATGACATTTCAATGCCTATTTGCAGCGTTTGGGTCCTTTGCGAACGTGTATTTACACAGTATAACGTGAAATTATTGTTATAATTGAAATATTTCAATCGTCTATAGCATAGCTATTTACGATTTGATTCTAATGAAGTTCTCAGAAATCGTTTTAAATCAGAAATTGAGATAAAATTGTTATTCAATTTAAGGGCCGTCTTTGGATTTTAAAGATGAAAACGTGAAATTCATAAAATGTACTTTTATTAACAAAGTTGATCGAATTTGAGCTTCTGAGGTATTTGTTGGGGTTGCACTCATAAAGACCTACTTTCGTTACTTTTTTGAGATTTTTCTGGTCAAAGATATCCGACCGCGTGGGGGCATTACACAAATTTTTTCAACACTTTCCCTCACCCTACATATATCCTTCCTTCAAAATGCCTCTTGTTCAGGGCCTGTTTTGAAAAGTTCTCACCAAAAAAACATATATTTATCACCCATATTGGCTACGTTACGTAAAAAAAATGTTTATGAGTGACCCTCTGCGTAGACAGACACCATTAATTACCTTAAAATATTTTTTGCACTGCAAACTTTAGAAAATTTCATCACTCTGACCCATGAACGGATGACTAACGATATATATATATATATATATATATATATATATATATATATATATATATATATCTATATATATATACATATATATGTATATATATATATATATATATATATATATATATATATATATATATATATATCTATATATATATACATATATATGTATATATATATATATATATATATATATATATATATATATATATATATATATATATATATATATGATGGAGACAAACGCTTTAAATGGCGCACATATATAAACTTTTTTTATGGGGTGCTATGAAAAATCGATGTTATGTGTAAAATCTACAAACCATTCAAGCACAGAAATTGAATATTCTACAAACCACTGCTCAGATAGGGCCCGAAAGCATCTATAATGTCTTTAGAAAATTAGGCTGAGAGGATGACCTACTCTCACTCCACCCGTGGCAGCCATATGAATGAAATTGTATTTCACAACTGACGGAAAGGCTTGTTCTTGGGAATAAATTTTGATTTTTATTAATTTTATTGCATTTTAAAAAAATAAATAGTATTTAGCCCACCCTATGTATATACGAGTATATAGTATGCAAGGGCGGTTCAAATATGATGGCGAGGAATGCTGTAGATGGCGCGCATGTATGTTTTGAAGATCGTGGCTTGAGTGTGTGATAGCTGGGTCCCTTACAAACAGTGTGGCATTGTTTTCGTCGGGAGTGCATGTTTCACGCGTGTGCCATAACTATGAGTAAACGTCAAGTGCCGACCGCCGTTGTGCAACGTATTGTCATTCGCTCGATACAATATCGGGATTGCGGTGGGAATTACTGGAACACTCCCCCTATAGTCCAGATTTATCACCCTGCAACTAGTACTATCGAGTTGATTTCGAAAACGCAGAAAAATTTCTGTGTTTTGCACGCCTTTCCACAATAAAAAATGAATGCCAAAACGTTGCACAATGGCAGTCAGCACTTGACGTTCACTCATGGTTGTAGCACGCGGGTGAAATATGCACTCCCGACGAAAACCATACCACACTGGTTGTAAGGGACCCAGCTATGACATACTCAAGCCACGACCTTCAAAGAATACCTGCGCGCCATCTATAGCGTTTCTCTCCATCATATTTGAACCACCCTCGTATATATGTACATAGGGTGGGCCAAATACAAGTTTTATTTTCAAAATGCAATAAAATGAACAAAAATCAAATTTTTTTCTTATATTTTGACTTTATTCCCAAGAACAAGCCTTTCCATCAGTTGTGAAATACAATTTCATTCATATGGCTGCCACGGGTGGAGTGAGAGTAGGTCATCCTCTCAGCCCAATTTCCCAAGACATAATAGATGGTTTCGGGCCCTATCTGAGCAGTGGTTTATTGAATATTCAATTTATGTGCTGAATCGTTTGTAGATTTTCCACATAACATCGATCTTTCATTGCGCCCCATAAAAAAAGTCCAACGGTGTTAAATTGCAGGTTTAAGGCGGCCAATTGACATCGCCAAGACGGCAGATTGCACGATTTCTGAATTTTGTACGCAAAAGCTGGATTGTTAGATGAGCTGTATGGCATAGCCAGCCATTCTGTTGAAACCAAAGGTTAGTCAAGTTCAAATCCACAATCTCTGGCCACAAAAGGTCGGTTATCATGCCTCTCCGTTGACCGAAACAGCATTTTCTCGTGAGTGCTAAGAATCACTGGTTGCAGTTATGATACATATTGCTATCGAAAAAAAATTGTAAGAACTCTCTTTAAAACTTGTCAGGATATTTATAACTTTCCGCAAACTATATTCAACATAACTGGAGAAGCCGAAGAAATTGAATATTATGAAGAAGATGAGATGGAAGAAGTTGAAGTGTGCAGAGATTTCGAATCAGATGACAATAGTTTTATTTCAAAAGTTATTGGTTCAACTACGAAAAAGCTTCCGAAGGACAAAAGTACAAAAGAAAAAAGCGCAACTACTAAGACAACCCCCCGGCTAGTAAGGGCAAAAAATCAACTAAACTGTTATGGAAAATACAGAAACCTATCTTTGAGTTAAAATATGAAGTAGGAACTATAACCAGTGAAACAGGGCAAACTATCCATAAGTAAGGAGGAAGTAGATTATATCTTTGCATATTTTCTTTTAATTAATTCATATAAAATAGCCCAAGTATATGTCTGCTTGGTTTTAAGTTTAGTCAGGGACGGACGCAGAAAAAAAATTTAGGGGGGGTCCGATCGAAAAATTTGGAATAATTAAACAGCTCGGCTCTAACAAACCGTAAAGTTTTATTTGTGTTTGACAAACTTAATATTTATAACTTATGATTGTTCATTAAATCGCGTGTTGATTGGCGGTCTGCGAGTTCTATTTTCCAATAAATAAACACAAGACAAACATCAATTTTTGGGTAAAAATAGCTAAAAATTGTGATCATAATTTAAAAAAAAAATTATTTTCACTCAATTGGAATTTCATTTAACGTTATAATATTTTATAATATAAGAAGCATTAATTGACAGCACACGAATCAAATGATGAAATCGCAATACATATGATCTACTGCCTTTAATATTAGGCAGACTATTTACAGAGTGATGTCAATTCTTCTTGTTCTTTTTGCGAGAATATCCAGAATTTGATCACTGGTAACATTCACATCTCTGTGAATGTTAAGAAGCGCCAGTCGATTCAGCCGTTCCTCTCCAGTTCGGTTGCGCAAGCAAGTTTTTAACCTTCGCAAAGTGGAGAAGGACCGTTCACTAGAGGCAACTGTGACCGGTAGTGTCCCACAAATTTGAAGAAATCTGTATATCTGGCTGTAAAATCTTCTATTGCAAACGTCCAGAGCTTCGATGAATGTTTTTGGCCGTTCTTTTTCAGGAATTTTTGAACAGAACCTGGAATAAAAAACCAATTAATAAATCAAATAGACCCTTTTTTAACTGCGAAAACCTGATGATTACCTTTTCCACAGCTTGATGTCTGATTGCAAGTCCTCCGTAGACCCAGTGATGTCGTTCGGCCATTTTTCTTCAAAAACATGGGCGGTTTTTTTTTATTTCCTCTTCATTGAGTTCTGCGCATTTGGCTGGAATGATTTTCTGTATCATTGACAACAGTGCTCGATGTTCGAGAAATCTCGTGTCCAGTTCTTCCAGATACGAGTATATATCCAAAAATGGAATAAATATTGATCGTCGATAATATTCCTCAGCATTTTCAAAGTAGTTGTCACGATTGTTTTGACGTCCTACTCGCCGAGGAACAGTTAGCTCGATACCAACCTTCACAGCAATTTGAGTCGCTGACTGGAACATTTCCGCAAATTTTTCGTCGGCCCTGGCACGCATCTCCTTTATTTCTTTGTGAACATTGTTCGCATATTGGACGCATTCACTTAAATCGCAATCTTTTTTTTGCAAATTCTGGCTCAGGTTCTTTGTCAAGCTGAATACCGGTACCATTACAACCAATGCAACTATAAATTGCGCTGTTTGGATTGAAGCAAGCAAGCTGTTTGGCTGTACTCCATCTGTTTTTGATCTCAGCTCATTTAATTCTTCGAGCGTCAAGCAGATGAATTCCAATGCTTCATGAAACAATCCCAGAGAAGCAAGATGTTTGACCCAACGCGTTTCACAAAATTTTAAAAGACGTGTCTGCTTTGCACTAGGATTTTCTGCCAGGATATGTTTTTTCAACAAATTTCCAGCTTTGCTCGACAGACGAAAGAAGTTGACGACTTGCTTGACTGTTCCAATGCAGTTATGAATCGGCGTAATGTCGCACGCATGGGTAATTGCCAGATTTAGGTTGTGATTGGCACAATGAAGATAAAGAGCATCTGGACATGTTATCTTTACAATAGCTGCACAGCCTTTCAGCTCTCCACTCATTGCTCGAGCTCCATCATAACCTTCAAAATAAACCGTTAAAATCCTTGTTTTACAAATCAAAAGTTTTTTCTATGGTTTCAGAGCTCCTATATTTATAAATCCGATTCAGAAACTTGTGTAATTGAAATTTTCAAAGCACTATTCAACTCAACTTGGTTTGGGTTTTAAGACTCTTTCAAAATCGAATTAAAATCCGATTTTCAAGATATTTCAAAAGTCATTTTTAAGCAAGACTCTAAAAGTGTTATAGTATTTAATCCACATAATATATGTATATATATTCTTAAGTACTAAGAATTCTTGTCTAGATTTCATACTAAAATTAATTCAAGAAACAAATTTAGCTACGTTTGTCAAAAGGTTTTATAAAATCCTATTCAGATAAGATTTTAATTGAGTTGAAAAATATCATTTTTAAGCAAGTCACTGAATCCAATCGACAGTGAATTTTTCTATGCTCGTAGAAAGTTTGATCCAAAACTTCAATGAATAGTAGCTCCAAAACTTCATTTTTTTTCTACTTTTAGCTAATTCATGTTTAAGTTTTATTGAGTGAATGCAAGTTATACAACGTTTGGTATTGGATGAAAGTATTTTTTATTTCATACAATATAAAACAATGTTTAAAATTATATGATGATATTTTATAGTGATTCAAGTTTTTATAAGTTCATTTGAGTTCTCATTCGGTTGAATTTTTTAATCGGTCAATTTAAATTTTATTGAATGAATGTAAGTTATACTACGTTAAATATTGGATAAAAAAATTTTTTTCATACATTTATGTTTAAAATTATATTATGCTTTTTTATAGGGATCCAAGTTTTAATTAGTTCATATGAGTTTCCATCTGATTTAATTTTTTAATTAGCTAATTTAAGTTTTATTGAGTGAATGTGAGTTATACTACATTAAATATTAGACAAAAATATTTTTTATTTAATACATTAATGTTTAAAATTATATAATGATATTTTATAGTAATTCAATTTTGAATTAGTTCATTTGAGTTTTATCCTTGTTAATTTGAGTTTTATCCAGCTTACCTTGCCCTTTCATGAAATGAGTGTCCACTCCAAGTTTCTGCAAAGTTGTAAGCAGCGTATTTGCAAAGCCGGCGCCAGTCACATCCTCTACAGGAACGAAGCACAAGAAATCTTCTCTGATCGTATGTCTCCCTTTGATTTCTTGAATGAACCTAGCTCCAATCGTGAATTGTTCAATTCCACTTACATCAGACGTTTCATCTGCGGTTACAGTGAAACATTTCGTCTCATTGATGCGTCTCACCAACTCTCTTGTGATGATTTCTGCTCCAGCATCAATGATCTCGTTCTGAATTCTATGGCTCAAGTATGTTGCATTACAACCAGCCACCTTTAAATGTTCTTGCAGTGCTACATCTCCACTATCCACAGAAAAACGCAGAAGTGCCCTGAAATTACCGTCGTTCTCTTCTGGAATTTCCAGCGCCAATGGGCCATCACCTCGACGTCCTCGTAGCGCCAGTCCTTGTCTGCAGCAGAACAAAACTGCACGAATGATGGGAGCAAGCTTCCGTCTGTTTTCCAATTGCAGCCGTTTTCGGCTCTGATCGATCTCGACAATGACATCATTTTTCTTATTTTCATAAATGAGCTTAAAATTCTGTGCATCTTCAAGGGCGTCCAAGTGATATTTTTTCGTTTGGTGTTCTTTAAATGTCTCTAAAGCTCTCTTCCAATCTTTAACACAAGTTTGCACAAATGAACTCAAACGTTCATGTTTTCCTTTTCCAACTTCTTTTTGCGCAAATAAAATGCAAACTCGACAATAAGCGCCGTCTTCTGAGGCTGAGTAAGTGAGCCAAGGATACTTTTGTAACCATGAAAGTTGGAATTTCAGATTTTTTTTGGTCATTTCCGTTGCTGGAAACACTAAATCAGCATCCGGTGTCCATACATTTACAAGGAGATCGTACATCTCGGTATTTTCAAGTTTTCTTCTACCGAACCATTGAACATCATGGACATGATCTTGAAATTTCTGAGACTTCTGAAATTCATACAAATTTTTTCTTCGATTTACACAGTATTCGTTTGAAAAAATTTAGTTTATTGGTTTTTTCTCGCAAAAATTATTTTAAAAATAATTTTTTATAGTCAGTTTCAAAAAAAAAAAAAATCGTCACTAGTGAGATTTGAACCCGCGATGATTGAGTGGGGAGCTTGTGCTCTAACCGCTCTGCCACAACATATTTGAAGATAACATGTAAAGTATCTTACACTGTAAAATTTGAAATTAATTTCTTTAGATAGATTAAAAATTCAAAACGACGTCAACGAATTAGAATTGTATAATTTTAAAACCTCACTGCAAACCGTCAAACAGTACATCAATAAAATATGGTGCAATTGTATGAAAGTCTGTTCAGTGAATTTCGAGCGGAAAAAAGTTCCTGTACTTTCCACGTTCATGAAAATTTTATAAAAAAGAAAATGATATAACGCATTCAATTTAGTTATTAAACTCAAATTTTAATCAACATTTTACTGGGTGAAAATTCAAAATACTTACTATGGGCTCCGGTTGATGATCATTTTCCTCGTCATGCCGCGATTTTTTTGCTGTTGATACTTCTTCAGCCTGTTTAACTGATCGTTCGCATTCGCGTTTACCATTTACATTTGTCGGTTTAAAAAAGGACGTTATTTTAACAGGTGCCATTTTTATTGACGATGAAGCAAATGCATGTCAACACTGTGGGAGGTCAAACCGACTAATAACTCACTCGATATTTTCTGGACTATTACACTTTATTATTTCCGTCTTACACGTAGATTTTTCGCGCGCGTACAATTCGTTGATCGTAAACGGTTCGTATGCGTTTCGTATTTTGTTCGTGCTCCACTGACTGCCCGGCCGGGCCCGGCAGGTATTTATACCCCGTGTCTAAGAAAATTCCAGAAAATGAAAATCCGAGAAGGCTCGAGAAAGATAAAGAAGTATCGACAATATTCGAAAAACGAAAGTCCGACTGGTATGATTAATTGCCAGTCAAGATTGATTGATTCTTTTTGTCCCCATGACTAATGATCCCACCGCTGTCATTAGAGCGGTGAATCAATCTTGAATTGTTCCCCACAACACTAAATGTCAAATTGTGTTGGGAAATGTTGGGAAAACTATCGATTATTTTCAATAGTTATCAATACACTGAATAATCGGTAACTATTGGGAACGCTTTTGATAGATCTTCGCTTTCCGTCCTTTGTCTTCAAAACCGGCTTCCGTTCTATGCATCTTTCTTCCACTACAGTAGGTTGCGAGTCATCTAACGATAGTACTATTAATACATGTGGCATGATAATAACACTCAATTACTACTGTGATCTTGACCAGAAAAGTTGTGAAAATAAACTGAAAATTACGAAATAAAGTGGAATGAATCATATTTGTAATGTACCAACTTGTGATGTGGACCATTTAGTTTATACGGTTGAAAGACCGTGTGCTGCAAGGGGTTTTGAAAAAGTCTGAGATTTTGGGGGGGGTCCGGACCCCCCGGACCACCCCCCTGCGTCCGTCCCTGAGTTTAGTTGATGTATTATACATTGATATAATTCGGAAATTTGATAACAAATAAGAAGGCGACATTTTTTATGAAAAACATACATGTACTACATATGCCAATAAGACCCGGGATTTTTAATTAAAATAATCAATTTTTAGGCAGACCCGAATGTAATTTCCTAGCGCCATTGCTCTAAGCTTGAGAACAGATAATAGTCACTGGAGGTCAAGGTTGGAAAATGCAATGGGTGAGTAACAAATTCAAGGTGTAATTGGTCCAACTTGGCCATTGCTTTCAAGGACGAGTGCGATGGTAGATACGTTAATGTGATGATACAAAACTTTTTTCTTTTTCGTTGTTTGTCCAAAAATGCTGAATAATACTCTTCTGTAACCTAGTTATTTGATTCGCGTCCAAAAAGCGGCGACCATCACTTTCCTGACCAAGCGTTATTCTTTTGGCCGCTTTGGTCGGCTTTCTAGCCACTAAGCCTATTGAACTCAGGTATATAGTAATGGACCCACGTTTCAACCTTCATCAAAAATAGTCTGCTCGATTACGCTACAGCAATGCCAAACTGGCAATTGAAACATTTGCACGGTACTGCTTTTGGTCGTTTGTCGGCTTTTTCATCTCCAAAATATCGAGCATAATGTATCCCTTAGTATATACCTATGGCTTCAGTTAACTTGCGCAACTTCACTTTATAATCGCTCAAGCTATGCAATGAAGTTGCTTTACGATTTCTGCATTTGTAGCCTATTTTGGCCTTCCAGAGCGAGTGGCGTCTTTGTGGGGTACACAACCCATTTTAAATTCACTAAACCACCAATAGGAAGGAACGAATGTGATACAACATTGCTGCAACAATCACAATGATGAAGTTTTTCCCATCAAAAGGCAATATTTGATCAAGATACGAGATTCCTGTTTTTAGGGTTTTGTAAAATAATTTTACAAAACCCTTCTAAAATCGCGTCCTGTCTGTCCGTCTGTCCGTCTGTCCATCCGTCCGTGCGTCACAGCAGTTTTCTCGGAAACTACTTAAGCTAGAAGCATCAAATTTTGGATGTAGGTGTAAAGTGGTGCTCTCTTCAAAGTTCAACTCCAAAAAATTTTATAAGGTATTTAAGGGGGGTCTCCCCATGTAGGGGAGTGACCCCCCGAAAAAAAATTTCATTGGAGGTAGCCGATATGGATATCAAATGAAAGGTCTTGATGAGAACTTTTCAAAACAGGTCTTAGTTTGGCAAAGTTTGCTTCGAGGGGCGCACAGGGAGGGGAAATACACGAAAAATTTGTATCCCCCCCCCCCTCGCGATTGGACACCTGTGATCCGAAAAATCTGAAAAAAATCAAGAATGTAGGCCTTGATGAGTACAACAACAAAAAATACGTGAGAAGTCGCAATTCACTAAACTTTGTTAGTAATAGTATGATTTATCGATTTTATGTTTTCTTGAATAAAATCTTAACGGTACCCTTAAATTCAATGAAATTCAGTACGTCGATGACTATTTATAAAGTTGATTACTTCTGCAAGTTTCATAAAGATTGAATCATATTTAGCGAAGTTATAGCGGTTTGAATTTTCCTGTATTACTATGGAATAATACGCGCTGCATATATTACTATGGCAACATATGGCTATGGAACCACATGCGCGTTTTACCGACTCAGACACTACGGTTTTACTAGGATTTGCATGAAAATTTCAGGAATGATATGTGTCATGAATATATTTGAGAATCGGTTCAGCTAGTGGTATCAGTAATTGTAAAACAAAATAGTGGCTGTTTTAAATGCGAAGATTGAATAATTTTGAGTTATTTTGCCCCAATTTTAACGTTTCAGGTGCATGCTTTGTACACTTGATTCAATTAAATGAATGACTGAAGATGAGTACCTACAATTAATACTCATAAGTGAAACAAGTCAAGGAGGCAGGAGAGAGCTCCTAGCAAAAGGGTTTTGTAACAACTCTAGGATTCGAAAAAGTTGGCTATTAATCGATGATAACAGTACAGCAGAGTGGCGTGGTACATGAAAAATGTGTTTCCTCCTTCGCGAATGGTCATCTGAAATAATTATCAAGGGAGATATTTATGAGCATAACAATAACAAAACCTCAGAAGTCGAAATTCGTTCAACTTTGTTAATAATAGTATGATCTTCGAATTTCATAGTTTCTCCAATAAAATCGTCATTGACATGCTTCTTGACTTTATTGAATCTGGTGACTGCATTTTGAAAATTGAATACAAAACCCTTCTGACATGAGCGTAGGTCTGTTTACCCAACTTGTTTCGTTTATTTACGAAGCCGAAAGCAGCATCACTCTAAGGACTGTAGCTTGTTAATGAGCGATGTCACACGCTTTGGCTTGTTGCCGTCGTGAACAGGTAAATCCAGTTTTCTTAGACTGGAAGGATGCGTCGTGGAGGTGAAGAAAATTAAACGTATGAGTCCTAACGACCTGGCCTCACGTGCTGCAACAAATGCGTACCTATCTGAGGTGCCTCAGAAAAGTTCCTAAGTCTCAAGGCAATCATTCATCTATCAATAGCTCTAGGGGAAAGATCTAATATGATAGACTGGAAATGCATTCTTTGTTTCAGGATAAACTCGGTCAGGACGCACTTCTTATATATTTTATTCGTATTCACTTGTCAATGGATGACAATGAAATGGACTCAGCGATACATATACATTGAAAGAATGTGTATCCTATATAAAGTGAGCATGGGTGCAATGTTGGACCATGAAGACCCCAGATAGAGTTCAGCTAACCTAAATGTTAAAATCGGTTGCAATCTTGTTTACGACTATGGCTAGCCTGGCCCAATGAATAGATGAAACTTTACCGAAAAACTAGTGAGAGATGGAGCTCTCGAAATGAGTTATGTTTATTTTCCAATGTTGCTATCGATTCAAAAAGCTCGGAACTTATAAGTCCATGTTTCAATATACAGGCCAATAAGTAATACATTCATAAATTATATACTTGGCCACCAACACCATCAGAGCCTTGCAATTCTTTTCAAATTGTGCTTACTTATGTTTTAAATATTTTCGATACCTGCGAAAAATTATCCGGAAGTCTTTCACACTTACATGTTGTATAGACAATAAATTTGCGTAATAGTTACTATAAAAGAATGGTCAGTGCAACCTGCATTTGACTTTATCATTTTCTACTTGCATTCAAAATAGTTGATATTTAATTAAAAGTCATTAAATCAAAGATTCTCCCTGTGAGATGTAAATAAACACAATGAAATTAATTTCATAGCAGAATTTTCATAACAAGCAGCTGCAAGATTATTTTCGTTCATATTTTCTCGGGTTTAACAAATTGGGAACATTTTCTTATCAGCCCATTGCAGCTTTCGCAGTCTTATAATCGTTGAAACCTTAAGTTCATCAAAAAATTCATACAACTCATGGTTGTATTGAATTCAGTATGGGTCCCCGTCTAATTTCGCTCCAATTATTCGCCTCAGGACCCGTCTTTCATAGGCGCCCGGCATGTTTGCGGATGCTTGGTCTAGGGTACGTATTTCATATTCATTGCTTTGTTTCCCAGTATACGCAGCTATTCTACAAGATCATCAAAACAGAATAACAAATTTTATTTGCGGGTTGTATTCTTTGACGCATTTCGTCTCTTTCATTTCCGGTTCTCATTATTTTGGCGCCTCAATATACAAATTCATCCACATTTTTAATACTGTATTCGCCAAGTGTGATATCTTAGGCATTTGAGATATTCTTTCTCGGCTGCATCATGAGCTTCCTTTTATTCTCATTGATTTGTAGCCCCCATTAGTTTTGTTTCGCCGTCAAGTTTCAGGAAGAGTTCTTTTGCGGTTGTCAACAACCGTGACAAAATATCGATGTCATTTGCATAGGATACTACTTGGTTCGACTTATATACTTGCATAGTAACGTACCTCTTGTATCAGCAGGTGGCTTTCTGATGACGTATTCCAGAGCTGAATTAAATAGCAATGAGGCAAGCCCATCTCCCTGCTTCAGTTCGATTTTCGCGTCAAAGGTTTCAGTGTGTTGGTAATTGATGCGGACATGCGAGGTCATCGATGTAATTATCATTTTGGTAAGACGGAGTTATTTGGCTTGGACGCCAAAGCGAAGCATTATTTGGTACAGTATATTACGATCAAAACTATCATACGCTTGTTTAAAGTCAAAGAAAGTTCTGTGTATTTCTGTGTTTAACTTACAGCATTTTTCAAGTACCTGCTTGACTGTAAACAAAAAGTCTAGCGTCGGTCAACCTGCTCTAAAGCATCCTTGATACTCCCTCATAATATTGTTGACGTATGCTCTAACTTTATTTTTAAGATCTTTGAAAATATTTTGTATGCCATTCAAAGTAGTTATATGCCTCTATAGTTTTCACACTGTAGTCTGTCACCTTTTTTGTGGATAGGGAATATAGTTGATAGGCTCCATTCTTTCGGCATATATTCTTGTGGCCGAATAAGCTGAATGATTTTTTGGATGGCTTTCTGAACACTACTGCCACGATATTTGATGAGCTCCACTGGAATCTTATCGAGGCGGGGGTTTTATTATTCTTCTGGGCTTCGACTGTGGAACAAACTTCATCCAGAGTTGGTGGAGCTAATGGAAACTCTCAGGGAATATCTGTAGGCTCCAGTGTTCTGGAGCTGTCATGAGCTTCTTGAAATATGATGCCCTTTAATCCTATTTTCATCAACGATGATGTTACCATTGCCATCACAGCAGAGCGTGAAATTGGGCTGGTAACCACATTTCAGGCTTTTCACTACTTTGTTTGCTTGTCTTGTACTATAGCTCACTAGACTTATATCGATACTTCTCAATTGTTCGTCATAATATTTTGTTTTCTCAATTGTAATTACCTTATTCGCTACTATCCTGAGGTTTTCATAATGTACTCTCTTCATCCCAGTTTTCCTATCTACGTAATCTTTGTATGTCTGATGCTTTTTGCCTAATGCGTTCTGGCATTCACCATTGAACCAATCATTTCTCTAACGCTGGGCTTGCTGTCCAATCGTCTTTCCTACCACGTCTTTTCTAGGGAGTTGACTAGTCTTTCCAGGCGATTGTAGAATATTTCCTTCATTTCTTCTTTCTTTTCTTCGGTCAGAGCGTGTTCGTTTCTCAGCCAAAATTTTGAAGTGACATAGTTTCGTCCACTGAAAGCGTTACATATTAATTGACTGAAACCTTGAAAAAGAGGATTGATTGTTCTTATTTCAAAATGTCATTCATATAAATGAACCATGAACCCATCAACTTTTCCACGAAATTTTAAGAAAACACATTCGAAGCTTAAATATATTATCGTTTGCATAGGTCATTATTTTCGCATTCTATTCTGACATTTCTAAAAATACTTTGTAAGCCATTATCATTGTAATTACCATTGTATAAGAAACTTTTCTAGTCTTAAATCCTTCTAAGTTTCCAGTAGAGTCCAAGATCGTTTATTTATGACCTTCTGCCAAGAATAAAAGCCCATGAACTTTTTGTTGGAATAACATTTTATTGAGCAATATTTCCTTTCGGTTATATTGACAATAACGATTTGTGCTGTGAATATAGATTGTAAAGAAATCTCAATACAACAGTCTTATGAAAGTCATCACTTTTGTCCATACGGAACCGTCGTTACACGGTTCACTACGGCAAATATTTTACATCAACTAAATAAAATCTATAAATTCATGCCTCAAGAGTATTACTTTCCCAGCGTCTCAACCGAACATATACTTTCCATTTGATGTAGGTCTACACCCCATAGGCACAGGCGTCCAAACAATTAGCCTTTATTGTTCTGTCTGAAAAACCGAGCGCAATGTTACGGCAGTAGCCTAACTAGGATTTTAGTTAAAGTAGATCCACTGTACGAGACCTAAAACGACCCAAAGTGCCCACTTTCGTACATTTCCCATATCACTGGAAACGGCCTATTTTCCATGCTTCGCTAGCTAACACCTTTCAATCTATCGCTGAGCCTATGTTATATGAATATATATACATACACATAACATCATAAATGCCTACAAACATACCAATAAGGATTGCATTGTATTCAGGATGGATCCTTTTAGCGGAGTGAATCTGTAAGAGATTCACGAAAGATATGGGTCTTGACAGGGATACTATATTCCTTTCAAAAGTTCACTTCATGTGGATTAGTTTAAACTATTTAGACCAATTCCATTGTAGACATTAGACGTCCTGCGAGGATTTCTGAAAATGAAACGTTATACGTTCATGATTGATATGCAGAACAATGGACGTGCTGCCCGTCTGACTTTTGTGTTGGAAATGGTAAAAATTCATTTGGCATAAGAACTGAATGAAAGGTTTATTTGACATGCATTAAAGGATTACGAGGATGTGTGTAAATCTGTTAGAGTAAACAGATGAAAAATAATTTCAATTAAGAGGGATTTGTTGAAATGGTGATGACACTCGAAAAAAATATTCTTGGAATGAATTGAGCAGGCACATTAGGGCTTTCACTGGATCGATGTACCACTTGAATTTTTAAAAGCTTGCATATACTCGTATATGATTATTGCCTGAATGTGTCCTATCAATTAATCACTAGTTTCTATTTATTTGCACCCACAAAAATGCTTCCACGTCTTGTTGGTCGAAAGGTAACGAAGCGTAATCAGTTCATGCAGAATATTTTCGATTGCAATTTTACAAGTCTGATATTATTTTTCAACATCCATTTATTCGAACAAAAGCCAGCTCATTTGAATAATTGCATATTCAGCAGCACTTTGTTAGTGAGACGACCAAGTACAAGTAGTACAAAGTAAGGCAAAGTGCTTGTTCGCAGTAAGTACACACTGCAGCAGTCAAAAGTACTTGTCAGACAATTCTACCAGCATGGTCAACTAGCATTGAACAATGGGTTGCAAAGCACCTTATCTTTGCGAAGACTCCAGTCACAGTTTGTGTTGCAGAAAGTTTGACATAATAGGACCAAGAGAAAATGATGCGTTCTATTTGGGGAGCATTTGAATGTTTAAGTATTGGGTACACTTGAGGATAAGTTGGACTTCACTTAATGACATTGACGTTTTTACAAATAAATTATCGTTTGAAAACGCTTTAAGGGATTTGAGCTGCATTAAAAATAAGTTAGATGAGATCCACCTTCTGGATTTTCTTGTTCCACCTAGAATGCTGAATGATATCCGACATCATTATGATAGTCATATATTCTGAATAAGTTTTTTCTTTGAATGCTTTTAGAGTTTTGTAAAATAATTTGACCAAACACCACCAAAATCGCGACTTGTCCATCCGTCTGTATGTCACAGCAATTTTTCTCGTAAGCTACGTAAGCTAAAAATATCAAATTTAACGTAAGTGTAAAGTGATGCTCTCTTCAAAGTTCAACTACAAAAAAGTTGTATAAGGTATTTAAGGGGGGCCTAACTATAGAGGCCTCGAAAAACTTGTTAACAATAGTATGATCTTCAAACATATGTGTCCTTAAACTCAAAAAACAAAAACAGTGTTTAAATATTCTCATATAAGGTCCTTATACCGTGTAAGTTTGATGAAAATCGAATGATATACACGAAAGTTTTAGCCATTTGAAGTTTCTCCAATTTTATGGACTTTCCATCGAATCAAACACTGTGGTTTTGATTTAATCTTCTTAAAATTTTCAAATAAGATCAATAACATAAATAATACATATTGGCAACTCATGATTTGAGTGATTTTTATTATTTTGCAACAAACTGGCGACCGTTGTAAATAGAGAAACAATGAATTTTCTTTTAACGTGCAGATGTTTTTGACATATTTCTTGACTTAATTCAACGCCTGCTTACTCAGGCCCGTGGGGAAAGCAATTAACGTACATGACGTCACAGTGAGAGCTGTCAAAACTGTTCAATAGGTCTAAAAGAACAAAGTCAAAAGGTCTAAAATTTTGAAGCGCATTGTGGCATCATGCATCCGCTTTTGGACCCTTGTGAGGGGGCATTGCTTCATTCGGTACTGGTGACTGCTTTTCGGAGAAAATGGATACAAAACCCTTCTGACAAGAGTTCAGGTACATCTACCCAACTTGTTTATATTTGATTCCATGCAGCAAAACCCATGATTTATACTATCATAATAATCTTATAATTGAAAACTAAAAATGCCTTTAGCCTAAGAAAACTAAGCTAAGAAATTGAAAAGGCAAGAAAATGCTCCTAACAGAACTACTTTGTAAGCATCCTAGCAATTGAAACAACATTTCTGATGACATGAATCAATCACTTGAGTTAGGAATCTATTGGACATACCAGACGTCGTTCAATTGCATACAAAGTATCTAGGGTTTTTTCATCAATAAAAAAACAACCGACATTTCGTTCCATCTTTAATATATTTTCTGAATCATCGGCCAGTCATACACGTTCAAATAAAACACTGTTGCACTACAGAAGCTACCAAAATTGCAGGCATTTGAGTTTGGTGGAGACTTCTTTGACCTGGGGTGGCATAATGAGGCCGGCGCGCGCTCGATCATGTCGTGGGTCTAACTGGAAATTCTCTGCCCATGCTAACCCTACAAATTTCTTGTATGTAGCGTAATATTTTGAAAAAGAATTTGGCTTGCCTGTTATTAGAGTTCTTACTGCAATTTTTATAGCATCACATTGGTATTTATTGACATTAAAAGAATCTGCCGACGTTCGTACTTAGAGACCCTTTGTAGAGGCGCAAATATTTTTCTATTGGGTCGATAACTTAATTCTTGCGGTTTGCTAAGAGATGGCGGAACTTGTATATTATTACATCGTTTCAATTTTTCGAACCTGCGTTGGAAAGCTACTGTCATTGTACGTTTTTTCAGTGTATGCCATTCATTTGAAGCGTTAACAACAATAATTTTTTTTCATTCAAATATGTCGAAATCTGTTCCTGAAAAAGTGTTTTTGCGGGGAATTATTCGTCATCGTATTTTAGTGGAAGTTTATGATGAACATGCTCTAGCTGAGCAAACCTGCCAAAAGTGGTTTGCATGAGTTAAAAGTGCTGATTTCAGCTTGGAAAACGATGAACGTCCTGGGCAGCCAAAAAAGTTTGAAGATAAAGAACTGCAAGCATTACTCAATGAAGATTATTGCCAAACACAAGAAGAGCTTGCAGAATCTTTGTGTGTCACTCAATCAGCCATTTCAAAACGTTTAAAAGCAGCCGGATATATTCAAAAGCAAGGAAATTGGGTTTCACATGAACTCAAGCCGAGAGACGTCGAAAGGCGGTTTTGCATGTCCGAAATGCTGCTGGAAAGGAACAAAAGGAAATCATTTTTGCATCGGATTGTTACTGGTGATGAAAAATGGATCCATTACGACAACCCCAAGCGCAAAAAATCATATGTGAAATCCGGCCAACCAGCCAAATCAACGGCAAAGCCGAATATCCATGGCGCGAAGGTAATGCTCTGGATTTGGTGGGATCAGAAGGGTGTGCTGTTTTATGAGCAGCTAAAACTAGATGAAACCATCAATAGAGCATGCTACTGAACACAATTAATCCGTTTGAAGAGAGCAGTAGCCGAAAAACGCCCGGAATATGCGACCAGACACGAGGCAATAATTTTCCATCATGACAACGCTCGGCTCCACGTTGCTTTTCCAGTTAAGAACTATTTGGAAAACAATGGGATGGAAGTTTTACCCCACCCGCCTTATAGCCAAGACCTTGCCCCTTCTGACTACCATTTGTTCCGATCGATGTAGAACGCCCTTACTGGAATACGGTTCACATCAGAGCAGTATATCAAAAATTAGCTTGATTCATTCTTGGCTGCCAAGCCGGCGCAGTTCTTTTGGGATGGGATCCATAAATTGCCAGAAAGATGGGAACAGGTCATAGCTTCAGATGGGCAATAGGCAATACTTTAAACAATACGAGTTTACAATTTTTTTCTGAAATAAACGTTAAAATTTTGAAAAAAAAAACGCACGAATCAAGTTATAGACCCAATAATAAAACTGAAATGCACACCTATGATTCCTAATTGAAAACCTGCAGATAATAAATTGTTATAAACATGTAAATACAGGCTTCGTCCATCTCACATTTGCTGTTTACACATTACTTCTAAGTAGCTCAAATAGTCGATTTTAAAAGATTCCCATAAAAGTTTAGTCAACACTTGCGTTGCCATATAAATATATATATATATATATATATATATATATATATATATATATATATATATATATATATATATATATATGTATATATATATATATATATATATATATATATATATATATATATATATATATAAACTTATAACTCCCTTCTGAAACAACAGGAGCCGCTATTTTGATTGATTATTTTCACAGATTTCAGTGGTTTAATCTCAACTGCTATGCTGAATCTTATTCGAATTAAAGTTTCACTCTAAACAGCACAAAACTTCCAATTTTTATTGTAAACGGCTGCTAAAAATATTAAGTTATAAATTTTCGACTCTTTTATTTGTCATTCAATTTGCCTTGTTCACCTATAATTCCAAGTTTCATCGGAATTTGTGGAGAAACTTGAATGCTAGAGGGCCACAAAAATAAAAAAAAATTTTTAAAGTCACCACCCCCAAGTAGGGAACCCTCATTAAACACCTAAAATATTTTTTTCCATTGCAAATTTTGAAAGTCACGACCTTTGACCCAAGATACTTAGAAAAATTCATCATTCTAGCTCATGTGGTTTGCGAGAAAACTTGCTGTGACGCACGAACGGACGGACAGACAGATCGCGATTTTATAATTTTTTGAGGGTATTGTAAAAATATTTTACAATATCCTAAAAGTCATTAATTACATTTCATCAAAAAAACCTATAGAAAATTCAATTAATTAAGATTATTACATATTTTGGAAATCAATTGAAAAAGGGAGAAAAAACCAATCAAAACTATCCTAAAATTATTTATAATTTAAACACAACAGTGAGCTTTGATCCTACACCTAATATGTTTCAATCAAACACTTTATCTTATATCGGGATTTCACTCTAGACAGGGCAAAAGTATTCAATTTTTAGTTAAAATGGCAGCTAAAAATGTTATGTTTTAAATTTTCGCCTTTTTTATTTTTCATCCGATTTTAACAATTAACACGCTACAAGAACGTAGCGCACACATTCATAATCCAAGTTTTATCCAAATCCATTGGAAAATGTGGTCGCTAGAGGGCCACGAAAATTTCAAAAAATCGCATACTTAAACCGCCGATCACTAAAATTGCAAAGTCTCTAGGCTTGATTAATAACCGAATTTCATATACATAAGAGTAAAATTACCGTTTTTAAAAGCCTTTCAAGTTTTGAGCTTCAGTTAGCCGCCATTTTGCTTTTTGTGACCTGACCTCCAGTTTTTTTACATAATTCTTTAGTAACTTAATTACCTTTGACATTCACTCCGATTTAAATTTCTTCTACCAGTCCTTCTAGTTTTATCTTTCGTTAGTGCCACCAGCGCTTCTTCCGGAATTTTTTGTTTCACATTTTGCTTCATAATTGATTCCTTTTGGACTTGTTTTTGTTCGTGTAGCCTCTAAATCTTCATCCTTGTCTTGACTAAATCTTCGAGAGACTGTATCTGTAGCTTCAATTTACCATTTTCTTTGCGTGGTTTGATATTTTGTAGTTTACATCCGCCATAAGCGAGGTTTTTTTGATCGTGGTTTCTTTTGTTAACTATTGTCATTAGCTTCTTTGACATTTCAATAAGTTCCCCTAACGGCGTGAAGCCGTTGGTCTCCTCCATACTATTAGTCCTGAAATTTTCTTGACATTCTTCGCTTTCCTTCACGTATCGAAGTAAAATTATAATATTAGATATAAAATGCTTGTATCGATTGCTTCCACGATATGATAGGCCCTTTTCCAATAAAAATTTGCTTCCAGCTGACATTTTAAAAAATTATTGAATTTTTGAAAGCTACTGACAGGTGCAATTTTGAAACACGTCTGTGCACAACGAATACTACACACAGCATGGATTTAACACCCTTCACCAAGCCGAATGCTCTGAAAACTCAGTCGGCTTACTCTATTTATTCGTTCCACCTGTCCATTAGCTTGAGATGGCGCCACTGAATTCTTCAGAGATTCTATATTTGATTCGAAAAGAAATGTTTGAAAGTCAACGGATGTACAGCAAGTTTCTCAATCACTTGATCGGCTGTAATATTCAAAATATCGGCCAAGCGAATCGCAGACGTGAGTACTTGTAGAAATGACCCAAAACAACTTCACGTACTTGACCGTAACAAAATTTTGATATCGCATAGGCTATTACTTGGCTCGCTTTGAAAAGTAATGTACTTTGTGCAGCTTTCTTATGACGTATTCCAGAGCCAAACTGAATAGCAGTTGGGCCAGCCCGTCTTCCTGCTTTAGTCCAATATTTGTGTCAAAGGCATCGGTGAGTTGTTTATTGATCCTGACTTGGAAGGTTGTCGACGTCATACTTACTTTGGTAAGACGGACTAATTTGGCTGGGATGCCAAAGCAAAGCATTATTTGGTAAGTCAACGAAATTTTCGTGTACGTCTATGTTTCTCGAGGACCTTTTTAACAGTGAACAATCGGTGTGTTATCGATCTATCTGCTCTAAAACCACCTGGATACTTTTATACTGTTGGCGTGTGATTCGATTTTATTTTCCAATATCATTGAAAATATTTTGTACGCTGTGCACGGCTGTGATATACCTCTAATATTTATGCACTGTAGTTTGTCACCTTTTTTTGTGGAAAAGGAGTATAATTGATTGGCTCCACTCATTCGGCATATGCTCATGTTACCAAATGTACTGGATGACTTTGTGAATAGCTTTCTGAAGACCGCTTCCACAATATTTGATGAGCTCCGCTGGAGTCACACCGATGCCTGGCGCTTTATTATTCTCATGGGCTTTGATGTAGAGACAAACTTTATCCAGAGTAGGTCGAGCCAATGGAAGCACTCCTGAGACATGTATGGGCTCCAATGCTCTGCTCTTCTTGAAGTATCTGATTACCGAGTCATTCAGCTGTAACTCAAAATGCAAAGCCAAGCTACAACACCGCGTACCGAACCGAATCACTGAAGCAACTAGTCACAGATTTTCCCAACCTTGCCTCCTCGGCGGCATCGCATCCCGTCTCCATCGCATCCCGTCTCCATCGCCTCCTGAAAAAAACCAAACACATACTGAAAAGAAAAGGTGTTTTGTTTTAATAAGTAATGCATTTTTTTTTGTATTCTTCAAGTTTCAAATAATTAAAAATTTACATATAAAATGATGAATGAATGCAATTTTTATATGACTATTTACAAATCAGTCCTGTAAATAAATCTGCCATATGCAAGACCACCTTAGTCGTTTTAGAGGAAAACATGTTTTCAATTACATTTTTTTGACAAGATTTTTTGTTTATAACATGTTAAAAACAATAATATTGATTTATGTACTTTAGAATAGATAAAGTCATCACTATTTTAAGAATGATCGATTTTTTTTACTGAATTTCGAAGATTACAATATCTTTTAATTTGAGGCAACGTACACCATATTTTTCTCAATAACAATAGCTTTGAAATGTATAGCGCATCGGTTAAAAACAATAACGCATAAAACGCTGCCTTCACATCGAACGCTTTTTAAAGGCACTAAGGTAATTTAAAACTAAAATTTTATTTCTTGTTCAGTTTATCTAGATTTAATTTTTATTCTCGTAACAATATTGTATTGCAATCAAATTAGCCGTAAAAACATCACGTTTTCCAAATCAGTAAGGGAAAACTATAAAATATTGTCCTGAGAAAGTATGAAGCTAAAACAAAAGTATCTTAAAGGCTTAAGTATGAATATCTGCGAAATGACTTTCGCTTCATTGGCAATAGACCAGATTATTAAAATTTGTATATAAACGTACTACAAGGTGCGTTCAAAAATAAACCAGACTTTTGTCATACAGATTTTTTTGGTGGCGGTATCTGTAAATGAGATACTGCGTTGGAAAGTTACATCTCTACCTGACTTTACAGTGAAAGTTTGGTGACATTCGGTTCAGTGGAAGCGATGTTATTGCGTCTAATGTGACAGTATGTTTGTGTCATCGGTACAAAAACATTCGAATTGATGAAAAAAGTTTATGGTGATGATTGTCTATCTTGTGCTAGAGTTCATGAGTGGTTTACACGTTTCAGAGATGGTCGTGAGAAGATAAATGTTGATGAACATACGGGCCGCCCAAAATCAGTGATCACCAAAAACTCCATCGAAATTGTGCCTGAATTTATCAAAACTGAGCTGAAATCATCGTTGAAATTCATGGAATCGTTATTGAATATCTCCAAAACATAGATTTATCGCATTTTAACCAATCATTTGGGCTTACGAAAGGTCTGTGCGCGTTTTATTCCAAAATATATGAGACATTTGTCATAAAAATCCACTCTTGTAACTCATTTTTGCATATACGCTCGTCAACGACTTATTCGTTCTTGAACTCCATCATAGCGATGGACAATCTGGACCTTGTACTTGCACATGCATTACGTCTCCCACTTAGTACGAAAAGTTTCGCTGGGGTTCTCGCTCTCCAATCAACGTGTATGAACAAATCAGATTGAGTTAGATTCACGCAGAGCCACACGGCACCATAAATGTACTATACTTTTTTGGCCGAGTTTTTCAAATCTTTAACTTGAGGTCTTGATACCGCAACAAACGTTTGAAATTAGACGAAAACCGAAAAATATCAAAATATTTATTGGAAAAAATTTTAACGTCGAAAATCTTTGCTAGACCAATTCTCATCCACGTTGACCACTGACAAACTGAACACTTTTAGTTTCCCGGGAACATAATGAGACTGATTCCATGAAAACCCTATATTTAAGAATTATTCTACAACTCTGCCATCTCCTTCAAAGTAGTCCCCTTGGGCAGCTATACAACGATTTCAGCGCGTTTTCTATGCTTCGTAACATTTCTGGATCGCTTCGACTGGGATGTCTGCAAGTACCCTCGTCACGGCTGCCTGAATGTCTGTAATCGAGTCAAACTGCGTTCCTTTGACCACCGATTTCATTCTAGGGTACAAAACCAGCTTTTATAGCCTATAATGACTCGATCAAGCAGCTGGGATCGTTTTCCATCTGTTCCAAGCAGTCTTCTGCAACGGTCATTAGATGCTGCTTTTACTCCTTAGGAAGGTTCTTTGGAATCATTTTCGCTCACAATCATCATTTTTCATCACAAAATCGTCGGTTAAAATTTTCGGACTGTTTCACGGTTCATATCCAGTTCTGACCCCAACATTCGAACCGTTAAAGGCCGATCTTCACGAAATAGGGCACGCACATGCCTCGCATTTACGTCAGTCAATACGATAGAATAATCTATCATTAAAAGCACTTAATTTTCGTTCAATATAAAAAGCAACATTTACTAGATTCCACGCTGACAAAGCAGCAAAAGTCTCATTAACGTGTTCATCCACGTCATCATCGGAATAATGGTCAGTTATTAGTCCAACTCGGTTTGAATATCAGACAACACTGGCTTTGTATTTTTTATTACATGTTTAGCAAATTCACAATGAAAACAGGAGCTAATTGACGTGATTTGGTACAGGCCTTCAATAAGCGACCTTTACTGGAATAGTTAAAGCACATAACATCGCTCAAACTAAGTGAAGTAGGTTTTTCCGGAGTCTTCTTATGCATATTATGTATTCGATACCGATCATAATCACATGTAACTTGATGTAGATCATTTTATGTCCGGGCTGAATATAATAATCCTATCTAACTTGATCGATCCTTCCGTCCGGATATTATTTGTTTTATCAATTCCCGTCCACAAATGGTTGAACCATGGGACACGATCGCTTTCATTGATATTATATAATTTGATAAGCTCCAGTCTCTCACCACCCGCCAAATCATTTGATATATCTTAAGCTAATTCAGCAGTCATTTTTGCCATGCATTGGCAGTGATCGTGTACTGTATCAGCAAGTAGACGTCGTAAGCACATTAGTTTGAAATCTTCATCAGATTATAATAGCACTAACGTGATTGGGAACTATTTCTCAATCCTATATAAGTTGTCACCACTAAATTTCTCAATGGTACCTTCATTGAGGCCAAACTCGTATCTGCTTTGATGGCCTTATTCCATTGTTTTTTATGAGATTGTCTTTTCATCTCCTGGAACTCTCAAAGTACTGCCAAAAGACGCCATTCTTTTTCCAACTGGGCAAACACACGATCTACTTCTATGCCTTTGAAACAATTCTGGGTTGGTTTGTTCGATCACCTCTAAAACACCGACAACTGCACCTTGGTGCACTTCAGAGTCACCGCAAAGGTGATTCTCATCTTCTAGTGTCAACTTTTCATGACTTTTGTATAGTTCTTGTGGCTGTAGCACCGTAGCCATTGAAGAAAATTTGATGCAATGGGCGTGAAGCAACTCACTTAATTGCTTTCGTGGAATCTTTAAGTAATCGCAACTCATCGTGAACTACGGAGCGGAAACCGGATCTTAATACTTTCACAAAATATGCACACGCGTGTAACCCTACACCTCAGTTGTAATGTCTGCAAATATCTTTATTATTTAAAAACAAACAAACACTTCTGTTCAATAGTTTATTGAGTCCGAACTCGATCGAGGCTCACAAAAGAATGAATGTTTCTTGACTTTTCTAAGGCTGCCAGTACTGTCAAAAACCTTAGGGCAGCCTAAATTTCTACATTTACACAGGGCACTACAATGCAAAAAGCCTTTCTTTCAACCATATTTTATTTTATACACCCCCTATGGCATCAATAGTGACTGAGTTAAACTAAACTTTTTTTCTGCGTAAAGTATGTAAAATATTGTTAGAAATAAATGCTTAGTGCTTAAAAAATTGGGTAGATAGGAGAGTGCGCCAGAAGGACTCTTTAATACCTGAATAAGTTGAAAATATGCATTCTCCGTAGACGATCCTAGGCCTGGTGGAGAAGAGAGGAGGGGTTTTCCCCACCCTTAGTTTCCATAATTCTTCATCTTAAGTTCCACGAGCAAATAGAAGTGAATGGTCTCAGGGTCGCACATTGGGTTTACTGACTCCCCAATGATGGGACACTAAATGCCAATAGCTGCAAATACACCCACAGCTCTGCTACTAAATCCTACTTACACTCCCTCCTTTGTAGTGACGTAAGAGGATCAAGATGAGTCTTCCGCCAATGGTCGCGGAGTGAATTGGATCTACGGCAATGATCCGCAACCGAAAACAAGACTATGGCATTGGATCCTGGAATGTCAAATCACATAACTACCCTGGCACTGTTAAAGACCTTTTACATTAGGCCAGTTAATTGTAGTGAAGTAGGTATACAAGTGTCCGTTCAGGAATGCAGTGATGGTCTGCTGCCTTGGCGGAAGAAGATGTTAAGATTAGCCGAGAGTGGTCTTTTCTGGGGATGCGTGAATGCGCTGCCAGGCTAGCGTTTTGGTGTCGTGGGACGGGTCTATTCCCCCAGCACAAGGACCCACTACAAAAGAATTTCGCATTCACGAATTCTTGGCTCTCAGAAAAAAGTGTACCTAAGTCGAAAAATGGAGGTAACTACCTGAGAGTGGAAATTGCTTGTTCATAGTACAAGTTGAAACGGGTAAAAACAGACGGACTTGTGGAGACTTTGTCATTACCCGACAATTCTCATGGCCCACAAATAAGAGTGAGGCAACCGGGTGAATGTGGTGCCCCCTCGCACACGCCCAACCGGATCAAGATCCAAACGTTGACGTGGCCATATATTTCCCTTTTGAGTGGAAAACTCATACAAACATCCCATCAAACGGGAAATATAGATGTGACCGATTTATGTCATAGAACTATGTGATCGGATCACATAACCTTATGCCATAAAAGGGTACGTGAGCGGAAGGCCACTCAACCCAGCAAGAGCCCCTGAAAACAACATAATAAGTGGAGCGCGCCCAATGGCTAGCCCATTTTCAGTGAACGGCCCACCATACCCGGTCAGAGAGGCAGAATAGAAAGACCGAAGGGCATTCATTCATTTTATTAGTTGTATAACTCAAATTCTTGGAAACTAATCATACTTCGATGACAAAAAAAAGGTTGGGAATAGGATGAAACAAGAAAAATTAATTTGAATTTTATATATTTTTTTGTGGACTTACAAATCGTACATATGGGTTAGTGATGTCTTAAACACAATTTGGATATTCCCTTATATCGAAAATTCATTATAAAGGAATCAAAATACTGCAAATCTAAAATTTTGCATTTTGAAGTTATTAAACCACTACATATTCAGAAGCTAAAAGTATTCATATTGCGCTCGAGAATTAAGAATTCTAATTTGAAAGCAGAGCGGTGTCATGATTTAAAAATGATTTTTTCCCCAGGATTTCGAAAGTTAATTCAATTTTCGGGAGATGAAACGCTATGGAATTTACATTTGTTTCAGCTTTTAAAGTATGACCAATGTTGAATGACACATATTTAGAAAAAAAAGCAAATTTTAAAGAAAAGAAATGAAACTAAAAGGGTACTTACCCATCCTCCTCGACGAGCGCTCGTAGATGGGGTGGGCCGGCAAACGTTAATTAATTTTTATTTGTGGGGTTTTAAAATTTTTTCGTCAGTCTATACTTGTTCCAAAACTTGGTTCATCACTTGAAATCAAGAGCAAAAATGAAACCATAAAAGCAATCACTGTTTTCAGACAAAAATATGATAAGGATAAATGTGCACCACATATCGGAAAAACATGGCGGGAAGTTTATGATCTTTGCAAGCAACAAATTATAATTGAAACAACAGTTGGCTGACAAGGCTTGTCATTTAGCCACAATCATGTCTCATTTAAATCACTTTGGGCCCGTGTTCTCCGCATAACTGGCACTCCGCACCTCGCATTCATATTTCTCATGTGCGTTTTATCGTTTTGTTTTCATGCTTCGAACGTTTCGTTCGCATCCAGTCTCGCCACTGAAATTTATTTCCTTATTCGTTTTCTTTTTATTTTTTGTTTTTGTGTGATTCTCCCACTCCCCTTGCACACGAGCACCTTCTGCACTTCACCAGATAGCACCAATCGCAATCATTCTAACGTTACGGTGGCGGATTTCTCTACGAGAATTGATCTGTAAAAAGTTTTTATTGAGAATCTGTGCGCAAACTATCGTTGCCCCGCACCGCACAGTCCACCTTATCCCACCGAACTACAACACGCATCTCCCCAGCCGTGGTCCCGTTCAGCGGTTTGGTGCACTCGCTCCCTTGCGCACAAACACATGCATCACTAGTCAAATGAATTTCCCATATGAAAATTTTCACTCGCTCATTTCAACCGAGCAATACCGCAACCCGCGTCATTTTATTTCTATAGATATGATTGCAAAAACTTCTTCATGCTATGATTCACAGAGGAATTTACGTATGCGGTTGGTGAACTGACACAACAAGATCCCCGCAATCGAATCAATACACAACTTCCATTAACGATCTGCGCGTTTTTCCCCCGTCTGCAATCTCTTTCGCAAGCGTCAGAGGTTTTTTTGATTTTCCGTTTACAAAAAGCAGAGGGAATCTAAACTACCTCGCGCCAGAAATTATCCCCGATGTGATCGCTGTCGCGATTCAAAGCAGACTCCCCCGTATTTATTTCGCACGTTGAATTCTTTTTCCCCTGTCTAAAACTCGACTAGCGGCCCATTCCTGTCTTTAATTGCACTTTCCTGTTACCCATGCAATTGTTTTTCAATTTTCTATTTCTGTTTCCTCTGCTTCCAGGTCAGTCATTTTAATGATAACCTATTTATTGACGGCTAAAAGAATCTTTAATGTATTTTAATTTAGTTTTATTGAATAATCGAAGATGGAAGATGAATTTTCGATAAGATCTACTGTCGTCAATGTTGAGTTCAATTGCTCCAATACGTTTTCACTTTGACTTTCCTCCTTTAAATGCGATAATTTATGATGTCTTAATGACTCTATACTTCTAAAAGGTTGTCTGCACTCGCATGCAAACAAGTTACGGCTTTTGTGCAAGGCAAAATGATTTCTAACTATTTTGACCTAGTGAACGTTCTTCCACATTCACTGCATCCATATTTGTTAGAATCAGAGTGCAACTCGAGGTGTCCTTTATAACTTAATTATCGCGTTTATGATTTACCACATTGATTGCAATGATAGAGATTCGGGTTAGCATGCAAAGCTTTGTGGTGCTGCAGAGTGTACGATTTTTTGGGTACTTTCCCAAACTTCTCACATTTAAAAGGACGGGGGTCCGTGTGAATCATCATATGTTTCTTCAAATAAAATCTCAATGTACAAGTCCTTCTGCATTCATCGCATTTGAACAAATATGGATTTGAACGCAAGGCTTGATGATTTTTCAGAGCAACAGCTCGCGTCAATGATTAACTACATTTGTCACTTTTACCGAGTTTTGGATTTACGTGTAACGCTTGATGAATATTTAAAGCACTTGGCCTCATAAACGATCTATCACAGTGGCCGCATTTGAAAGGTCACATATTCAGGTGCTTGCGTTGATGCTATTCGTGCCTACCGTGTAAGTCTTTCCACAAAAATCACATTTATATAACTTAGATTTCACCTCCGCGTCAGTTGCTAGATAGTCAGGTAGAGGCACCAGCAAACTTTTATTGTGATGTCAGTTTGGCGATGTTGAGAACTTATTCACGTTTTGCGCTGATTCATCAATAACATGGCTTTGACTAGTTGCAGTAGATTGATTGTTGTTTGAAAGCGTTTGCGCACTGCTATGGGTGAAGGAGATAGGAAGGTTTTCGAGCAGTTTGCTAGTGTGACTGCTCGATTACTACACAATGTATATTGAATAACTGGCAATCTATGAAATAGACGGCACTGGAAATGATATTCAAGATAGGAGATCACACACAATGTACAAAAGTAGGAAGCCTGCTGGAGAGCGCGAGTTCAGAGTGGCCTTCATTGTGGATAGAGAATTCAAATCGCAACTTGTTGATTTTAGGGGGATAAATGGCAATACATAAAACCAGATCAAACATGTTCTGATCCAACAACGTTGGACCTCGTGCATACTTGACCTCCGTACATACCGAGGAGCTTAATATCGCTCAGACCACTATTACATCAAATTAACATATTGATATCGTATGTCAAAGGCATACTCGGCGAAGACTAGCCCGCTAACATACAAATAGATATCGAAAGGCTTAAAAAGGCGTCTGTGGTCAAAAGTTTCACGGGGACCCTCAACCATCGGCTGGCTCCCCTCTTATCAGAAAAGATACCACTCCAGAGAGACTTTTTGAAAATTATGGATAGGGGCTGAATTTGTTCATATTTACATTTAGCTAGGAAAATAGGAGGAATTTGATCAATGCCAAGACCCTTATTCAAATCAAGATCCTCAATCGACTGAAGAATATCATCATCAGATATTGAAATATTATCAATAAGAGATTTTGAAGTTGATTCTGTAACTGCTTCATTTGCTGAGGTTAAGGGATCTTGATAAACCTCTTGAAAATAGTCTGTGAAAAATTCACAGATCTGAAGCCAATATAGAGCCCTTATATGATATTGTTGAAGGATAACCATGGGTATTACGTTTGACATTTAAGAAATCAAAGAAGATCTTAGGATCGTGAATAATCTTTTCTTAGATATCACTGACATATGATTCATACGCTGCTTGGGATTTGGATTGAAATTCCCTCCCAACCTCCCCATATTTTCTTCTGACTTCGTAGCTATTATTATTCCATAATTCATAATTATTATTCCATAATTTCATAATTTTGTACAATTTGTTTCTTTGATTTCGTAAGGACCTGAGTTCCCTATCTAGCCATCGTTCCGAGAGCTTATTTCCTTTTCTGATTTTAGGTACAAATTTTTAAACTGTGTAGAGAAATAATTGGGAAAAAATAGACGAAGCAGCATTTACGCCTAACAGTACCAGAAATACTTTTGTAATCAGCATTTCGAAAATCAAATACAATTTTATTATTGTATGAGATGGGGTTGAATGTATCAATAGTAGAAAATTCAAAAGGTAAAGCAGAGTGATGAAACGTATTAAAAAAGAAACGCTCGTTGTGATCAGTAGGATTAACCACTACGTCATCATATGCATTGGTAAAGAGAAGATCCAACTGATTTCCGTTTTGGTTGGATACACAAGCAAGCTGCTGTAAATTGTCGCCATAAGACGCTCTCATAAGAGTAAAATTAATACAGTCACGAAGGTTAATCAGGAGATGAAGATGGTCCTGATTATCGACCACAAAGCTAAAATTTGGCTGATTAAAGAAACCGGCAACAATTATTCTCTCTTTTTCATGAGCATTTACAGTCATTTCAACGATAGCATCGCCGACGTCATTGTAGACAGCTTCGAGAAAATTTTAAGGGACGTAGAAAGCACCAATATATAAAGCATAGTTTTCCAGCTTTATTTGCACCACTTTCTTTCTTTGTCGAAGTGCTTATGAGCTCGCTCAAAAGGTAATTATGCGCTGCAAAAATCCCAGTCGTGTCTGAAGGTATTTCAATTAGGGGAAAGAGTTCTCTGTTCATTTCTTTTTTATCATACATTTGAAAGACAGAAACTAAGTATAAGCTAGAAGATCTCCAAAAAGCTGTAGAGGATGTTAAAGCTAAAAAACTGAGTATTGGAGAAGCAGCAACAACTTATTCGGTGCCTAAAACTACAATTTTCGATCACTTGAAGAAGGCTGTAATAAAACAACCAAGAAATGGTCGAAAACCATTATTTACAGATGAGCGAGAATTGGATCTCGTGGACTATATTATTAAATGCAGCAAACTTTATTATGGATCGATTATAAGAAAAATTCGCCAAATATTCTTCCAATTTGCAGAGTGGAATAACCTTCCTCCTAATTTTGACCGAGCAAAACAGCTAGCTGGAAAAGACTGGTATTACAATTTTATGAAGAGACATCCCAATATATCTTTGAGGACACCAGAAGCAACCTCATTAAATCGGATCTCTGCACTGAATGAAGGTAATGTTAAAATATTTTATGATAATTTGAAGGCCATAAATGTCATATTCAACCTGATAAAATATTTGACTTTGATGAGACAGGTATATCAACAGTTCAAAAAAAACAAGTTGGGTAAACAGACCTACGCTCATGTCAGAAGGGTTTTGTATTCAATTTTCAAAATGCAGTCACCAGATTGAATAAAGTCAAGAAGCATGTCAATGACGATTTTATTGGAGAAACTATGAAATTCGAAAATCATACTATTATTAACAAAGTTGAAAGAATTTCGACTTCTGAGGTTTTTGTTATTGTTATACTCATAAATATCTCCCTTGATAATTATTTCAGATGTCCATTCGCGAGGGAGGAAACACATTTTTCATGTATTTCCTCCCTGTGCCCCCACTGAAGCAAAAACTGACAGTTTAACAACTGTTTTGAAAAGCTCCCATGAAAACTTTCATTTCATACTCATATCGGCTACGTTTGATGAATTTTTTTCCAGGGGCCACTCTCCTGTACTGTTATCATCGATTAATGGCCAATTCTTTCGAATCCTAGAGTTGTTACAAAGCCCTTTTGCTAAGAGCTCCCTCCCGCCTCCTTGACTTGTTTCACTTATGAGTATTAATTGTAGGTACTCAGCTTCAGTTATTCATTAAATTGAATCAAGAGTTCAAAGCATGCACCTTAAACGTTGAAGTTGGGAAAAAATAACTCAACATTATTCAATCTTCGCATTTAAAACAGCCACTATTTAATTTTACGATTACTGATACCACTAGCTGAACTGATTCTCAAAGTTATTCATGACACCTATCATACCTGAAAATTTCATGCAAATCCTAGCAAAACTGTAGTGTCTGAGTCGGTAAAAAGCGCATGTTGTTCTATAGCCATATGTTGCCATAGTAATACATGCAGCGCATATTGTTCCATAGTAATACAGGAAAATTCAAACCGCTATAACTTCGCTAAATATTATGTAATCTTTATGAAAATTGCAGGTTTAAACAATTCTATAAATAGACATCTGTGTATTGAATTTCATTGAATTTAAGGGTACCGTTAAGATTTTATTCAAGAAAACATAAAATCGATAAATCATACTATTACTAACAAAGTTGAGTGAATTGCGACTTCTCACGTATTTGTTGTTGTTGTACTCATCAAGGCCTACATTCCTGATTTTTTTCAGATTTCTCGGATGGAAGGTGTCCAATCGCGAGGGGGGGGGACACAAATTTTTCGTGTATTTCCCCTCCCTGTGCGCCCCTCGAAGCAAACTTTGCCAAACTAAGACCTGTTTTGTAAAGTGCTCATCGAGACCTTTCATTTGATACCCATATCGGCTACCTTCAATGAAATTTTTTTTTCGGGGGGTCACTCCCCTACATGGGGAGACCCCCCTTAAATACCTTATAAAACTTTTTAGTAGTTGAACTTTAAAGAGATCACCACTTTACACCTACATACAAAATTTGATGCTTCTAGCTTAAGCAGTTTCCGAGAAAAACTGCTGTGACACACGGACGGACGGACGGACGGACAGACAGACAGACAGACGGACTGACGGACAGACAGGACGCGATTTTAGAAGGGTTTTGTAAAATTATTTTTCAAAACCCTAAAAAGGAAGCGTATTTGCACTATTTCTTCAAATACATATAGTCATTTACATACGTTACGATTTTTGTTTTTTTTTCGTTTCCTTGTGTTGTTAGTTGAAATAAACAGGGTCTGAATTATAAGTAACCGGACTGACCTCAGGAAATTTTTCGTTGGTAAAGTATGTAAAACTTTTCTTAAGAAATCTTCAAAGTAGTCCCCATTGGAGTCGATAACACGCTAATACCGGATTTTCCAATCCCCGAACGCTCCCTGGAAATCGGCAATCACGATGCTGTCCAGAGCCCTCATCGTAGCACATTGAACGTTTACCAGAATCCCGAACCGCGTCGCCTTAAGGTGTCTCTTGATCTTGCGGAACAGAAAGAAGTCCGCTGGTGCCATAACCGGGCTGTGAGAACTCTGGTTCGGTTTGCAGTCGATCAAGGATTTCCGAAGCGACAGCAACACGACGCTCCTTTTGCTCATCAGTCAAGTGTTTGGGTACCAGCTTCGCGCAGATCTTCCTCATGCCCAGATCATTCTTAATAATGTTGTGAACGGTCATCTTATCAATTTCAACCTCATCTGCGATAGCCCGAATGCTCCGAGGACGATCACTGTTCAACACATCACGCACTTTTTGCACATTTGTGTCCGTGTAACTCGTTGATGGAGGACCGACGCGCTGTTTGTCATGGACATAATCGCGGCCCTCCCGGAAATTTCTGTGCCACTGAAACACTTGAGTTCTGGACAGAGCATCCTCACTGTAAGCCTCTTGAATCATTTGAAGAGCTTTCGTGGCCGTTTTCTAGAGTTCGACACACAATTTGATGCTAACACGTTGCTCGATCGTACGCTCCATTTTCACTCCGACGACGTAACTGAACACGCACTCCGCTCTCGCTCGAAGCTATCTCTCCAAGCGCTTGAAGGCAACTGCTGCAGCCCGGTTCCCTTTACCTAGACCCCCACCACCACTACAGCACCAGATACCGGTTAGCAGACGCTTTTATGACGCGGGGCAGACTCAATCCGGTTATTTATTATACAGATCCTGTATTGTATCAACTATATCTCTATCAATCACCGTCATGAGTCACTTGTATTTGATGGAAATTTTAGCTTCTTTACCCTTCACGTCAGACCTCTCGATCATTGTTCTTGATAAAACGAAAAAAAACATATTAGCATGTTGATTATAAATTCTTCTCTAAGCACACACTGTTAACTAGCCATTTCCACCCTTGAATTCACAGTGAGATTGAGGTGTTCCTGTACATGAGCCCAAATGATGAGGAAGACCATCAAGCCTGGGATGTTTATTGTTAAGTCGTTCTGTTGGCGGCATATAATCAAAACATTCATCGCCATAGAAGGACTCTAACATGCACGAAACCACCCGTATGAGAGAGGAGGCGATAATTAGAAATTTACATATCAAATTGTAACGGTTCGTCTACGTGGAACAACACGCATATGTTGGCTGACACGATTGCAAATTCTAAGTACTTACAAGGCTTTCCACTTGCTTGGCTTTTCATATTGCATCGAATGTCAAACAAAGTGACTGTAGTAGAATGAGAATCAGTTACGATAGCTGGAAAAAATGTTGCATATCATGAATGGTGACCGGGACAAAATTTGCATGTGAATCGGTGTAACCTAGCACGAAACAATCTCCTTAAACAAATAAATTCAAGAGGGAAAGCACTTGTTTCTGCTCAAGCTTGCTCCAGCTTGGTTACACATTGTAGCACTATCAGAGATGTGTTTCTATTTAATCTATTGGTTGATGGGAGAACGTTAATATATGGATACCACTTGACATAGTATCCAAAGAGAAAAACGTTTAATATTTTAAAGATAAAATTATCAATGTCAAAATTTCAATTCAAGAAATCTACATACATGTGTCATCTTTGCTAAGTCACTGTCAACGTATTGGCTAATTGACAGACAAAATATCAAAGCGAAATGAAATTTCAAACTTCGATATTTTCTAATATGTGAGATGAACTCTTGGAAAAAGTTAATTAAAAATGACAATTTCTCGAATATTCCAGCCAATGCCCTGCCATCAAAATATCCACCGTCCGCATTAACACTGTCATATAAGATGACAAAAAGTTGGAGACTGTTTGCCACTTGATATGCCACAAGCTCACCACCAACTGCCACAATGTCGGACCACAAGTTAAGCCTAATGTCCTCTTCCTTTCCATCTTAATCGAAGTTCGAATAGTTTATTACTTTTGTCAGTTGTGTTAATCTGCCAGTTGTCGTTGGATGAGTATGAACTTGCTTCCAATCCACAGCTCTGTCTCCATCAGTAAATTTGATTAATAGGAACAAGCTGAGAGAGAATACTCTTTGACCTTGTTTCCGTTTTATTAAATTTTCAAATTGCATAATTGCATTAAGTTCCTAGTGAAACTTGTTCTCTTGTTTCAAAACGTTTGTAAGTTGCTAGATGATTTTCTGAAGAAAGAAAGGGAAAAGGTTATGGTTTAAATTTATGGCGAACAATTTTGAAATGATTTTGACATCAGGAATATATCATTAGATTCATACAATAATTGACTTAAGTGAGCTCGATTTTAATTAAATTTAACGCATTTTTTGTTCATGTAATGTATTGTGAAACCATAATTTAAAAATAGTTTATACTAGGGGCTTGAAGGAAATTTATCCCATACCTTACTGAATACCAGCCATGAGATTTAGTTGAGATTAAAGTCATAGATAGGTACATAGATTGGCATCATTGAGGTTGAGAGATTTGATAAGTACAAAGCTAAGTAAGGACCAACATCAGCTTTCTTACTTTGTTTAGAGTCATGATACAAAGAATATCCTTTAAACTCGCACCACAGCTAAGAGTAAGCTTGATTCGAATCCTAATCATTCCGGCATATAAAGTCGAGTATTTTCAAATGGGAAAATTTGCGCACATGTAAGGTTATTTTGTTTGAAAGAAGAAGAAAGAAAGTAATTTGTGCTTTACTTTAAATTAAGAAACAAGTTGGGTAAACAGACCTACGCTCATGTCAGAAGGGTTTTGTATTCAATTTACAAAATGCAGTCACCAGATCGAATCAAATCAAGAAACATGTCAAAGACGATATTATTGGAGAAAATATGAAATGCGAAGATCATACTACTTTTAACAAAGTTCAATGAATTTCGACTTTTGAGGTTTTTGGTATTGTTATACTCATAAATATCTCCCTTCATAATTATTTCAGATGTCCACCCGCGGCGGAGGAAACACATTTTTCATGTATTTCCCCCCTGTGCCCCCACTGAAGCAAAAACTGACAGTTTAACAACTGTTTTGAAAAGCTCCCATGAAAACCCTTTTGCTAGGAGCTCTCTCCCACCTCCTTGAATTGTTTCACTTATGAGCATTAATTGTAGGTACTCATCTTCAGTCATTCATTCAATTGAATCAAGTGTTCAAAGCATGCACCTTAAACGTTGAAGTTGGGAAAAAATAACTCCAAATTATTCAATCTTCGCATTTAAAACAGCAACTATTTTGTTTTACGATTACTGATACCACTAGCCGAACCGATTTTCCAAGATATACTTGACACCTATCATTCCTGAAATTTTCATGCAAATCCCAGCAAAACTGTAGTGTCTGAGTCGGTAAAAAGCGCATGTTGTTCCATAGCCATATGTTGCCATAGTAATACATGCAGTGCATATTGTTCCATAGTAATACGGGAAAGTTCAAACCGCTAGAACTTCGCTAAATATGATTCAATCTTTATGAAACTTTTAGGATAGAGCAACCTTATAAATAGACATCCACGTACTGAACTTCATTGAATTCAAAGGTACCGTTAAGATTTTATCCAAGAAAACATAAAATCGATAAATCATACTATTACTAACAAAGTTGAGTGAATTGCGACTTCTGACATATTTGTTGTTGTTGTACACACCAAGGTCTACATCGCTGATTTATTTCAGATTTTTCGGATCACAGGTGTCCAACCGCGAGGGGGGGACACAAATTTTTCGTGTATTTCCCCTCCCTGTGCGCCCCTCGAAGCAAATTTTGCCAAACTAAGACCTGTTTTGTAAAGTGCTCATCAAGTCCTTTCATTTGATACCCATATCGGCTACCTTTAATGAATTTTTTTTTCGGGGGGTCACTCCCCTATATGGGGAGACCCCCCTTAAATACCTTATAAAAATTTTTTGTAGTTGAACTTTGAAGAGATCACCACTTTACACCTACATACAAAATTTAATGTTTCTAGCTTAAGTAGTTTCCGAGAAAAACTGCTGTGACACACGGACGAACGGACGGACGGACAGACTGGTCGCGAAACTAGTAGGGTTTTGTAAAATTATTTTACAAAACCCTAAAAATAGAATTTATTAATATTTAGCTTTTATTAAATCACCAGGCTAACTGGTCATTTTCTCGAGAGAATTTTACTTATTGCGTACTATAAAAATACAAATGCGAGGGCGGTCCGATAAGTACTTAGCCTCAGAGCCCGATGGCACCACTATCGCAAGAGAGATTCACTATCGTGTAGTACATTCTTGTAGATGGCTACTGTTAAAATCGGCACTTTAACTTTGTTTTGAACGCGTGTAAAAGTGGGCGTGTTCACGGATTTTGGAAAAATGGATAAAGAGCAATATCGGTCGGTAGCTCGATTCTTGTCTTCGAAAGAGTTTTTGGATGCTATGTACGGTGACTCTGTCACTGCTATGACGACCGTAAAAAAAAAACGCGACAGTGAGACCGCTTCAGAGCAGTATTTGACGCTGTTTAAGTGCAATCCAAAGGAGGTTCTATATTGTTCCGTTACCTTTGACGAAACATGGCTCCACTGGTAAACACCAGAGACCAAGGAGCAGTTGAAACAGTAGACCTTGAAGTATATGGAAACATAATAATTAATAACATACTTATAATAAATAGTTATACTAATGATCAATTATAATTAACTCTTATAACATAACTTAGCATATATATGGTAACACTGTAAAGATGTCACTAACTGAACATGACAGCTAAGAGTTATAACCTGTAAACGAGAGTGAACAAACACATTCCTTTTAAGAAACACGCTTGTTTCAATATACAAAAAACCACATGGTGCAGTCTGTAGCGCTTTAAATTAAATCCACAGAAATCATCGCCATCGGATAGAGTGTAGATAAATAAATTATCTGCTAGTTTAAGGAAGAATTCCTATTTTGCGATTGTGTGATTCATACTGTAGAATAGTACATGCGGATTGTTGATTTGGTTAATCTACCGAATTTTTATCAACATTTAATGAGATGCTAAAGTACAATACGAGTACGATGCAAAGAAAATGAAAGAAGTGATCTTGCCTGTAACTTTTGATGTGGAATGTGTAGTGCTTCATGGGAGTAGTGCGGAAATTGCCTAAGCCGAAAGGCAGACCGCCAAAAAACGTGCGCTACATATAAAAAGTGCAAATTGTCAATATGCATTACATTAGAAAAGTCAATCCATTGAAATTGCAAACATCAAATTAGGCTGAAAGCTGGCAAATTTTCTGGTAAAACACCAAATATTCACAATAACTGCGAAGGTAGACAAAAAGCCAGATAATATCAAAATTGCAATTTTTCTAAATGCAGTCGGACCTGAAGCACTTGAAGTGTATAATGGATTCAATCTAACGGTAGATGAGAAGAAACAAGTTGGATAAACAGACCTACGCTCATGTCAGAAGGTTTTTGTACCAAACTTCTCAGAAACGCAGTCACCAGCAATGAATAACGTCCAGAAATATGTCAAAGAGATGTGCACGTTCAAAGGAAAATCCATTGTTTTTCGGTAAATTTCTCGAGAGAAATTTATCTATTGCGGAGAGTATCTTATATATATATATATATATATATATATATATATATATATATATATATATATATATATATATATATATATATATATATATATATGTATATGGGATATAACGAAACTTGTGACCACGCTAGAGGTTGCAATTTTGCTCCGATTTTCATCAAATTTTTAGAAAAGGTGTATAAAGTAAATATCTCGGTTAAGTTTGTGAACCAGCTATATCGGCTGTCCGAAAACAAAATGGCGGCCATTTTAGACGAAAAATCGTGATTTCTGTTCTGACCAAAGCATAGCTCCGATTTGGATGAAATTTTGTACAAAGGTTCACTGATGTATGTGATGAATCTCACAATAAAAAATTCAAAGTCGGTACAGCAGAAACAAAGTGGTGGCCGTAATAGTGGTCAAAGCTTTCAACAGGTTTTCATGAAATTCGGCTGTTGGATAGAAATTATAAGTATCTAATGAATTATGTGAAAAACTGGAGGTCAAGTCACAAAAAACAAAATGGCGGCCAGTGGAAATTCAAAATTTCAAAGGCAATTTTGATCCGACATATATGAAACTTGATTTTAAGATAGGCATAACTTAGACCTGCAGATTTTGATATTTTCGTGGCTTTATATGAGCGAATTTCAAAATGGCGGCGGTTTAAATATGCGTTTTTTCCAGGTTTTTGTGGCGCTCTAGCGGTCACATTTTCCAGCGGATTTTGATGAAACTTGAGATAAGGGATCTCTGTACTATGTTCTGTATTATGCAGAAAATTATTAAAATTGAATGAAAAATAAAAAAGACGAAAATTAAAAACCCAATATTTTTAGCTGGCATTTTCACTAAAAATTGAATTATTTTGCCCTGTCTAGAGTCAAACTCGGATTTGAACGAGACTTGGGACATTGATTGATGAGGTCTTAGCACACAAAGATTTAAAATAGTCCAAAATCAAATGCATGCATTCAAAATGGCGGCCCCCAAAGGTCAAGAGGCAAGCCCAATTCGCTATTTAAGTAGCAACTGAAATAATGAATTTTTTTCATGGAAACGTTTTAAATGACTTACCTTGAACGTATTTATAAATCAGAATATTTTTTAAATATGGTAAAATATTTTTGTTAATACCCTTTAAAATTTATAAAATGGCGACAGACAGTCCGTCCGTCCGTTTGTTCGTGCGTCACAACAAGTTTTCTCGCAAAACACATGAACTAGAAGGAGGAAATTTTCAACGTATGTCAAAAGTGGCGCCTCTTGAAATATGCAGCGTCGGAAGATTTTTTAGAGTGTTTAAGGGAGTCTTCCCATACAGGGGGGTGACATAAACATTTTCTTATTTCTGTAGCCCTCTAGCAGCCAAGTTTCTCAACAGATTCCGATAAAACTAGAAATTATAAGTTATTAAGGCAAGTTAATTTAATTTAATTATGCAAATCGGATGACAAATAAAAAATTCGAAAATTTAAAGCTTAATATTTTTAAAAGATCTATGAAATTAGTGCTTACTTTTTGATACATTCTGTAAAAAAGAAGAAAATTAAAAATTTCTTTGCAATTTAGTATCAATAATTTATTTTAGAAATGCACGACGCGTTTCGTTGAACTAGTCAACATTATCAAGTGCAGTAACAAAATTGAGCTTAAGCTTACGTATTTATTGCAAAAAACATGAATGGAAAAAACAATTTACTAATTACTTAGGTTAATGCCTCAAATAACCTGGATTTGAAAATGTCAGTTCGCTCATTAAGAACAATAAAGTCATTAGTTCCAAAATGCCTATGTATCTCTAATGCTTCCAAAATATTTAATTTATGGGACTTGGGTAGGTTATGGAGAATTTGAAAATTTTCAATGGAAGGAAATTGATGGTTGGTTTCTAGGAAGTGGTTTGGGAAATTAGAACTGGTTTTTTGATGAATGAAGGATTTAAAATGCTCGTTGAACCGAACTTTGAAGAATCTACCTGTTTCGCCTATATATCCACTATTAAATTCACCACACGTAATTTTATAGACCACTGATTTGTCAAATTTATTTGTGGATTGTTTAGCATTATAAAAAGGGTTGATAATTTTTGGCTAGGCTTGAAGGCGATTTGAAGATTATCCAAAACCAAAATTTTAGAAATATTATTAGATATTGGACCAAAATATGACAGGAGGGAAAATTTTTTATGGGCTTTTTCTGCTAACTTCGGGTAGATTTTACAAAGTGTCTGTTCCTTCTCTTTTTTATTTATAAGATTATCAATAAGTTGCATAGAAAAACCGTTATTATGAGCTATTTCTTCGATTGTTCGAATTTCGGAAGTCAGATTTTCTCTAGAAAGTGGTATGGAAAAACTAGTCAACCTCAATATTCCGGATGACTGTTTTCTCATATCGTTTGACGTAAATAACATGTTTTCAAATATACAAAGATTCTTTAGTTATAGCCAAGAACCTCTTGGCCTCCAAAAACATTGACCCCATCACAGAAATGGAAATCAGAAATGTCCTGGAATTTTGCCTTAGAGAAAACTATTTTCAATTTGAAAACAAATTCTACAAATAGGAAACAGGGCTAGCTATGGGTTCTCCTCTAAGTCCTCTTATGGCAGACCTGTTCATGGATAATATTGAAACCACCATTTTAGAATCTGAATTCTCTAATCAAGTCATTTTCTGGTACAGATACGTTGATGATGTCCTTGTTGGCTTTTTAGGCAATAATCACCAACTGACCCAGCTTTTAAACTTTTGCAAAAGCATACACCCATCTATTTCCTTTACAGCTGAACTAGAAAATAACCGGAAAATTAATTTTCTAGACTTGACCATCACCAGAAACAATTCCAACAGCCTGGAATTTAACATTTTTAGGAAACCTACTTTTTCAGATGCAACTATCCCAGCCGACTCATGCCACCCTTGGTCCCATAAAATTTCAGCATATCGATCAATGGTTGACCGTGCTTTTTCCATACCAGTTTTTAGAGAAAATCTGACTTCCGAAATTCGAACAATCGAAGAAATAGCTCGTAATAACGGTTTTTCTATGCAACTTATTGATAATCTTATAAATAAAAAAGAGAAGGAACAGACACTTTGTAAAATCTACCCGAAGTTAGCAGAAAAAGCCCATAAAAAATTTTCTCTCCTGTCATATTTTGGTCCAATATCTAATAATATTTCTAAAATTTTGGTTTGGGATAATCTTCAAATCGCCTTCAAGCCTAGCCAAAAATTATCAACCCTTTTTATAATGCTAAACAATCCACAAATAAATTTGACAAATCTGTGGTCTATAAAATTACGTGTGGTGAATTTAATAGTGGATATATAGGCCAAACAGGTAGATCCTTCAAAGTTCGGTTCAACGAGCATTTTAAATCCTTCATTCATCAAAAAACCAATTCTAATTTCCCAAACCACTTCCTAGAAACCAACCATCAATTTCCTTCCATCGAAAATTTACAAATTCTCCATAACCTACTCAAGTCCCATAAATTAAATATTTTGGAAGCATTAGAGATACATAAGCATTTTAGAACTAATGACTTTATTGTTCTTAATGAGCAAACTGACATTTTCAAATCCAGGTTATTTGAGGCATTAACCTAAGTAATTAGTAAATTGTTTTTTCCATTCATGTTTTTTGCAATAAATACGTAAGCTTAAGTTCAATTTTGTTACTGCACTTGATAATGTTGACTAGTTCAACAAAACGCGTCGTGCATTTCTAAAATAAATTATTGATACTAAATTGCAAAGAAATTTTCAATTTTCTTTTTTTTTAATATTTTTAGCAGCCGTTTTCAATAAAAATTCAAAATGACGGCCCCTGATGATTCAGAAAAGAATCGAAAATGTATATATTAATGGCAATGCAAGTGCTGATTAAACTTTTATGGAAATCTTTTGAAATTAACTATTTGAGCTATTTAAGCCGACAAGTTATCACCTTTGTGTGGTAACCACTGTGAAATGTATAAACAGCAAATATGAGAAGGGCGAAACGAGTATAAATATGTTTATAACAATTTATTACCCGCCGATTCTCAATATGTGATCCATACGTGTGCAACTCAATTTAATTAGTAAAATATTTGCGCCTCTATGAAGGGTTCTCCAAATATGAACGGCGGCAGATCCTTTCTCTTAATAAATACCCATGTAGTGCTACCAAAATTGCAGTAAGAAGTCCAGTAGTAGGCAAGCCAAATTCTTTTTCGAAACCTTACGCTACATACGAGAAATTCAACCTTTCCGGCTGGTGCTGCCAACGGGGATTTTTTCGAAATGCAGTCGGACCTGAAGCACTTGAAGTGTATAATGGATTCAATCTAACAGAAGATGAGAAGAAAAAATATGACACTGTCACAAAAGCGTTTGACAAATTTTGCTATCCCATGAAAAACAAGGTTTTAAAGTTATATATTTTACAATCGAAGGCAAGAAACCAATGAACCGTTGGAAAATTTCTTAATGCACATTAAAAAACCAGTGCGGAATTGTGGATTTGGAGACCAAGAAAGCAGAATGCTGAGAGATCGTATAGTTTTGGGTGCTTATGATCGGTCCCTGCAGAAAAAACTTCTGGAAGTGCACAGCCTGAGTCTGGAAAAATCAATCGAAATAGCAAGAGCTGCGGAAATGAAAAAAAAAACTTCAAAACTACAACTAAGCAGGTGTTTCGAGTCTCGACATAGTAAATAGAGTTCCAAATATAAAGAAGTGTAACACAAATAAAAAAAAAGTTTTCTAAAAATTCGTTTAGGCAAAACCATAAAGCAAAACAAGATAGGAATACTTACAAATCGAATTGCTCACAGGGTAAAAATTATAGCCAAGATAAACCCAAAGTGATTTCGTGCACGTATTGCATGCAAAAGCATGAAAGTTGGAAATGTCCAGCGTATGGAGGTATATGCAGAAATTGTGGAAAGAAGAATCATTATGCAATCGCATGCAGATCAAAATCACACCAGGTACATGAGTTAAGAAATCTGAATTCAAGCAATGATAATGATTTTGTTATAAGCTCCTTGCAAAATAAATTAGCAATTAATGATAAGTCATGGGTAGAGAATGTCAAAGTAACCAATCATTTAGTTAAATTTAAGCTGTATTCTGGTGCTGCTCTGAACGTCCTCCTTTTTGATAGCTTTCAATTAATAGGAAAAGTTTAGTTAGATAAAGTAGAGACTAAAATTCTAGCATATGGGGGAACAATATTAGATACGATAGGAAAAGTTAAATTCAATTGCATAGTCCGAAATGAACGTAAAAATAAAGAATTTTTTGTTATCAAAAATGGCACAGTACCAATTCTTGGGCTAAATACCTGCATAGAAAGAATTAATGCAATATCAGGAAATTTAGATCAGAAACAGTTTTTAATAGAAAATGCTGACCTTTTCAAAGGACAGGACACATTTGCAAAAAATGTTTGTCTTGATCTAAATTAAAATGTGACTCCTGTTGCGAAGGCATCTAGGCAAATCCCCCTATCAATTAGAGATTAAGTCAAACTGGAACTGAAACGACTAGAAGAACATGGCATTATAGAAAAACTGAGGGCTCGTCTGACTGGATTTCTAATATAGTCATAGTCGAGAAACCAAATAAGAAAATCAGAATTTGTCTCAATCCTAAAGCAGTAAATGAAGCATTCAAGCCAAATAACTACTCCACCCCTTCGTTTGAAGAAATTTCTGCAAAGTTATCAAATAAATTATGTTTCACTGTGCTAGATTTGAAGGATGGTTACTTTCAAATCGAGCTAGGTAACCCTTAAAGTGATATTTGCACGTTTAGTACACTTTTTGGATTGTACAAATATAAAAAGCTACCATTTGGTGTTCGGATAGCACCAGAAATCTTCCAAATATGTAACGAACGAAACTTTGCAGACATAGAGGGTGTTTCAATATATATTGACGATATTTTGATATAAGCTGAAAATGAAGAAAAGCATGACGAAATATTGAAACTGGTAACAGAAAGAGCAAGACAACTGAATAAAAAATTCAATAAAGAAAAGCTGCAATTTAAAGTTAGGAAAGTTCGATTCTTAGGACATATTATTTCGCAATATGGTATATCGTCTGATCCAGAGCGTACCAAAGCAATCCAAAATCTTACCCCTCCTAAAAATAAGAAAGAATTACAGCAGCTTTAGGTATGATAAATTATATAAGAAACCACATACCACATTTATCGCAAATCTCAGCTAATTTGCCCGAATTATTACGAAAGGATACTCATTTTAGATGAGAAGCTACACATTCTTCTTGTCTAGAAAAAATTAAAAACTTCTTGCTGAAGCTCCCACTCTTTTTGATGTTAAAAAGAACATCAGCATTCAAGCAGATGCTTCTCAGTGTGGTTTAGGTGCTTGCATGATGCAAGAGGGAAAGCCCATATATTATGCCTCTCGTAGTCTTATGGAAACTGAAATATGATACTTTCAAATTGAGAAAGAATCATTAGCCATAGTTTTTGCATGTGAAAAATTTCATTATTTTCTCTATGGTCGAGGTTTCAAAGTGGTAACCGACCATAAGCCGTTGCTCAGGATTTTTAACAAAGAAATATTTAAAACTCCAAATACTCGATTACAACGCATGCTGTTAAGATTAAGTGAATATAATATGTCGGTGAGTTCTACTCCTGGAAAGTACATGTAAATCGCGGATTTACTGTCCTGAAACTTTCTGCAGGAAAAACCAGCACTAGAAATACAAGATTTAGATGAAATGGTCCATTCTTTAACCGTGAGTGATGAAAGAAAACAAAAATTCATAGATGAAACCAATCAAGATGACGTACTCAAAGTGCTTAAAAGTACTCTAACAAATGGTTGGCCCAAAAACAAATCTACATTACTAGAAAAAAACAATATTTTTTTTTTTTGAAGATGCGAAATGATTTATTCCTACAAGACAATATTATCTTTTTAAATGAAAGAATATTAATTCCTCAATCAATAAGACTTGAAATTTTAGAAATTTTGCATAATTCTCACCAAGGTATCAAAAAAACTAAAAACCGAGCCAGGTCGTTGGTATATTGGCCTAGAATAAATCAAGAAATATAATAACGAAATGCGAAATCTGCCAAAAGTTTCGGAATAATAATCCACGTGAGCCTTACATAAGTCATGAAATTCCCAACCTCCCATTCGATAAAATGGGGTGGATATATGTGAGATAGGTAGGGAAAAATTTTTAATTGTTGTTGACAATTCCTCCAAATATTTGGAAATAATTTCACTTAGAATAAAAACAGCAGAGAAAATTATAAAGAAATTAAAAAACTTGTTCGCCATTCATGACTTACCTAAAACTATCATAGCCGACAACAACCCGTTTGGTTCATACGAGTTTCGTAAGTTTTACCGAAACTATGATATGTAGGTTGTCACATCTAGCCCAAATCACCCACGCTCAAACGGGCAAGCAGAGCGATCAGTACAGACCGCGAAAAATATTCTACTTAAGTCAAAAGCATCTAAATCAGAACTTTGGCTAGCACTTTCGGAATTTCGCAATATTCCTGCAAAAGTTACTACAAAATCTCCGGCAGAAATACTGATGGAGCGAAAGCAGCGTACTTTACTACCGATTAAAACTGATAATGTACAAAATTGTACATTCGCAGCGTTTCACAATGAAATACAGTCTAATCAAAAGCATTATGAGAAATATTATAATAGAACTGTAAAACCAAAAAGCAGCCTGCAAAATGGTGAAAAAATATGGGCAAGATTTGGGAAAGTTTGGCAGAAAGAGAAGTCTTAAATAAACACTCAACACCAAGATCCTACTGGATTAGTACTGGTACTACTCTTAGACGGAATTCAAATTTCTTACGCACAAGATAGAATTAATCGCACAAGACTATTTAATTAATAATATGCATAAACGTAAAAAAAATAACGGCATATACCTTGAAACATAGACACAATGTATAGGATGGCTAAAGGTTCAAAGAGAAATAAAAAAAATACTTGAAACAAATACGAAAAATAGCTATATCATGCACTACTTGCACGGAAATTCTTATTGATTAAATGTATAAGTACTACTGAATATTTGTATAATAGGATAAACTCAAGTTATGGAAGAAGTAGTTGTATTTACACTATTAATTTTAATCCGTGGGAGATACAAAAATATGATACTAGAACTTAGGTTGACAAATCATGTAAAGTCAATTAAGAACAGATTTATTAAACAAAATGAAGTTGAACTGAAGAGGGGAGGTGAAGTATATGGAAACATAATAATTAATTACATACTTATAATTAATAGTTATACTAATGATCAATTATGATTGACTCTTATAACATAACTTAGCATACTAACATATATGGTAACACTGTAAAGTGTCACTGAATGAACATGACAGCTTAGAGTCAAAACCTGTAAACGGGAGCGAATAAACACATTCCTTTTAAGAAACACCCTTGTTTCAATGTACAATATACCACAGACCTCACCCGGCGAATGTGCTCCGAAGAAAATGAAGCCTGTCTTATTGGCCGAAAATGGAATGGACCCCGTTTTCTAGGATTCACAAGGTGAGATTCGCATCAATTACTTAGAGAAAAGCGAAACCGTCACAAGGCTCGACTACTTGTTTGCCGAATCATTGTGCCGATCCAATGCCGAATTGCAGAAAAAGGCCAGATTTCCCTTCTTCTCTGCTCTTCTACCATGATAACGCACTGACCTACACCTCTACAATTGCCACGGCCAAACTGGTCCAATCAGGCCACGAACTGCTGCCCCATCCACAGTATTCACCAGATTTGGCCCCGTACGATTTCCTTTTGTTTTTCCAAGCCTAAAAAAGTAACTCTCCGGGCAGAAATTTGGGTCGAATGAGGAGGCCATCGTTGCAATAGTGGCCCTATATATGTATACATACATATATATATATATATATATATATATATATATATATATATATATATATATATATATATATATATATATATATATATAAATGTATATATATATATATATATATATATATATATATATATAGATATATATATATATATATATATATATATATATATATATATATATATATATTGTTACATGTACAAATAATTACATGTACAAATAATTCAGCGAGCTACTGTCGCAATTGTTTTCATCATCATTAAGAACGTCAAGGAATGAATTTACTCGAACCCACGAGAGCCCAACAAGCATGATCAACATCTGCAAGTGACGTCACTCCATTCATGAACTTGCTCGAACCTACCAGGTAGAACATTCGCCAATGTACGAGAAATGGGTGAATAGGTAGAGACCCTATATAAAGGCGAGCTGAATGAATGGGGGATCTTCATTCATTCGACCGCGATAAGAAAACTGCGATATAGTGGAACGCGAAGTAAAGACAATTGATTGTTTGAGTGCAAAGTGTGTTTCGTAATAGTGAAGTAATTTAGAAGACAATTGCGATAAAAAAATTTATGGACAAGTGTTAGATTTTTTTTTAATAGTGAAAATTAAAATTAGTGAAAGTGCTAACTGATTATTGTGCATTTTATTTAATTAAATAAACTCTTTTAACTTAAATTAAAAGACATTGCGTTTTCACTTTCCCGGAACATTAAAATTATAGGCCGCGAACCAAAAACACGCGACAGTGGTGTCAGAAGTGGGATAGAAAAATTTTGGAAGTGAAAACGTTTAAACAACTTTAAAGTGCACAATTGTGAAAGTTAACGTGGAAAAATAGCCAAAACAATAAAAATGCCAGGAAATTTAAATCTAAAAATTTATCAATTGAGCATATCGGAGCTCAGAGAGGAGTTGGAACAACGAAATCTGGCTACACAAGGTACAAAGGCCATACTGATTGCACGCTTGCGTGATGCAATTGAATCGGAAGGCGCGTATCTGGATTCGGGTGAGCCCTCAGATGCAGAAGAAGGCGCAGAAGGTGGTGAAGCAGAAACAAAAAAACCAAAGGAACCAGAAAATGCGCTGATGCAAATGTTAATGCTGATGCAGCAGGAGCAGTGACAACAGTCATCCAATTTAACTGCGAAGCTCAATGAACAGTCGTCCAATTTAACCACGAAGCTGGATCAACAAGCGATCGAAATCAAGGCAGATTTTCAAAAACAGTCCACCGAAATAAAAGCGGAGCTCAGTAGTCTTAACAAGCAAATTAAAGGCGTCGAAGAAAAGGTTTACCAGGTCGAGGAAAAGGTCAGCCAGGTCGAGGAGAGAATCAACCTTGAGATCAGCCAGGTAAACCATGAGATGGAAAAAGTGAAAAAAGACTTGGAAGCAGCGAAGGCAGTAATAACCGCCCCACCAGCCCCAATTATAACCGCAGCGCAAAGCTCATCTAGAAATGTGCAAGCACCAATATTCGATGGGCAAACGGTCTGGAGTATTTACAAAATCAAGTTTGAAGGAGCCGCTAGGATAAATCACTGGAATGAGCAGGAACGAGCAACTGCGTTAATTCTTGCTCTAAGAGGCCCAGCTGCCGAGCTTTTGCAGACTATCCCCGTTGAGCTGCATTCAAACCCGGTTGCTATAATGAATGCGCTGGACATGCGTTACGGAGACGATCATCTGAAGCAGATTTACCGGGCACAGCTACGGCATCGGATGCAGAAGTCTGGCGAAACCTTGCAGCAGCTAGCACAAGATATTGAGCGACTGGCACTTTTGGCTTACCCAGCGTACGACCCAGAACATCGAGATGACGTAGCAGCAGAAGCATTCATCAGCGCCTTAAAGGACAAGGAATTGCAACAAGCCGTGCGGTTAGCTCAAAAGCAAACAGTCAAGGATGCATTGGCTTATAGTCTAAATTTTGAGGGAGCCAAAAATGTGACCCGTACCACTGCCCAGGTTCGCGAGGTACTGGCAGATAATTGCAGGTGCGAGTGCGCGGGAACTGAGCGAGAGCTGCAGGTGAATGGTGCGCCTAGATGCTGGAATTGCGGGGAAAAAGGGCACCTGCAAAGAGACTGCAAGAAGGGAAGAAGACCGAGCTATTGTCCAGGGTGGTGGAGATCCAGACCGTGTCAGGAGCCTAGAATGGAGGCCCATCAAACTGCAAGGGCCAACTTCGTGGGGCGAACGTTGGCTAGGAGTATCGACATCCCCAGCACCGTGCCAAGGCAACATCGTGGAGAAGCAGACAGATGCCTTCCTGGTCAAGTTGATGAAGAACAATGCACCCTAACAAACGACACTGGTGCAACCCGATCGACGATCCGACCAGACCTAGTGAGGCCCCAAGGGCTTCACAAGGGCAGAGTTCATGGAATTGCTGACGCCCTATCTCGTCATCCATGTCCAGCTAACTGCAAGCATTGCCGACGGATTGAGGAAAAGGAACCGCCCGTTGATCTGCGACTGATAACGGTGGAATTCGATGCAGGTTGGTCATCGGAGAAGATTCGAAATGCCCAGCTACCCGATGAAGACATCGGACCATTGCTCGTATGGAAGGAGACAACTCGGCGACCGGAGTGGAAGGACGTTTCGATGCATGGCGCAACCCTGAAAAGCTATTGGGCACAATGGAACTCCCTACAGGTGGAGGGTGGCGTACTCAAGCGGAAATGGGAAACGGCGGATGGCAGCTCCTATAGGATGCAAACTATACTACCCAAAAGCCGAATCCACGATGTGGTAAAGGAAATGCATGAAGGATCCTCGGGAGGCCATCTTGGTGTTAACAAAACCTTAGCGAAATTGCGGGAAAGATTCTACTGGCTCCACGCTCGAGAAGACGTAGAGGACTGGTGTCGCAGATGCACAATTTGCGCTTCCGTCAAAGGCCCAAAGCGACGACTGAGAGGACAAATGCAAACCTATAACGTAGGCGTGCCATTCGAAAGGATTGCTGTTGACATCGCAGGACCCTTTCCTGAATCTGAATGGGGAAATCGATACACGCTGGTTGTAGCCGATTATTTCAGCAAGTGGCCCGAGGTCTACCCCATTCCCAACCAGGAAGCAACTACTGTAGCTGAACAGCTAGTGTTAAATTGGGTCAGTAGGTACGGCGTACCTGGCGAACTACATTCGGATCAAGGCCGAAACTTTGAGTCACTAGCTTTTGGCGAAATGTGCGAGCTGCTCGGAATACGGAAAACGAGGACAACACCACTGCATCCCCAATCCGATGGAATGGTCGAACGTTTCAACGGCACGCTCAATAAACACTTGGCCAAAATGGTTGACGAGAACCAAAGGGACTGGGACCGACATATCCCACTATTTTTAATGGCGTATAGAGCCGCTGAACATGAATCGACGGGCCAAGCCCCAGCCAAAGTCATTTTTGGAAAGACTATTCGTTTGCCAGCCGATATAAAGTTCGGAACACCCCCTGAGAAACCCCAAACGATCTCGGAGTACGCAAGTGATCTAAGACAATGGTTGAACAAGATACATCGGACAGTGCGAAAACACCTCGAATCGGCTACTGACCGCATGAAGACCAGGTATGATCTAAAGGCTAATTCTACTGGCTTCCAGCAAGATGACTTGGTGTGGCTTTATAGCCCGCAACGGTGAAAGGGTAGGTCTCCAAAGTTGCAACATAATTGGGAGGGACCATACCGAGTTACAAAGTGAATCAACGACGTCGTATACCGAATACAGGAACATCGTAAGCCGAGAGCTAAAATGAAAATCGTGCATCTGGACCGTCTTGCCCCATATTACATCCAGGGAGAATTGACTACAAATAGCGACACATCTTTTCGGGGCGAAAAGAACTGAGGTGGGGGCAGTGTTACATGTACAAATAATTCTGCGAGCTACTGTCGCAATTGTTTTCATCATCATTAAGAACGTCAACGAATGAATTTACTCGAACCCACGAGAGCCCAACAAGCATGATCAATATCTGCAAGTGACGTCACTCCATTCATGAACTTGCTCGAACCTACCAGGTAGAACATTCGCCAATGTACGAGAAATGGGTGAATAGGTAGAGACCCTATATAAAGGCGAGCTGAATGAATGGGGGATCTTCATTCATTCGACCGCGATAAGAAAACTGCGATATAGTGGAACGCGAAGTAAAGACAATTGATTGTTTGAGTGCAAAGTGTGTTTCGTAATAGTGAAGTAATTTAGAAGACAATTGCGATAAAACAAGACAAGTGTTAGATCTTTTTTTAATAGTGAAAATTAAAATTAGTGAAAGTGCTAACTGATTATTGTGCATTTTATTTAATTAAATAAACTCTTTTAACTTAAATTAAAAGACATTGCGTTTTTACTTTCCCGGAACATTAAAATTATAGGCCGCGAACCAAAAACACGCGACAATATATATATATATATATATATATATATATATATATATATATATATATATATATATACTCGTATATAGGGTTGTTCGATAACTAATGTTTTTTTTGTTTTTTCAAGCTTTTCAAAGTAACTTTATTACTAAAGGGTGGTCCAACTAAAACGCACGATATTAGTTGTTAATAAAAATAAAAGTTTCTAGGGAATAAGGCGTGATGCTCCATTATGATAACGCTAGACCCCACAACTCTTTGATAGCCTATTAAAAATTAATGAAGCTCAATCGGGAACGGGTAATCCACCACCATATAGCCCTGACTTAGCACCAGCAGACCATCAGACCATCATTTGCTTCGCTCCCTTCAAAACCATATGAATGGTAAAACCTTTGATTCCAATTAGGCTGTTAAAAATGTGTGAGACCTTTTCTTCGTTTGTAAAAATCGATAGATGGAAAAAGCTTATCCAACAAAATGGTTAATGTATCATTGATTAATGTTTGTTCTTAATAAAGGTTGGTCCAACTATAATGCACGAAGTTAATTGTGAGTCACACCGTAACCTCAAATTTTTCGCCTAACTTAATTTGAGATTTTTTTGTTTCAGTGTTTGACAATTCAACCATGAGAGGTATCCAATTCAGCAGCGTGTTAAAGTTGTTGAAGCCCTTTACTTAGATTGGCGTTCAAATCAAAATGCATTTCGTGCGCTTCGTTAATTTTTTGGTCAGCATAATCGACCAAATGTGTCCACAATCGGGAGAATTGTGCGCAAATTACAGCAAACCAGGCCAGTAGAAAATATGAAATCACCTGTGCACGCTCGCCCAGTTCCGAGCTGTGAACGCGGTTATGGTTTCTTGTGAGTTCTATGCTCAGGAAACACCTTCTTAAGTGTGTATCTTACGGCGAACGCACCGATGCCCTCTTTCCAAACTAAGTTTAATGCTTTGGAGGGCATTGCCTTGAATGCAGATAGCAAGGTGCTCATTAAGGGAGACTACAATGATAAAGCAATCGAAATGGGCATGCCTCAAACGGACCCACGGGAAAACGAATTTTAGCAATGATGGCTAGGATGACGTTGATTGTACCAAACACCGGGAATGCACCGATTTCCTGCCGTATTGGCTGCAAAGGAACCACACCGGTCGCAACATTCACCTTGGAGTCCTTACTACAGAGGAAACACTATTGGAGAGTATTAGAAGACTACTCAGCCAGTGATCATCAGTTCATTCTGCTTGAGATCAATTATATTGTCTCATGACGTTTATGCTCTTGACTTTCTACAATTGTGTGGAACATAGAAAGGTGTTTATGGCAGATAAAAGAGCTGGCTGCTCAACACGTGGTAAACTCAACTATGAATATCATCACGACTGCTTGCAACGCTTCACTACTCCATCGAAAGCCTCGGCATGGCAAGCCACCAGTCAACTAAAATTGCCAAAAAGCAAAGAAAGTGTCAGAAACTTCGGTGCGAGGCTCAACGGGCACGGAACCATGATGAGGCACGCAACTGGGTTGCAGGGTACGAATTTGCCTAGAAATGCCTTCGCAAATTAATTAATAACAGCAAGGCTCGCTATTGTCCAGATGTACTGGACAATTTGAACAAGGATCCATGGGTCCTTGCCTACAAGCTAGTTGTGTAGAAGCTTGGTCCCCTATGGACATCTTCCATACATGAAGCAGAAATGAGGGACAAGATAGTGCCAGCACTTCCCCTCCCCCCCATCCTGCCCACGTTGTCGCTGGCCACGGTAAAACAGCAATCGAGTGTCCACTCTTAGCAAAGCCGGAACTGTAAGAGGTAGTCCTCCCATTGAAACAAGAAAGGCTCCAGGCCCAGATGGAGTTCCAGCTGAGGTGTTACAACCTGTCTATAACCATTGTTTCGACTTGCTGCTCAGCACATTCACCGCTTGTACGATGGAAGGTGATCAGCAAGGGAAAGGAGATCCCGGATCGCCGTCTGCATACTACCTGTAATGCATGCTAGACACGACCGGAAAAGTGCTAGAGAAACTCATCAAGGGAAGAATCGCTGTCGTGATTCGTGCTGCTGGGGACCCATCTCTCGGCAGTATGGCTTTACAGCAGAACGTTCATCATTGATGTGATTGTAGGGGTGGCAACTGCAATCCAAAAGGCAGAGACACATCGCCAGACCAAGCAACGGAACGTTCGGTTTGTGGCACTTGGCGTTAGGAACGTCTTCAACTCTGCTAGGTGGGTGGATATTCTGGATACCTTTTTTCAAGTTCCAGAATATCTGATGCGGCTGTTGGGGGACTATCTGAAGGACCAAAACCTACTTTATGATACGCCACAGGGCCAACGAAGGATGGAAGTTACATCAGGTATTGCTTAGGGATCAATACTTGGTTGAGAGCTGTGGAACCTGTCTTACGATGGGCTACTGAAACTGGAAATGCTATGCGGATGATGTTACGCCTCTAAACGTTGGATGCACTGTTGACCACGCACAACTTAGGCTAGGTATGCTAATGAGCAAGTGAGAGGCTGGATGACTGCTCATGGTTTCAGTTTAGCACTGCAGAAAACTGAAGTGGTCATCTTGAAAAAAAAAAAAGAAACACTAGAGTAAGGATAATCAGTATTAGACACATACAAATCGATTAAAGCCAGTGGTGATGTTCCTAGGATTATTGATTGACTTGAAGATGGGTCTCTCTGGACAGAACCGGGGAACGGCTGAAATGGCTGCTTCGGGCGTATTGGCCTTGAGTTGACTTATGCCCAACGTAAGAGGAACCGATGCCTCTTGATGAATGCTAAAGGGTCAGTGCTACTGTACGGAGCAAAAATAGTGGCAACGCTCTAAGTGAAGAGTAGTTTCGAAAACACTTGGCATAGTTACAGAGAAGAAGAGCACTGAGTATTGCATCTTCATATCTGACTGTCTCCCATTCACTGGTAAGAGTTATTACAGGCACGTTAACTGTAGCCATCCTTGCCAGAGAATACTGCGCTATTTACCTGCGTCGCTCATTGATTGGCAGTAGTTTTAAATGAATCCTACAGAAGAAATGTTGACTGTTCATCTCAGTTTGGATCTGAGACCGTTACTAAACCGAAAGCATGGTGAAACTGATTTCCATCTTACCCAGCTTTTGAGTGGGCAAATGATTGATTTCAGTCTTACCTACACAAGATTGGTAAGTCACGGTCCCCCTATTGTCAGTTTTTTCTTCATGAGAGGAAAATGATGCCTGCTTCACATTTTTTTCATGCAAAAAATGGACAAGCTTGTGACGAGACCTCAATAGGAAGATAAGAGAGCCCCCCGAATGGCTTTATCACGATGGTGCTTGGATCGGTTGACAAATGGAACCGTTTGGCACATTATATTCGGGCAGTAATAAAAGATAAAAGGAACTCACAGTGGCTGGGGACGTCAGGAGTGGGGATCGCATCTGTAGCAACTTTTCTTCTTTTCTCCCCTCCCGCTAGAGGAAGGATCCCCCAGCTTAAATTCGCCGCACAGTGTGGCAAAGGTGAGGCCTGGCCCAAAGTAATTTGTCAAACGGTACCAAGCTGCGTTCTTGGGTTAAAAAAGGAGGTGTTTAGAGGCTGGTTCTGTTACCCGTGAGCATAGGAACCCCACATTCAATTCGTAAATAGTATTCACGTCACAACCACAAAAAAAAAAAAAAAAAACAGGTACTGAAAGTAAAATGGAAGCAAATCGGAATACATGATAGCTCAGCTACCAAATTTTAGTAAACGATCTCAAGGTCACAAATTATATTTACTGGTTACTCAATGATGAGATGGCTGCATTCTTAAAATGTTCATGAAAATTTTTACACATCTGCAGTGTTTATGTGCTTTGCAAACGTAGGTCTCTACAGTATCGCGTGTTGTTGTTGTAATTGGTAAATATTCAATCGGTTATAGCTCAGCTGTTTAGAGCTTGATTGTTCAAAAGGAAGTTTATACCTACTACCAGTTACTCTTTTTGCGAGTTAGGACAAATCCATAGCGATTTGAAAGGCAAAATGATATAATTCGTAAGATGTAGGGTGTACAACTTAATAACCGGAATTTTTTTAGCAAAATTTGATGCTTTATCGTGGGAAAATCTTACAATATATTTTAGTCAAAGTATTGTCATCGGAAGCTACTACATTTATGAATTCCATCCCAAAAAAGTTGCGCCGGCTTGGTGGCCAAAAACGAATCTATGCAATTTCGGATGCCTTGCTCTGAAGTGAATCGTATTCCAGTGAGGCAGTTTTACATCGAGCGAAATAAATAAAAGTCAGACGGAGCAAGGTCCGGACTATAAGGCAGGTGGGCCAAAACTTCCCATCCGCTATTTCCCAAATAGTTTTTCACGGATCTTGCAACATGCGGCCGAGCGCTGTCATGATGAAAAATGATAGCCTCGTGTCTGGTCGCATATTCCGGGCGTTTTTCGATGATGGCACGCTGCAAACGTATTAATTGTGTTCGGTAAAGACCATCTGTGATTGTCTGGCACAGTTTCAATAGCTCATAATATAACGGCCCCTTCTGATCCCACCAAATTCACAGCATAATCTTGGCACCATGAATATTTGGCTTCGCCGTTGATTTGGCTGGTTGGCTGGGCTTCACGTATGACTTTTTGCGCTTTGGATTGTCATAATGGATCCTTTTTTTATCCTCAGTCATGATCTCGGATGCGAAAATGATTTATTTTTATGGCGCTCAAGCAGCATTTCAAACATGCAGGAGCGCTGTTCAATGTCTCACCCAATTACCTTGCTTCCGAATGTATCTGGCGGCTTTCAAATGATTCAAAATGGCTTGCTGAGTCACTCTCAATGACTTGGCTTCATCGAATAGCGTCTCCAATTTTTCATCTACAAACTTTTTTGGCTGTCCTGGGCGTTCTTTGTCTTTGATGTCGAAATCCCCACTTTTGAAGCATTGAAACCATTCAAAACACAGCGTTTTTGCTAAAGCATCGTCGCCATAAACTTCTACAAGCAAATGATGACTTTCCGCAGCAGTTTTCTTTGCAAAAAAATGACCCAACAGAACCTCCCACAAATGCTGTCTTTTTCTCCAGTTTTCGAAGCTATTCATCGCGGAAAATAATAATGATGCACACAAGATAAAATTGTTTTGTTGACTGATTTTGATAGCTGTCAAATGTACCTTCAAAATGACATGTATAAAATTCGAGCTTTCACGATATTTGTTAGTACGGACATCTAGCGTCAAATTCCGGTTAATAAGTTGTACACCCAATACTATTTTTAACGAAGTTGATCGAATTTTCAACTATGAGGTATATTTTGGACTTGCACTCATAAAGATCTACTTCCATGATTTTTTGAGGTTTTTAGGTGAATTTCTCGTGAGAAACTTACGATTGCGTAGAGTACCTTATTTATATCACTAACAGTGTTTGACTTTCAAAGTGGTGAAAAATCGATTTCTTGTTTGCTTTTTGAAACATTGAGTGCTAGTGTCGCCAACGAGTATTTTCATTAATTCAATTTGCATCTGCTCTACTCATTGTACAAATAAAGAAACTATATTCGAGTACACGCTCAATTCGTTTTTAATTGCAGAACTGTTAATATTGTGTCTCCAAAATAAAAAGAGCTTGTTTTTCTTTTGAATAAGAGTACTGGTTAAATTTCAATAAATCAAAAATAATTTTCCCAAGGCAAAGTTAAAAATAAATATTTCAACATTGGCTCCACTTTTGGTGCATTTATACTCGTAGATGTTCTACTAACGCCATACGCTGATCGAGGAATAATGTTCAAGAAACATTAATCATATCACCGGGAAGTACCTTGCCGCAACACAACTTTGAAACTCGAGACTAAGTTGGCGAATAAAAATCGAGAGAAAAGTTCACCGAAAACTTTCCCAAGAGAAATTTAAGCAGAGACTAAAGTTAAATACTTGTTCAAAGAAGAAAACATCATAAATCATGAGCCTCTCAAAATGCCACTATTTCACTCAAGCAACGATGAAAACTCTGTCATGGAATTGAAGTGTTTTCGGATTTATATTTGCACATTCTATTGGCGCCAGCTAAACTATTGTTGTTCCTGCTTTCTTTTCGGACATTCAAATATGGTTCAGAAGGAGGTAGAATATAATCAGAATTGCTTATCAGAAGATTAGAAATTTCCATAAAGTTTACAGATAGTTGAACATATGAAAGATGGGGTATTTGACTCTGTTAGTAAATATTTTGAATAATTCGTTCGTTACATCACAAATGGGTTTAAAAATTTATTATAAATTATAGTGTTCTTATATGAGCGTTTCTTAGCTTTATCATTAATTTCATCAAAATTCCAAAACTGTTTGAAAAACGTTGCGTCCGACAAGACCGGCTCTGGGGATGAATTTTTTGATAGAGTACTTCATTGTTGAAGACTACCTCCATCAAAACCACCAAATCTTTCTTGATACCAAACTTGCCTTAAGATGAACAATTTTGATTTTCTGTTTGATGGCGGAGGTTTTTACGGTAGAGAAATGAACATAAGGGCGGGCGGAGAAGAGGTAAAATCAGAATATTGCATCGTTATTTGACAAAGTCTTAAAGTGGTAGCTCTTTAAACACTCAGAGATTATCAATAAATGGAGCTTAGCGAAAAAATTTCCAGCTTCCACTTGGAATGCTTTACAAAACTCTTGAAGAATAGGTGAATTTTTTTCCACATATGAACATATTAACATCAAACATGTCACTCTTTCATAATTACTCACGATTCTAATCACCTGACTTAATCTTAATATTCGTTTTTCCATCATTACACCCATTTAAACCCAACTTGCATATGTAAGACCATATGCGACGTCAAACATTGTTTCTCATCTAAACGTTCTATCATGTATAAGTCACAATGTCAGCAATTTATCAAAGTGACCAATTAATTACCGCAAGCATTTACTACAGGACACTTTTCTTTGTCAAAACTACTTTCTTGTCAGATTGCGTGAGGCAATTAGCAACTGAAATTTTCGTCTAGTATGCGTACTTGAGGTAGGCACCAGAACCAAAAAAAAAAAATTCGTATCACTCACTTATTTCGCGCGCCGTAGTCACATGTGTAAGAATGGATGAGGTCGTGGAACTCATTTGCCTGACAGCATGACTTTCTTGCCTATTAACTTTTGATGAAAAGTTTCCGAGGTCAAGGAAATGTTTAGTGTTTGTAGGAAAATTGAATTAATGGAAATTCTACGTCGACGTAATATGAAAATGGTGGTTGCAAGTATATTGACATCGTTTCTAACTTAAAGGCTGAAAATGAAATACTTTGTTGTTGAATGGTTTGCTAAATGTATAATGCGTGTATGAATTTTTGACACGAAAGTGCACAGAGGGTGGTCTCTATCGCAAAACGTATCACAAAAGCAAGGGAATAAATTAGACCTGATTGCTGCCTTTTTAAACGCATGACAAATTATACTTCAACACATTTGAGCAGGGGTCGAGTATTTTTTAAAGAGTTGCCAACTGTTACTTTAAAAATAAATGAAATTTGCCTTTCGAAACATTACCCCATTACAGCATAACGTGCAATAAATCGGACGGGAGAAAATTTAACATTTGTATTGAAAAAAAATAAATAGTTGATATTTTTTGTTTTTGAACGAAAGTTAAATATTTTTTTTAACACTGGCAACCCCATTTGTAAGCGTTGAGTGTCGTTTCTTAGTTCTCATTTGTCATTCTCGAAAATGGTGGTTCACGATCAGTCTTGTTTGAGAAAAACTTTAGCTTTATTTTGATTTTTTTGTAATCTAATATAAATAAATAAATAATAAGTTGCATGTGTTGAAACAATGTGTGTTTACGTTAAAAATAAGCTTTAATTCATTTCAAAGACGCTCCTTTTTTGCTTATGCTTGTGTATGTGATGGCGTCCGATATATCAAACGCTATGAATAGTGCTGGTGTTTGCTTGCTATAACAGCTTGACGGTGCATGAAATTTCGGCAGCCTTGGAATGCGAAGATGATTATAAGAATACGGAGGCGTTATTTATGTTGAACCACCAATAGAACAAAGTGGTCAGGCAACAGATGAGGATAGCGACAAGTCAAACGATGAACCCGATGGCAACCTAAATCACTTAGGATGCACATTACTTCAAAGTGGATATGAACTACGACGTTTCCAAGCAAAAAGGGATGAAGCTTTGCCGTCTACATCTTCAGGTCTTCCGTCATCGCACATTGAAGCTTTGCAGGCATATTCGTCAATTGAAGAAAGTGACGATCAAGATAACGAAACACTTTCTTATCTAAAGGTGCGTAAGAGTGCACAATCACCTTCAGTAGAAGTCAAAATTGTAAAGACCCGTTAAGATATTTCCAACTATTTTTCACAAGGATTTAGTAAGACACATCGTAGAGCAAACAAATCGTTACGCAGGCGAGAAAAATAAGCCAATGATGGTTACAGAAGATATGTTATTTTGGGAGGTATGTTACTGTCAGGTTATGCCAAGGTACCATGTAAAAGACTATATTTTTCTGAAAATAACGAAATTTCAAAAATTCTTGCAGAAAGTATTTGATGTAATAGCTTTGAATCGATATTTCAAACATTTATTTGAACGGTAACACAATTTTACTGGCTTCTTCTGATAGGCTGTATAAATTGTGACCACTGCTAGATACTCTAAGTGAATCCTTCCGAAAATACTACAAACTGGACGAGCATTATAGCGTCGATGAAAGTATGATCCCATACTATACAAAACATTACGCAAAGTAGTTTATCAGAGGAAAGCCGATAAGATTTGGTTTTAAAAATTGGGCTTTATGTGCCAGTACCGGTTATATGGTGACTTTAAGTACAGGGTTATCCTTTTCGTGGTAGGAAAGTATAACCCTGCCATTTGACATCTGTCAGAGTTAAATGTCATCCAAAGCGTGTTTTTTTAAGCTGAAGGTTCGCCATTTAGAAATACGGATCGTTTAACAGTCGAAAAACGGGTTAAAATTATTATTATGATTCTGCTGTTTCAACATTTAAGGGCTTTACGAGCCGATTACGGTCGACATAATCGACCTACACAGCAAACAATTTCGAACACAGTGTGAAAATTTGAAGAGACTGGATCGGTTATTGATATTGCAAGGCCTGTGCATATCGCAACATTCGTTCTGCTGAAAATATCGCTGTCGTTGCTCAAAGTGTGGAGGAAGACCCGAATTTGTCGATTCCTTGATGTGCTCAACATTTGGGCTTGTCTTACGGCTCATTGTGGTGGATGTTGCATTTGGATTTGCATCTCCATCCGTACAAAATCCAGCTCACTCAAGAACTTAAGCCTCAAGACCATACACAACGCAGAATATATGCGAATTGGGTGATTGAACATCAAGTTACGTAAATAAACAGAATTGCCGCATATGGGGCTCTCAAAATCCTCAGGTGATGGCAGAAAGGCCTTTGCATCTGGAAAAAGTGACTGTTTGGTGTGCATTATGGTCTGATGGTGTTATTGGCCCGTATTTTTTTGAAAACGATCAAGAAAGGGCCATTACTGTCAATTCTCACCGCTATGGACGGATGCTAACCGATTACTTTTGGAGAGAAATCGAAGATTATTATCTGGAGAACATATGGTTCTAGCAGGACGGAGCCACACGCCACGTAACACAGGCTAATCGAGCACTTTTGCAAGAGAAATTTCCAGGACGCGTAATTCCAAGATTGAGTGATGTCAATTGGCCCGCAAGAACCTGCGACCTAACACCTTTGGATTTCTTTTTATGGGGCTGCGCAAAAGATCGTGTTTACGCAAACAATCCTCAAAATCTTGAGTAGTTGAAAACCAATATTCGTGAAGTTATGGCCAAGATATTGCCGGAAATGTGCCATAAAGTCATTAAAAATTACCTCAGAAGGATTGTGGCCTGTAAAAGGTCCTGTAGAAAACATTTGAATGGTGTTGTATGTCGAGTACTCGTATAATGGCAAGGTTCAGTCTTTATATTGAATAAGAAATTTTTAAACTTTTTAATTGGATCATTTCACCCTTTTCACATCAATTTAATGTAAATCTATACGACAAATTTGCTCTACATTTGAAGCTTTATCTAACGTCGCGCGGATATCGATCACTCTTTCGGATGGCTCCGATAGCTTTTTAAATTACTTTTTATGGAATTGTTTGCAGCTACATATAAATGAGTTGCATATTTTGAATAATAATTTTTCTGAAAAATTATTATAGAAGAAAAATGTTAGAAGAAGGTGGTTTCGACGTGTGCACTAATTCTCCTCAGGCCATCACACTTAGATACACACCGGTGATGGCGACCACCATGCTCAGAGGGGAGGGAGTTAATTTTTAATTTTTCTACTTATGCAAACTCAATATGTTTTTGTATCAGCAAGTTATATCCAAGGTAAATTTCTCTTGTAAGTATTTGTATTAGCTAAACTTTTTAATTGGATCATTTCACCCTTTTCACATCAATTTAATGTAAATCTATACGACAAATTTGCTCTACATTTGAAGCCAAATTGATCCAATTAAAAAGTTTAGCTAATACAAATACTTACATTGAGTTTGCATAAGTAGAAAAATTAAAAACAAGTTGGGTAAACAGACCTACGCTCATGTCAGAAGGGTTTTGTATTCAATTTACAAAATGCAGTCACCAGATCGAATCAAATCAAGAAACATGTCAAAGACGATTTTATTGGAGAAAATATGAAATGCGAAGATCATACTATTTTTAACAAAGTTCAATGAATTTCGACTTTTGAGGTTTTTGGTATTGTTATACTCATAAATATCTCCCTTGATAATTATTTCAGATGTCCATCCGCGACGGGGGAAACACATTTTTCATGTATTTCCCCCCTGTGCCCCCACTAAAGCAAAAACTGACAGTTTAACAACTGTTTTGAAAAGCTCCCATGAAAACTTTCATTTCATACTCATACCAGCTACGTTTGATGAATTTTTTTTTCAGGGGCCACTCTCCTGTGCTGAAATCATCGATTCATGGCCAATTTTTTCGAATCCTAGAATGGTTACAAAACCCTTTTGCTAGGAGCTCTCTCCCACCTCCTTGACTTATTTCACTTATGAGCATTAATTGTAGGTACTCATCTTCAGTCATTCATTGAATTGAATCAAGTGTTCAAAGCATGCACCTTAAACGTTGAAGTTGGGGAAAAAATAACTCCAAATTATTCAATCTTCGCATTTAAAACAGCCACTATCTTGTTTTACGATTACTGATACTACTAGCTGAACCGATTCTCAAAGATATACATGACACCTATCATTCCTAAAATTTTCATGCAAATCCTAGCAAAACTGTAGTGTCTGAGTCGGTAAAAAGCGCATGTTGTTCCATAGCCATATGTTGCCATAGTAATACATGCAGCGTATATTGTTCCATAGTAATACAGGAAAATTCAAACGGCTATAACTTCGCTAAATATGATTCAATCTTTATGAAACTTTCAGGATAGATCAATCTTATAAATAAACATCTACGTACTGAATTTCATTGAATTTAAGGGTACCGTTAAGATTTTATTCAAGAAAACATAAAATCGATAAATCATACTATTACTAACAAAGTTGAGCGAATTGCGACTTCTCACGTATTTGTTGTTGTTGTCCTTACCAAGGCCTACATCCCTGATTTTGTTCAGATTTTTCGGATCACAGGTGTCCAATCGCGAGGGGGGGGGACACAAATTTTTCGTGTATTTCCCCTCCCTGTGCGCCCCCCGAAGCAAATTTTGCCAAACTAAGACCAGTTTTGAGAAGTTCTCATCAAGACCTTTCATTTGATACCCATATCGGCTACCTTCAATGAAATTTTTTTTTCGGGGGGTCACTCTCCTATATGGGGAGACCCCCCTTAAATACCTTATGAAATTTTTTTGTAGTTGAACTTTGAAGAGATCACCACTTTACACCTACATACAAAATTTGATGTTTCTAGCTTAAGTAGTTTCCGAGAAAAACTGCTGTGACACACGGACGGACGGACGGACGGACGGACGGACGGACGGACGGACGGACGGACGGACGGACGGACGGACGGACAGACGGACAGACGGACAGACTGGTCGCGAAACTAGTAGGGTTTTGTAAAATTATTTTACAAAACCCTAATCAGCTCCCTCACCTCTGAGCATGGTGGTCGCCATCACCGGTGTGTATCTAAGTGTGATGGCCTGAGGAGAATTAGTGCACACGTCGAAACCACCTTCTTCTAACAGTTTTCTTCTATAATAATTTTTCAGAAAAATTATTATTCAAAATATGCAACTCATTTATATGTAGCTGCAAACAATTCCATAAAAAGTAATTTAAGAAATATTTGTTTCTATCTAAATATTTTATGTGTTTTCTTAAGCTTGTATTTCCCAAGCGTAAAATGAATAACCCTATATTTATACCGGAAAAACTACAGAAATGAAAGATTTTGGATTGGGTGGGGATGCAGTTCTCAATCTCATAGAAATAGGAAAGTCGCTAGCCAACAGTGGCATAAAAATATATTTCGAAAATTTTTTCAGTTCGTTGTCGTTGATGAGACATTTGAGAGAATCATGATATTTTGCGACAGACACAATACGGTCCAACTGTGTTGAGAATTGTTTGCTAAACGACGTCAATCAGTTCAAGCGAGAAGAACGAGGCAAAAGTGAATACCGAAACTCTGACGATGTATTTGTAATTTTTTCGTACATTTTCTCTCCTGGACCCCTTAATTCATAAAATGATTTTTTTTTGATTCAGATTCTCAAAATTCGAATTAGTTTTAAGGGCTGATTTGTTATAAGAGGGGACCATCCTTAAAACTTTTTTTACAAAGACCTAAAAAAAGCGAAAACTTCGATGCCAATAGCCTTCTATGATTGCCAGCTACAACACGCACATGGGTGGGGTAGAAAAATGTGATCAAGCTGTCCCAAATCTTCGTACAAGAATGGGAATGAGGAAATCGAGCAGTCACACAAGTAAACTACGCGAAAACATTCCTATCTCCCATTCAAAATTTTAATGGCAGATTTAGAAAAATATTTAATTATTTCCATCCATAATCGTAATTTGTAAAATAGTTTTCTTTCTTATTGTTATTATTAAATGTAACTTTATCTCAATTTTCTTTTGCATTAAATTTAAACGTTTCCCTCTAACTATATTCTTCATGAGATTTAACTTTTCTTACTATTTACGATTTTTTTTTCTTTTTTCTTTACTTCAGTTAATTTTGAACATGGGAGCACTGATTTAGTGCATTCTAATGGTGTATTACATTACCGAAGGTAATTGCACGCAGCTGAGTGAGCAGCTGATGCAATTTACCGTATACACGGGATTGGAGAAAGAAGAAAGACAAGTTTTGGATGGATCGAAAGATTGACTTGGACCGTGCCACGGGGAAGACGTGAAAAACGATTGCCAGATCTTCTTGGCTACTTTTTTAAAGTCGGGAATATTTAGGGCATTAGATTATTAGATTCTGAAATCGTTTTAAAGTTTATAAAACGTACATGTGTGTTGTAAAAATTGATTTGCTTAGAGCGTAAAGTATCCAGGAGCACCCTTTGAAAGTGAAAATTTGCGGCTCCATTTATCTTCCATTCCGCATATGGGATCACGACACCCCACTCGTGAAATCCATTCGAAGTTGGATTCGTGATCGCCTCCAAATTTTTTGTGATAAGTCATTATAACGAGTGAAAGTGATATCTTTAGAAAACAAATGCGGTGCGATACTAACCGGCAAACATATCACACTACAATGCTTAATTCCCCGTAATTGTGGATTAATGCGGTAGGATTTCTACCAGTTCCGTGATGGTGTTTTCTAGAAAGATTCAATTTTCCCCAACTTATTTACCCATTAACAAAACTTCAACAAAATGTGCTCCTTTTCTTCCCATTAAAATTTCAAGAAAAGTAATCGAACCGATGATGCATGGATACGAGGGCGGCCCGAAAAATTCCCGACCCGCTAAAGAAAAGCGGTCCCAAAAATACCCGGCCCGACAAACAAGACATCTTTGGACTAGAAGAGTGGAGGCACCTCCTAAGCAAACATAACTTTGTGGAATCATCTATTGGATTGATTTATTAATTACTACTTTAAGAGGAATTCTCAATCATCTCCCAGTGAAAATTCTGGGCGTAAATAAAGAGCATACGAAGCTTACAGTTTAATAGCATCGTTTTGCTTATAAATATTAGTTCGTGAGCTATTTTGAGGTCAAAGTAAGCTTCGAAGTAATTAGAACATTTGCCTTTATAAACATTTGTGGTGATTGGTCCTATAACCGATTAATTGGATATTAGAATCAGTTATAACTGCAACACCATCTAACTTCCAAGCATGTCTGTGTAAAAAAGTTATTTGAAGATTCATACCAAGGAGTTTTTATGAATTAAGATTGAGAATGAAATTCGTCATAAGGAAATTTTCTGTGATCATCGCAATCGTAGCTTTGGAAGTAGTGTTTGGATGTCCACGTGCCCGAGATATATGCCTCATGGTCGAAGAAGGCGTGGTGACAACGGATATATGCAATTGATAGGCGATAGCTCGTCTGACTACTTGCCGGGGAAAATTTATAGCTGTGAGTAGCTTACTATAAAGTAGAGTATTAATCTCGAGAATTTGTCGAATTTCGTTCACACAAAAAGTAGTTTTAGTTTAAATAGTGGAAGCGGGCAAAAATTAAAGTATAAAGTATTTGAATAAAATATTTCAAAGAAAGACTACTTAACAATTCCACTTCAAAAGTATTGCATGCATTAGAAAGATAAAATAAGCAAAAATAGGATATACATTTGCTTATGTTTGCAAGCTTACATAAATTAGCGTTCCATGTTTTGTTTGATCAGGTTATAAAATATTTTGGCAGTTCTTTACAGATTTAACTTATAGTAGTCTTCACTTGCCTATGGAGGTAGTTTAATTTATCATAAGGTTGAAAGCAATTAATTGATTGCTGACTTCACTCCTGAAGTATGAACGGATTAAGTTCCGGACATTCTTCAGGTGTAAATTCAACAAAGCCAACGGAGAATGGTTCTAGTCTGAAAATCACCGATAAATATTGTTGACGCATGTAAGAAGAAGGCTTTTCAAGTTATTCAACTTGTAATGGTTTGTGTCGCATATCCTTCCATATTATTTCGATATTTAATCTTGGGAACTACTTTCTCAATCGTTTCCAATGTAAGCTTCTCTAACTTCGACAAATAGAGATCTTTTTCTCGTTGGTGAGATTCTTGTCATTTGGAACCATTGAGCAAGAGTTGCCATCATCAGTAGGGGGACATTGTTTTTGGTACTCCTAATTAAACTTCTTTTGAAACTTTTCTCGGTCTGTTTTATTGCAATTCAACCGATGATTTTCTTGTTCAACTGGAATGAGGAAGACATCATACCTTTAATGTTTGATTTTCATTACGATTGCATTATGGTCGCTATCGTAAGTAAGCACCTGCAGTTTCCGTTGAGGCATATTAAAGCTGAATTCAAGTCCTGCGTCAGCAATGTAGAGGTCCAAATATGAATTTGTCCGAGGGTTTGTTGGGAACTCCGACCCATATAGATTGCACCTATATTCAATTTGGTTCTCAGTTATCCACGATTTCAGGAATACACCTCTTGGATTATTCGTGGCATTTAGCCATGATATATGCTGGGTGTTCAGGTGACCAACAAGAACACATAATTATGCAGCCTGTTCAATTCGAGTATTTCAAACAAGGAATTGAGCGCCTCCTTAAACTTGAGAACATTTCGACCAGTTGTATAAGCTGAGATAACGAAGATGTTATCCCCACCTGCCAGTGAGATTTTGATAACGAACACTTCAAGAGATTCAAAGCTTTTGAATTTGAATTTTTCAATATATTGGAAACAATAGGGTCATCTAACCCATACCCCGGTCCCACGTCCCCCATCACCTATTACCGTATTGTTTCTTACAGTTCATGGAGTGCCATGAATTGAAGTGGGTTTCAGTGAGAAGTATGATGTCAGGCTTTTGTTTAGCAATGAATTCAAGGAGATAATCACGCCGATGTAAAGTAACAATGGAGTTGACGTTGACTGAGATGAGACAAATCCTATCTATGGGAATATGACTGGATGACAAATTATTTTCAGGCATTTGAAAGCCCGAAACGCTGAAAGACAAGATTAATTTTCATAACTTGTTTATCCATCCTCTCCGATAAAGAATTTAGTTGCTGGTAAATTTGAACAAACAGCTCATTATTGCCACTTACATTATTCAACGCATTTTCTGCTGGTCTTCTAGCGGTGAGTGCAAATGATGCTCTGGGCTTGACGACGTTCGGAGCTAAGACACTGCGGTGTAGTTATGTTTGCTTTGGGAAAAATTTTACTCTCGCTTGATATCGGGAGCATCCAAATTTACACCGCAGTTATCACAGTATAATTTTTCTTTTGCCTCCGTCTGAGCCAATTTGCATGCACCGAGAGTATGAACGTCCTTGCATTTGATGCATCGATAATGCATGGCGCAGTTGGCAGCAAAATATCCAAATCCTTGACACCGATAAGATTGATTCACTTCTCTTTACTGGAGGCGTTTCACCTCACCACTCGGAAGTTCAAGTATCTTATTTGTTGGAGAGCACTTGGACTGTTCTTATTTGAGATCTGCACCAGATAAAGTGTTAATTATTTTTTCTACCGTCGACCTTCTTGTCGCGAATGTTTTAACGGAAATAAATTTGATTTTTGGTGCTGCTTCCTTGAGCAACTGAAGAAAATTGACGGTATCTTCTCCGCAGTCCAAGCCCTTCAACGAAAAGATCTGGTTCTTCTCACTTTTTGGGGTATAGGTGAAGTGCAGAACCTTCCCAGAATTTAGTGCATTTTAACTGATTTGAAATTAACCAGTGATCTCGTTCTGATGGTTAATTTTTCGGCATTGCTTCTTTTAATCTCGAAATTCGTAGCCGAACCATATCCTTTCCGCTTTGACCGAACGCATTAATTGGCGGAACTTTTTCTGTATTTTTAGAAACTTTTTGAGAAGTACCAACAGAACTGCGAGCTGGTGTCTTCCATTATTTTTATTTTTTAAGTAAAGGACAAAATTATCGTTGTTATTTTGATTGATATTACCTTCCAGCGCTGCATAGTAGTTTGGCTGTCATTAGTGCCTGCATCGCTTAGCATTTCTTTTGGGATGACTTGTTTGACAGCTTTCTTCACGTTAGTTTCCGTATTTATTTGCCTTGCTGGTTCTGTATCTTGTGTTTTCTTCTTTCCTGTCTCGTACAATCTTCGAATGTTTTTAATCGTAGTCTCAATTCCTGATTTTCAGCTAGAAGTATGCTCCCTCCTGGTTTGTCTTCGACTATTTGAGTCTTATGCCCACCATCTGCGGAATCCTGGTTACTCGTGTGTCTTCTTTTATCGACGATTGCCGCCAATTTCGTATCGCTACTCTCCCCGGGGCCTCCCAACGGAGGGAAGCCGTCGGGCTCCTCCATACAGCAGTCCCGAGATAGTCTTTGGCTTATTTGGTTTTGTTGATTTATCGAAGTAAATAATATCTGATATGTTTCCGTGGGTCAATTCCGTCAACGATAAATGCTTTTCCAATAAAATAAAAATTTTGCTTTTGACTGGCATATAAAAAATTCATTTAATTTGTTGAAAACTGACTATTGTGGAAAATTAATTGTTGCATGTCGTATGGTGGATTTCCTTTCCTGAATCTGCTGCAAGACCTGCAAAAGAGAAAAAGGAAACACAAAGAACCAAATTCCTTATGAAAATGTATATTGGCACTTATCTGACGGGAGCGATGCAGCATATCGGGGGTTTGAATGATAACACTTACTTGTATGACAAGAACCGTCATACTTGTTTACTATTATTGTCAATCTGATAATTCTCGTCTAATGAGTTGCACCAACAGAAATGTAAAAGCAAAACATAATATGTAATTGTAATAGATTATTATTTAGTTAAAATTGAATTGGAATGTTAGAGAAAATTGAATTGGAAATAGAGGAAAAAAGTACCGGTTAGTTGCTAGCTAAATGTTAGCTGCTAACTGAAAGTCAGTTGCATGGAAACCGTGAAAATAGAAACATTAAAAAAAAATTTGTAATATAGATTAATAAGGAATAAAGTTAGAAGAGACAAAATATAGTGAAGTGTAATTTGTTTAACGTAAATTGTAAAAATTATAAAGGTGTTCAATTAAAGGTAGGAGCCATAAGGCTTTCAATTAATTGATTAAATATTTATCATTTAACCGTAAAACTTCATGGTCCGTCGAAATAATCGTGTGTGATGTACTATCTCGTCCAACGAGATAGTTCATGCATCATACATTAATTAATTTTTAAAAGTAATGACAGGAGCGATTAAAGACAAGTTTACACGCAACGAGTGCTAGACGTAGAATACATATATAGATGGACCACCGACTAGAACACAAATATCCTTTCCTGTTGTTTGTTAATGTTAAAATAAGAAATAAGTTTCAATATTCGAATAGGTTTGTCTTATGTTTATCAGAGTAGGTTTAATGATAAGGTTCAACGTTCAAATTAAGAATATTGTGATAGTAGTTTTCTAGTATAAGAAAAAGGTTTTGATTGAATTTGATTAGAATTAAGTTATAACATATTAGATTCAGGATAAAAATTCACTATTGTGTTGCAATTACAAATAATTTTTAAATGATGTTGATTGTTTTCTTCTCCTTTTTAGAATTGAATTAGGAAATGTGTTATAATCTTAAATAATTTGAATTGGCTATTGTTTTTTTCTTATGAAATGTATTTGATTGATACCGTATAAATTTAGAGAGCCATTTGGCCATGCATTTTTCGTGTTTTGATTGTTTAGAATTTGCTTTAAATTCATATAAAATTTATAACTATCAGTACTAAATAAAGTGCTTATGACTTAACTTTGACTTTGAATACAATGATTTTGAAGACTTACGTTTCTATTACCTCCCACCTTGGCCACTCTTACTGTCTACATTTATGGAATTTATCCACTAATCCACATTTTTTAAGATATTCAAGATTTTAAAGTCGACATTTTTGATTTTGAATTAGAGTAGGGTTATATTTTCATCAAATTATCTATCAAAAATGTTTTTAAACATACTATCAAAACAGAAAACTTGAAACAGGTAACCCTTATCTGTCAACACTCCATATCTCACAACTCATAAAAAGCCTATTGACTATATATTGCACAAATTTTTTTATGCCTAGAGCAAGGACATATTTCTTTAAGCGGCAAAACATTTTACTTTTTCATTTTGTCCTTCTTTCATAACAGACTTAATGATTTTAATTTATCATGTTCGTGTCAGAGCAAAAAGATCGATTTTCTTGTTGCTATTTTGTTGTTGCTGCTATTTTTTGCCTTATTTTTAAAAGCAATTTTCTTACCACCTTATCTCTTTTTACGCTCAGAAAATTATAGAGTCAAGCATGCAATAAGTTCACGCAATTATAACGAGGCTTAGGTGTAGAATTCTCGGCTTCGTCAGAAAGTGTACTAAAGGACTTTATTATACTGATAATATTTCTAATTTCCTATTTTGAGTCGTAAAATGCAGTATTTGATAGTATAGGAGTATGTTCAAATTATGTTCGGATGGTACGACATTAGTGCTATTTTTAGGTTAAGAATGTGTGTACCAAATAGCTTGAAATTTTCAAAATCAAAAAGAAAACTAATACAAAAACAATTGACGAAAACAAATAAACCTACAGCTCGCTTTGAAATATTCTAGCTACATGCTGTAGCTATCTTGCAGATGTCTAACGAACTCATTACTCAAATTCATTAGTCTAATTCAGAAATCAGTGGAAACATTCAATCGTTAGAAACTTTATTCGTATTGCCCTCCATTTTAAATAAAACTTAATCTTTCATCCTGAAACTCTTACATTCAATGACCAAACAAATAAAATTGAAAAATCCTCAACTTTACATCCTAATTCCATCAAGCATACTTAATTAGAGTCCTCCATTCATTATTCTACCCTATTTTGCTAGAAAATTTGCCGAAAATCCTCCAACTTAGTAGTTAATGATTAAAAATAGCCTCCATGTCCAAAGCCTAATCGGAAAGGATTCGTTGGAATATAAAAGTATTGTTAGCTGTCAGTTGTGCATTAGTAAACCGGTGGGGTATTTTATTCCTTACATTGTGTCCTGTGATTTATTTTAACATCGCCAACTGAATTTCAACATGATTAGGATGACCATCACACCATGATGCAGCGTTGTTGGGTACGGGATGGAAAAACTTAGTGAGAGTATGCTGTTGCCAGAAGGGTTTTATAAATATACATGAGTTTAGTTATAGCCCCCACCTTTTTGCTTTTGTCGTCTTAATTAAATTGATTTTCGATTGATTAAACATATTTATATAGAATATTATTGAAATTTTTCAAGAAAATGTTATATTTGTAGCTTTGAAATCAACAAAATTAAAGGTTTATACTAAAACTTCTTATATCAGACTACTGTTTCTCGCCTTTTTATATGGTTTGATGATTCTACCTTTTGCGTTTTTCTTGATCGGATGGACGGACCAATAATTCCCGACCTTAATGGGGTATTTCAAAAAGTTTAATGAAACGCGTTAAAAATAAGGGAAGAGTGTAAAAGAAAAATTAAAATTGCTGACATGCCATCTCATCATCTGAGCTGTCTATCAATCCATTCATTCTATTAATCATTCATTCGTAATGACGGAAAATTTTAATTTAAGGACCGAAGTACGTGAGGACTTTTTAGGGTTTTGTAAAATCATTTTACAAAACCCCACTAAAATCGCGTCCTGTCTGTCCATCTGTCAGTCCATTCATCCGTGTGTCACATCACTTTTTCTCACAAACTGCATAAGCTAGAAACATAAGGTTTTGTAAGGAGGTGTAAAACGATGCCCCTTTCAAAATTTCACCAAGAAAAAAATTTATAAGGTGTTTAATAGAGGTCTCTTCGTATAAGGGAGTAGCCCATGAAAAAAAATTTTTTAAAGCATTTGGTAGTATGAGTATTAAATGAAACGTCTTAATGAAAACTTTTCAAAACAGTCTTAAAATGACAAGTTTTGCTTTGAGGAGTGCAGGGGAAGGGGAACCGTACGAAAATGTTGTGCCGCCCTCTCGATTGGACACCTTTGACCTGGAAAATCTGAAAAAAATCCTAACGGTAAGTCTTTAGAATTACAAGGCCAACAAATACTTCAGAAGTCGAAATTCGATCAACTTTGTTAATAATAATACAATTTATTTGGTGTACAACTTAATAACCGAAATTTTTTAGCGAAATTTGATACTTTATTGTGGAAAAATCTTGCAATATGTTTTATTCGAAGTGTTGTCCATCGGAAGCTACAACATTTCCCCATGTTACAGGCAATTTATGAATTCCATCTCAAAAAAATTGCCCCGGCTTGGCGGCGAAAAACGAATCCACCCAATTTCGGATGCCTTGTTCTGAAGTGACGCGTACTCCGGTGAGGGTATTTCGAATCGAGCAAAATAAATGTAAATCAGACGGAGCAAGGTCCGAATTATAAAGCAGGTGGGCCAAAACTTCCCATCGACTATTTTCCAAATAGTTTTTCACGGGTCTTGCAACATGTGGCCGAGCGTTGTCAAGATGAAAAATTATGGCCTCGTGTCTGGTCGCATATTCCGGGCGTTTTTCACTGATTGCACGCTTCAAACGTATGAATTGTGTTTGATACAGGTCATCTGTGATTGTTTGGCCCGACCTGTGATTGTTATGATCCCACCAAATACACAGCATAATCATGGCGCCATGGATATTTGGCTTCGCCGTTGATTTGGCTGATTGGCCGGGCTTCACGTATGACTTTTTGGGATTGTCATCCCCAGTCACGATCCGATGCAAAAATGATTTCTTTTTATGGTGCTCAAGCATCATTTCAGACATACAGAAGCGCCGTTCAACGTCTCTCGGCTCCAACTCATAGGGGATCCAATTACCTTGCTTCTGAATGGATCCGGCTGCTTTCAAACGTTTTGAAATGGCTTGTTGAGTCACTTTTAATGATTTGGCAAGTCTGTTTTGCGTTTGACATGAATCCTCATCGAGTAGCGTCTCCAATTCTTACTCTTCACACTTTTTTGGCTGTCCTGGGCGTTCTTTGTCTTTGATATCAAATCGCCACTTTTGAAGCGTTGAAACCATTTAAAACACTGTGTTTTTGCTAAAGCATCGTTATCATAAACTTTTACAAGCAAACAATGACTTTCCACAGCAGTTTTCTTTGCAACAAAATGACCCAACAGAACCTCCCGCAAATGCTGTCTTTTTCTCCAATTTTCATCGTGAAAAAAGTAATGATGCACACAAGATATAATTGTTTTGTTGACTGATTTTGAAAGCTGTCAAGTGTACCTTCAAAATGACATATACGAGTATATAAAGTTCGAGCTGTTACAATATTTGTTAGTACGGACATCTAGCGTCGAATTCCGGTTATTAAGTTGTACACCCAATATAAATTTTCCATTTTGGCCTATAAAATCAAAATGGGACCCTTAAATTTTCAGAATGCTACAATTTAAGTTTTCTGATCGCAATTGTATGTGTCCTAAAGATTTGCTAATAATCGAACAATAAACAGCTAAGTTACAGCCGATTGAATACTTAACAATTACAACAACATTAACATGTGATACTACGGACAATGGACCTAGACACTACAAATATGTAGGAGTTAGAAATGGTTAGAAATATTGATGTGTTATCATGACTAATCTAGTGACTTTAACCCTCCGAGTACACACCTTTTTTTTCGATCATCGAATACATATGGGGTCAATTTGACCCCAACCTTCTTTGAACGTATACAGTATCGCCCCCACTACAAATATAAGTTTGAAAAAATTTTCAGAAATAACTTGAAAGCTCTTTTAGTAATTCTCATATATTAGAGAGGCCTTAAGTGTCCTTGGCCTACCTAAAAAAAATTCGCGAACAACCTGAAAAAACGAAAATTAGCATTTTTACATAAAAAACCGTTTTCAATTTATAATATTTTTGGCTTAAAATTTACGTGGAAACTCTCAAAATATAACAAAATAATGGGAAAATGAGCCCTATAGTGTCCCTTAAAAAAGAAAGTATTTATTTTGCATATTTATATATTCCAACCTGATAATCTTTCACGAGCTTCCATTTTCCACTTTGTCTTATTTTTACTGACCAATTTTGATGTTGGTCTCCCTCGTGCGGCTGAATTTTCACGCTGTTGTAAAACATGTTCACTGAGAATTGCATTCTCCACATCATCATTTTCTGAACATTCAGAAAGTTCATAATCAGATACTGATTGCTCAGAGACGTGGTCGGCTTTGGAGGAACCACTGCCGCCAAAATCATTACTGCTGTTTTCAGCCAAAAAACGATTATTATTTTTTTTTGTCTTTTTGAATTAATCTTTCCATTTACAAAGTAAGAAAAATTCAATTTTTACCTCAAAATTGACGTTGAGTACACAATGAGGTCAAATTGACCCCAGGCTGATTTCAAAGGTTTCTCAACAATAACTAACGTCTTCGAAAGGTAAACAAACTATGTAAACTTATAGTCAAGACACTAAAATATATTTAGAAGCCCATAATACCTCCACTCTTTCGCAGGCCTAGGCGCTGCAATCGGTCAAAGTAGCGTCTGGGGTCAGATTGACCCCATGTGTACTTGGAGGGTTAAATGCATAATAACCAGGATTTAATTTTTCAAACTCAATTTAGGGAATTTGTACATTAGTTTGTTTTTGATATGGAGAACATATTGTTAGATTTATCAAATGTTTCACAAAACACTTCTAGCAGGAGCACTTTCCAGCTATTTCAATTTGTTTCAATAGATTTTCGCGACCGAAAGTATATAAATTTAGTGATTTTTTTCAAGAAAATTAAGGAATGAACATTTTATGTTTTATTTGGTAAGTTAGATTAGATACGAAGAACATTAATTATAAGCCAACATTTATTCATTGATGGATTTCAATTGTTTGACCTACCTTTATATTTGCTTATCGTGTTTTTGATAAAAACCATTTTAAGTGTGGTATATATTTCTTTTTATATTTATGTCTAATTCATATAACTAACTTCAAAATGTCTCGAAAAGGTATGAAATAAATTTTATGGAATTGGTGCCATATCAATTCTTTAATGTTTCTTTTGTGATGATGTGCATAAAGTTCATTTTATCCTATTCGGGGTATTTTACAGTCACTTTGCTTTTGTTCCTAAAAGGGTTTTTATTACACCTTTTTCAGTGATAAATTTTTCATTTAGGTATATATTTAAAAATTATTCTACAACTCTGCCATCTCCTTCAAATTAGTCCCCTTGAGCAGCTATACAACGATTCCAGCGCATTTCCCATGCTTTGTAACATTTCTGGAACGCTTCGACTGGTATGTCCACAAGTACCCTCATCACGGCCACCTAGATTTCCGTAATTGATTCAAAATGGGTTCCTTTGACCACCGATTTTGTTCTAGGGAATGAAAAAAAGTCACAGGGTGACATATCGGCGGCTGTTGCAACACGGCGATTCCTTTAGAGGCCAAATACTGGGACACGCTGAGGGCGAGGGATATCTGGGCGTACCCTGTTGACGCGTTTGCGCAATCTTTAGGGTACTTGGCAATAGTAGACTTGTTTTATGTTTTATGCCGATGGAACAAATTGGATTGGGGCATGCACACACTGCGCACTCACATCAGTCTTCACCTCGACTGGTCTCCCACTGCGTGCCTCGTCTTCCACGCTTTCACGTCCCTTTTTAAACTCTTTATGCCATCAAAACACCTGGGCACGACTAAGAGCACTATCACCATGCACTTTCACAATTTTAGCGTAAGTTTCTGAAGCTGTTTTGCCCAATCTAGCGCAAAGTTTTATCGCGACGAATTACTCTTGATTTCCTTTCTCCATTTTCGTGACGAGCACGACTAATATACGTCCACAGCAGGCAAACTAAAAAAGCTAGAGCAATGATAAATATATCAATGAAGAGGGGAAGGATGCCGGGGAAGGGGGAGGGAATTTCAAGGTCATAGGTTTACCACAAGTGCGGCAATAAAATCAATTTCATTACTTAACTGTCACATTTCGTAGTTGCGACACTCCTCAAGATAGGATTGAAGTGTACACGACGACGTGACTTCGAGCTGGAACAAAAGTATCCCGCACGTTAGGTTTTCCCTGTACAAATTACGTGCCACCACATAGATTATTCGTGATGCACGCTGCGTCTTGCCATCACAAAAAGACTTCCCCTGTCGCAATTGTTTATCCATCCACAAGCCGTTTGCTTGCCGGCATTGGGACTCTTCCATTACCAGATAAGACAATTCACTTTACTAAGTTTCGTTGCAACGGGCTTGCCTTCATCGAATTTTAATTGTAAATTTAAATATATTTATTCCTAAATTCATAACTAAAATTGGATGATGGTCAATGGTGTTTTTTGAGCAGTTTGTTCGATTACTACAGTTATCTACCCTAAAATGCTAAGGATTAATTGGGTCAATTTTTTCATTAATTGGACCGATGAGCTTTCATGTTAATAAAAATATTTTCTGTCATCGTGATTTTTGAAATGATGGCTAATACGAGTATAAGCCTTCCAATATTTTATCTGGTCTCGATCAGGTTTTTAACTCATCAGCCAGGGGTTATTCAAAGTATTAGATTCTCTGTGCTGCTGAAAGTAGTTGATGATAGGCCATTTTCCAACACATGTCGCAAAATCCTTCAAGGTCAAACTGTAGTGTTTCAATGGATCTTAAAAGCTCGTTTTGGACTGCAGCACTGGACTGCTGCCTTAGCACTTAGTAGTCGGCTGGAAATCGCCTTGCCTGGCAACGCTTCAGGTGCGTTCTTTCCACCAGCGCAAGGACGCACTACAAAAAAATTTCACGCTTACGATTTGCTGTAACGTAGTAACTGGACACATTTGGCAGATGTCGCAGGCCAAGGTAATTGACTGAACGGCATTGAATTCGAGACGCGACGACTTTCCCAACTTAACCAGTCGTGATGTTGCACACGAACCCATCATGGACGCGAATATTTGTAGCCCACACAAAGTGTGGGGCATCCGGGCGATAGTGGTGCCCCTCGTAGCCTTCCAAACTGATCATAGATCTCGACGATATTACTTGGCCAGTTAGATAAAGTGGCACGCCAATAATCCCTCCTGAGAACCCTTGAAACAAATAGAGATGAAGCTATGCCCATTGACTAGCTCATTTTTGTGGAAAAGCCCACCGACATTACAAGTACCATACTCGTTCGAGGAAAAGGAGAAGAACGGGGTTTATTTTTTAGCAATTAATTTACTTCTGTTTGAAGGCGCCAGCAATATTTTTTAGCAATTAATTTACTTCTGTTTGAAAGTAGCAGCAATTATTTTCATATTATAGTCAATTATTTTATTTATTTGATATCTGCAGGCCCATTCTTTTTTTTAAAAAAGCCGTCGGCCCTTGCTTTGTTGTGTTGAGCGGACGCGTTTTGATTCCTTTGAGTCATCTTCAGTGCTTAAAGGATGTGCTGAAGGGAATGACTTTATACAGTCGTAGGACGGGTTAAGTAGGTTGTGCCAAATTAGGTCAGGTACTATGTATATATATATATAAATATATATATATATATATATATATATATATATATATATATATATATATATATATATATATATAAGAAGAAATTAACCATTTCATTTGTTTACATGCCCATCGCCTTCGTTTTCAGTTAACTATGGCTCATAATTTTCATGAAACCTTCATGAAAGTGATGTTCTATAGTTAAATGAAAACTCGACTATGCATTTTCATGTTCATCTTTTAAGTTATAATCAGTTATAGAAGGAATCAGTCATCTTTTTAGGTCGCGATTATCTTTAGTGTGGAAATAACTAATTTTAGATTTCTGGGCATATCATGTATAATACTATCCAGAAAGTAATGAATCAATTTTGAAATGATGATCAATTTTATAATTTGTAATCACTCAATCCTGATTATTTTTTGGGGTAATTTGCAAATCGTTTGTGTAAAGCTTACACATAGGGATGCAAAAAGGATCTTTTAATAAGCGTATTTGTAGGCGACGAATGAATTCGAAAGGGAAAAGCATCATGACATTTTTCCGAATGAAATTGCTCTAAATTATTTTGAATTGTATTTATGCTGCAATTAGAATTACATTCTTGGTTATTCCCGGTAGAAATGATTGACTACAATGTACCATTCATATGAAAAATAAAGGATTTTTGAATAAAGGATTAGGTATATCCATCAAATCCTTGAAAAGTGCAAGATAATTGACAAAAAGAGTGCAAAATAATTGGTAAGAACCCTTTGCCATTATTTGATTTTCTTGTCCTTTGAATGAGACCTCAAAAGAAGATATATCCTTTGCCGAACACAAGACAAGACAAGTTATGTATGAATATACTTGTATGTACATAAAAATATTAAAAATCAATTTTAGAAGCAACAAATTAAAGTAGCAGGATAGTGCTCCTACCAGAAAGGTTTTGTGAAACAATTCATAAATCAAACAATATATTCTGCATATCAAAATTTGACTGATATACAGATTCCATAAATTGAGTTCGAAAAATTACTATGGTTTTTATGACGCCGTTGCTTAGTTAGTCATGATAACACATCAATCTTACAAACTATTTCTAAAATTTTTTATATAAATTCCTACATATTTGTAGTATCTAGGTCCGTTGCAAACGTGTTTCTCCTTAATTAATATCACGTGTGAATGTTGTTGTAATTGTTAACTATTCAATCGGCTGTAACTTAGCTGTTTATTGTTCAATTTTTGTGAAATTTTCAGAATACATCCTATGGTATTTGTTGCCCTTGTACTCTTTAAGTCTCACCTCTGTGATTTGTTTTAGATCTTCTTTTGATGTGCCACTCCCCTATATGGGGAGACCCCCTTAAGCACCTTATCAATTTCTTTTTGTGGCGAAACTTTGAAGAGGGCATCACTTTGCATCTACCTACAAAATCTTATGTTTCTAGCTTATGGAGTTTGCGAGAAAAAGTGATGTGACATACGGACGGATGGATAGACGGGCAGACGGGCAGACGGACCGACAGGACGCGATTTTAGTAAGGTTTTGAAAATGATTTTAACAAAACCTTAAAAAAAACCAGCTTCAAAATGCCCTAAAAAAATGAAGGATGTCACCTCTAGGAAACAGAGATTAGAGAAATTATTTAATACAAGTATATTTAGATAAAAAACATATTGCTAATCGAAAGTCAATACCTAGTCGTATTTATAATTTTATTTCGGCAACACTGACCATATGTTTTCTGTGAAATTAATGCAAATGTTTCGAACGGTTTTTAGGCTTTTGTAAAATAATTTTACAAAACCCTACTAGTTTCGCGACCTGTCTGTCCGTCCGTCCGTCCGTGTGTCACAGCATTTTTTCTCGCAAACTACTTTAGCTAGAAACATCAAATTTTGTATGCAGGTGTAAAGTGGTGCTCTCTTCGAAGTCCAACTATAAAAAAATTTATAAGATATTTAAGGGGGGTCTCTCCATATAGGGAAGTGGCCCCCAAAAAAAAATTTCATCAAAGGTAGCCTTATCAAGACCTTTCATTTGATACCCATTATCAAATGAAAGGTCTTGATAAGGACTTTTCAAAACAGGTCTTAATTTGATACTTTCTGTTTCGAAGGACGCGCAGGGAGGGGAAATACACGAAAAATTTGTGTCCCTCCCTCACGATTGGACACCTGTGATCCGAAAAATCTGAAAAAAATTATGTTGGTAGGTGTTTATGAGTACAACAACAACAAATACTTTATAAGTCAAAATTCACTCAACTTTGTTAATAATAGTATGATCTTCGAATGTCATATTTTCCCCAATAAAATCGCATCAGTACCCTTAAACTGAACGAAATTCGATATTTAGATAGTCCTACTAAGGGTTCTTAAACTTTGTCAGTTTGATGAGAATCGAATGATATACACGGAAGTTATAGCCATTTGAAGTTTCTCCAATTACAACAGCAATAACACATGATTTTGTTATTTTATGGACTTTCCATCTAATCAGTCACTGCAGTTTTGACTTAATCTTCTTGAAATTGCCCTATAGGGCAAATAACATTGATATTTTTGAGAATTCATGATTTGAGTGATTTTTGTTCATTTGCAGCAAAATGGCGACCGTTGAAAATAGAAAAACAATGGATTTTCTTCTAAACGTGCACGTCTCTTAAACATATTTCTTGACATTATTCATTGCTTGTGACAGCATTTCTGAGAATTTGGGTACAAAACCCTTCTGCCATGATCGTAGCTCAGTTTACCCAACTTGTCTTTACATTGACGTTGAGCGAGGTAATTAAAGCATTCGAAACTGAAGATGACGTTGGTGGCGACATCATTTTATTTCCCCCTAAGGATGGTGACGTCCCCGATGAAGACAGTTGGGATGAAATTGCTGCTGATTTTCCTCACCCTCCGAGTAGAATGAGATGTTCTGAAGTAGAAATGCAAGCCAGACCTACTGACAAAAGTAATACAGATATGATAGAGAAAAGCAAATACAATAGAAGAAGAGTAACGACAAATTCAAGAGCTGGCTCTAAAGAACAAAAAGAAAAAGGAGTCTACAGTAAAGAGATGCCCAAATAATGCATCTCTTTTTTCTTTTAGTAGAAAAGGCGATGGTATGGAAGAGATTCTAGATACTTTCGAAGAGGAACCGAGTGTCATCGAGTGTTTTGAATTATTGTTCATTGAAGACATCGTAAACTTCATATCTGATATGCCCTCCAGAGAAATCACACCCTGAATGTTACAACTAAAGAAATTAGGGTAATATATTGGCATATTATTACTGACCGGAAATTCGATTCCCCAATATATGAGGATGTTATGGGAAAAAAAGGTGGATACTTACAATGAACTTGTATCTTCCAGCATGAGGCGGAATCCAATCGACTTTTCCGAATACAGCAGTAATTACTTTTATGCAATAGTACTACATTATCGCAAAATGATCAATTTCGTAAGGTCCGTAGACACTTTGAAATGCTCACTCGAAATTTTACCGGTAAACTCATCCCACATTTTAACTGTCGCAAATATTGTGCTGTATTTTGGGAGACATAGCACAAAGCAATACATTCATGAGAAGCCCATCAGGTTTGTGGACAAAGTTTGGTTGGTGGCTACACGACACGGGTATCTCATTAACTGCGAATTGTATCAAGATGCAACTGGTCCGACTCTGAAGCAATAATCTAATTATGGCTTAGATGCCGCTGTCATTTTGGAGCTGCACTCCAGGCTACCAAAGGAATTTGGTCTATACAATCTTTATTTTGATAACTTTTTCACTGGGTTATTTTTTTTGAAGTATTTACACGAAAACAATATTAAAGAAACTGGAACTATAAGAGAAAACCCCTTGAAAAACGGATTCCTTATTAACGCCAAAGAGATGAAAAAGAAACCCGGGGTGAGCTGGTTTACAGATTCACCAAAAGAGCTAATTGTAGTGAAGTGGCATGACAATAGTGTCGTGAATATTACTTCAAATTGACACAAATTGTCACCAATCACAAAAGTCAATCGGATTGGTGAGATAAACAAAAACCGAACCAAAATACTAGTTGATTGCCCATCAATCATAAAATTGTACAATAAGTATGTATATGGGTGCCGTGGACCGCTTCGATGAGAATGTTGATCTCATGAGGGTATATCTACGAGGCAAAAATTGCTGGTTTCCACTTTTTACTTTTGGGCTGGATGCATCTTGCCAAAATGATTGGCTAATCAAAAGAAATTGTATCACTAATTGGACATACTGCGAGTTTTGCAGACCTAAGGTAATATCCTATTTACAAAAATACGGAGAAACCCCCAACTAAAGACACAAATTGCGGAGTTTCTATTGAATCATGGGTTTCAAATGAAACCAGACTGGGAGGCAGTTCAGCTGACCATACAGAGAAGGATGGTTCACAACGCTTCTGCGGGCTTTGCCATAAATGTACGAGTACAAGAAAAATGTGTTCTAAGTGCAATAAAGGTTTACATTTCAAATGCTGGCGAAAATTCCACAACAAATAAGAAGTAAACGAACATTCCTAACAAAAGTAAATCCATGTTTTTTATTTACAATAATATTACAACAATAACTAAAGGGAAGAAAATAAGTTGTTTTGTTTTAAGTGTAATATTATGTTCAAGGATTATCAATTACGCACAATATCACCTATGAGTGACAAAAAAACTAAAAGACATTTATTTCAATCATACTTATCCACTAAGTATCCGGCTTAAGTTTTGTGGTGTATTCTCGGGTATTTCGTATTTTTGCATAGAGATTCTAATAGATTATTAAAAATAATATCTCACAATCTGAATATGTCAATAGTAACTTTGTACTTTATGATTGAATAAGAAGTAGTGTACACGGAAGGCTAAAAACAAATCAATGAAAGGGTCTTAGTGCACGTCTAGAGCTACACCTCGGGATGGCTAGCGTACTTGATAGGTTCGAGATAAAGTTATGTATTACACATAGTCAGAGTATATGTATTGCCTTTTTGTTTCGGTGCAATGATTTCAAAAGTATCTCCTGCCTTAAAACAATTTTAATTAATTGTGCAATTTGGCTCGTTTTAACTCTATCTTAAAAAATTACAAGTGTGTTAGTTATCTACACAACTTGATTAATATATAGTGTACATTGTTTTTAGCTCTTCTAAGTCTAAACATACATAGGAGTTAATGGGAAAGATCAACAGTAATATAGATTTTTTTCGTTATGAATTTAGTTCCCACTATACTAAATATCTTTTGCTTTATTTTACATGATAATATTGAAGGACATTGTCACATTAATATCCGACGATTATAATGCATGTATACATGCAATTAGCGTTAATGCTTCTATAAAATAGCTTCCAAAAACATAATCGGTTATTTCGTATTTAATTAATTTAATGTTGTTCCACAGCGACGATTCTTGTAACTGTATCATATGAAAATTCGCCTGACTTTTGGCAGCTAAATTGTTTCCATCTTAAATTAGTGGCGTAAGGGATGGACACTAAATTTTTCCAAAATGAATTATGATGTGTTGTGCCTTTTACTGGACTTAGTTTTTTTCATTTTTTTTTACACGGTAAATTAAATTAAGGCGACTTATTCAATGTAATATTTAATTTAAGAAATTAGCTATGCTACGAAAGCATTTTGTATCCCACGTACAATGGCTTAGTAGGTTTTTAAATATTTAGATGACGCAAGTAAGCACAGAGAAATCATTAAGGCAATTATATTGAGTTCTAGTCTGAGCTGTAAACTATACTTCATCGACTTTTATCAACACAAGTAACTATTTATATTGTAGCATCACTAGCGCATTACAGTCAAACCTTCTCGTAGCTCTAAGTATAAACAACTTACAATAATTTCATTTTTGCCAACATGTATAAATCAAAGTATATCATAACACACAATTGCAAGTATGCTGGCAACACAATCACACAAAGTAAAATTAACAGTCACAGTTTTTCACTAGACAGATTCTCGTGCGGTTGTAGTTTTTTTGCTTTAGTCGAATTCTTATTGTTAGTTTTTTAGATTAATGTGAAATAAAGTAGGAAACATATTTCCAAGTGTTTCATTTACAAAATAACAATTTCGTACAGCCATCGCGATACAGAAAAGTTAAATCGGTGACCCCGATCTGTGGACAAGTGTAGAACAAAAGACACGTGAAAAATTTTCCATCACGAAATCCTCAATCATCCGCTTTATTTTCCAACACAATTGGAAATAGAAGACATTTGCATCAAAAATTCCGGAGATCAAGTAAAGCATTCATTATTTGTTCATTTTATTGCATTTTTCACAGTACGTGAACATAACCAACACCCGATAACTTTTCATGCAATAGTAAATCCTATCCAGCTACATTTATTTAAACAATCAATTACACATTAGCAACTAATTCGACAAATATTACACCTGCAGCGCGTTATTTTCATATATTACGAGATGGGAAAATCAGACGATAAGCTGGAGAACAAACAGCCAACAGCTAATCCAAGTCAAGGAACATTATATACCGGCGAAAATTCCATTGGCATATCACAAGTTTCTAAAATTAGATTGCCAGAGTTTTTTACAGATAATGTGGACCTATGGTTCTGGCAAGTCGAATGCTTATTTCGCGCATGTGGCAGCGTATTGGATACTAAAAAATATAACACAATCATTGGCCATTTACCGTCAAATGTCATTGTGAAATTATCCGATTTTCGTACAAAGCCGCCAGAAACCGGAGCAATGTACGAAACACTAAAAGCACGCATTGTACGCGAATACGCCGATAGCGAGCAATCGAAAATAACTAAATTATTAGAGGACATGCCATTAAGAGATCGTAGGCCATCACAACTACTTGCCGAAATGCGCACAAATGCCGCAGATACCCCTATCAACGAAGATCTGGTGCGTCAATTATGGGTGAGAAACTTGCCCGAAACTATGCGCGTTATTTTGTCTACTGATGGCAGCATTGACTTAAATCAACAAGCAGCTACATCTGACTGTATACTCAATGCAACGAACGGTGGATCTTTCTTGACTGGCCGACAAATCAATACAGTCGAAATGCAGCAAAAAAATAGTGAAACATCGAGTGTGGAACTTCAAGAGTTACGAAAAAAAGTCAACAAGTTGTCGAATGACGTAAAACAAATTCTTCGTTCACGAAGTACACAACCTTCTCGTAGCTCTACGCCTGCACGTTCTCCAAATGCAAAGCGAAATGATTCAAATTCTGGACGAAAACAATTTTAGCTTTGCTGGTGGCATCACAAATTTGGATCAACCGCACATAAATGCAAAGAACCATGAAAATTCAGGAACGCGTCATCAAAAAACGAATAAACCGAGCGAATCAGAAAGTCTGTGAGCTCAACACAGCATCCAAGAAATTATTTATTCACGACAAGACATTGAATTATAAATTTCTTATTGCACCGGGGCTGATGTTTCAATCATACCTGCCACAAAAACTTAAAAGCAAAACATCGAGCCATTTCAAGCAAATTTATATGCAGCGAATGAGACGCCGATCAATCTTTATGGTAAAAAGACAATTAAACTCGATCTACATTTAGGTCGTCAGTTTGTATGAACGCATTGTTGAATGGACAGACGACGCTGAAAAAGCATTTCCAGAGTTCAAGGATAAACTGGCAAGTGCAACTTTATTAGCTTATCCAATCCAAAACGCCGAATTGTTTCTAGCAGTAGATGCATCGGATTAGTGTACCACTTGGGTTTTTTTCAAAAAAACTTACGAATGCCGAAACTAAACATAGTACATACGACAGAGAACTACTTGCTATTTATCGTGGAATTAAATACTTCAAGTACATGCTGGAAGGAAAACCGTTCACTATTTTGACTGATCGCAAACCATTGTGCTATTCGTTCCATCAAAACAGCGAAAAGGCATCGCCACGTCAGCTTCGACACTAAGATTTCATCAGCCAATACTCAACAGATATACAGTTCATCCAAGCTCGTAAAAATGTCGTGCCTGACTATCTATCAAGAATCAGCGAAGTACACCAGCAAAAAATCGATTACGAAAGTATTGCCGATGAACAAGAGAAAGACAAAGAAATTTAGCAAATAATCGAAGGTAATTCAAAATACTCGATGACGTTACAAAAATTTCCAGTACTCAACAGCAAAAAACTATTGTACTGCCATGTGCATAACAACATGCCACGTCCGTTTATTCCGTCGACAATGCGCAAAAGAATTTTCGATTCCATTCACAACTTAGCTCACCATCGAGTGAGATCAATGAACAAACTCATCGCCAAAAAATTCGTATGGACGCAAATGGACAAGAACATTGCAACTTGGACAAAGCAATGCGTACCCTGCCAGCATTTGAAAGTTACACGTCACAATCACGCACCATTGTCCAAATATCAAGTGCCCGAGACACGCTTCGAACACTTGAACATTGACATACTCGGTCCACTTCCGCCATCAAATGGCTATACATTTCTATTAATGTGCATCGATCGATTCATCAGATGGCCAGAAGTCATACCACTCATCGATCATACTGCTGCAAACGTATCAAACGCATAAATTGAGCATTGGATATCCGTTTTGGTGTGCCAGCCAGAATCACAACTGACCAAGGCAGAGAAGTCCAATCCGAATTGTTCAGTCAACTAAACAAAATTTTGGGTGTGCAACATTTTCGTACAATGGCCTACCACCCGCAGTCCAACGGATAGATAGAACGCTTTCATAGAACGTTCAAAGCTGTACTCAAATTCAAGCAAAGTCCAAATTGGTCAGCCGAATTACCAATGATAATGCTTGGCCTACGTTGTGTTTTTAAAGATGACATCAAGGCAACACCCACAGAAATGGTTTACGGAAAAACACTTCGCCTTCCATCGAAATTCTTCGTTGAAAGCAGAACATCAAACACTGTTAATGATTTCATCAAAAATTTCAAAAACGTCATGATCAAGATGTGATCAACACAAACTGCTCATCATGGGAACGATATGAAACATTTCATCCATAAAGATTTAGAGCATTCAACACGCGTTTTCATCCGCAATGATAGCGTTCACCCACCGTTGCAACCTCCGTATGATGGTCCTTTTTTGGTGGTTAAAAGAAATCCAAATTTCTACAAAATAAACATCAATGGTCAAAAGAAAAACGTTTCAATCGATCGTCTCAAACCAGCCTTTTTGGAAACTTCTCAATCGATGCCAAGTGAATCTACAACAATCGACAATCACCCAACTAATGATACTCCAGCGTACATGACCAGGTCTGGCCGACAAGTCAAATTCCGTCTTAATCAGTAACACTATCATCAAGAAGGGGACTGGTGTAGCATCACTAGCAAATTACGGTCAAACTTTCTCGCAGCTCTAAGTATAAACAACTTACAATAATTTCATTTTTGCCAACATGTATAAATCAAAGTATATCATAACACATAATTGCAAGTATGCTGTCAACACAATCACACAAAGTAAAAATAACAGTTACAGTTTTTCACTAGACAGATTCTCGTGCGGTTGTAGTTTTTTTGCTATAGTCGAACTCTCATTATTAGTTTTTTAGATAAATGTGAAATAAAGTGGGAAAAATATTTCCAAGTGTTTCATTCACAAAATAACAATTTTGTATAGCCGTCGTTAAAATATATTATGTGTGGGTTTAATTGTACTTTGTTCGTCATTAAAGCAAATTCAGATGAGTATTCTTATATCTACGCTTTGTAATGATCATTGTTTTGATGGCACAACATAACATTGAGCAAAAGGATCATACAAGTAGTAAACTCAAGGTGAAGGGAAAAATATATCGTATTGCATACTCACTTCTCTTCAAAAAAACACAACGAAGACGTTGAGGCTGTTGTTGTGCGACCGGCGATTGTTTTTGTGCTAAGGGCTGACTGATCACGTTACTTTGCTGAGATGAAGGCGGGGCAACCAACGGGTGATTTACACTGCTGTTTCGTCGTGGAGATTGTGATATGTACTGAAAAGGTGAAGCAGGTATTTCTGATGGTGATATGATTCCGCTTGCCATACGACTGAAATCACTTACTATTGAGCTTTTATCATCAGCCGTAGTTTCTCTACACTTGTTGGTGAGTTCATTGAGCCTCGGCGACTAAAACATCAATGGGGTTGCTTGAGCAGAACTTACAACAACTGGATTTTGTGCAGAGGATGTCACTGTCTCCAGACAATTGTTGCCGCATTAATCCACCTGCAACCCCTTGTCTGCATTAAACAAGAAGCAGCGCCAAAACTCAAAAGCGAAAAATGGTTCTACCACTTACCAGTAATCGCCTGTTCGAAAGTACGTTAATTTAAAAATATAATCATATAGGGTTGCACTTACTGTACACGCGAATATACCAGGAAAAGATATAAAAAGCACACAAGCTTTGGCCACATGGAACCGACCTACAGTAGATTCCCCGAACAAATTTATCGAAGAGCACAAACGAAAACTGAAGCTGGTATACTTTCGTATCATGGGAAGGAAAGTAGTAGCGCATTCAAAACCAGGCCAGAGGCGCTTCAATAACGCCAAATTAAAGATGGGAAGCTCGAGAGCAACTTCTCTAATCCTTACTTGTAGCACCAGAAGCAATCTCCCTCGCTTAGCTATAACAATGAACATCGCGTAACTGTAACACCGCCATTCAATGCGTTTCCGATAGGGAAATTTCAGCAGGATTTGAGAATGCGTGAACTGTTCTGCACTGCAAAAAGAATTACGTGACACTCCCAGACAAAACTGACGTAGGGTGGGAAGCCATACGGTGGCAGAGTGCATATGTATTAGTCGCCTACTAATGGTCATGTGTGTGGTAGTGATGTTTGCTGCCATCTGGCTTCTCAACCAACGTCAAGTTTCCGATTTCGTCGAAGTCGATAACAACGGACTTATAATCGGCACTGGCGTAGGGCCGATTCGTTACACTGTGCTCCATATTTGGCGACCAAATGCCTACAATGACTTGCTCAAAAAGAAATTTAGCGGTATACACTAAACGGCAATATCTTGAAACGAGATTTCTATGTAGATGACGTCATGATGGGATCAAATGCCCAGCCAGAAGCGGTTCAGGCTTAGAATGAACCCATAAAACTCCCTGGAAGTGACGGGATGAAGCTCCGCAAATGATGCCAGCTATCCTCGCCAGACAGTTGCAATAGCCCAAATATATATTTTTTCAGAAAAAGGCCATGGTATTTGTTTTGAAGTGATTCACTTACAGAAACATTATAAATTTCGACACTTGTTTCCATAAGATGATTTTAATATTCAAAACAAAAATTGTACAACCTGCAGAACATCTTTAAGTCAATTTTTCACTGGGATAAAGCAATTTTAATATTAGTTGGTCGACGTGTGCGTAATTCCAATTACTTACTTGCAACAGAGTGCACGGCTAACGTGTTATCTTATAAGATGTACGAGTATAACAAAATATCTTTAAGATCCCATACAGTACCACTGGAGAAAATCAATCTTCTGCATCAAAAAACATAGAAGTACGTTATCAATCCTAAAAGGCTGCGGCATCCCTCTAGGGCTATCGTACTATAAAATAAATTCTTACTGAAGAAATAATCTACACACTTCTAACTTTCACAATTCCATCAATTTTATCCAACTATGTTCATTGTTCGCACTCAATGACAATTTTAGCATATTTTTGAATTTTAATTGCCCCATCTATAGTCCGAAAATGAAAAAGACATGAAACATCTGCAAACTTGATAATAAAAACAACCAAATAGCAAGAAGCAATTAAAACTCCAATGATTTATACAAAAACGTGACTCAGTGCGAATACAACAATGCTTTGAATTCATTGTTTCACTTGTGGCAGTTATTTATTTTTAATTAAATTTTAATTATTACCTTTAATTTATCATTCGGGAAAATAGGACAGGGCGACGATAGAATCCTTGGTGTTTCATTCACGACAAAAGCATTTGTAGAACGGTATTTCATTAAATGATTATTTCGCTGTGCGACATTATTTCAAGGAATTCATGAGAAACTTCAAGTGGACATGCAAATGATTGTATACTATTTGGCTATTTGATATAAAATCCAAAATATGGTATATACTTCTGACTTTAATTTTAGGATTTTGTACTAAAATACAAAACCCTATTGAAATCACGTCCTGTGTCTGTCTGTCCATTCGTCCGTCTGTATGTCACAGCTATAGCTATGAAGTTTTCTGGAAAGGTTAGAAGTGATGACTTTTTCAAAGTTTGGAGCAGTGAAAATTTTTTAGAAAGTTTTAAGGGTGCATCCCATATAGGGAGGTGAACCTTCCAAAAAAATCTCCTCCATTAGTATTCGAGTAGGGTGTCATTGGAAAGGTCTTAATAAGATCTTTTCAAAACAACTCTTAAAATTGCCTTACCAGTACTGTGAGGGGAAGAGAATCTGAGACCTTCCATCCGAAAAATCGTGAGTACAGGCCTTCATAAGTACATTAACAATAAATAAGTCAGAAGTCGGAATTCTTTCAATTTCGTTACTAATAATATGATTTATTAATTTTATATTTTATTGACTTATATATTTGTTTATTTATTTAAATCCATTTTACAGACAAAAATCCAATTACAAAATAGACTGAGGCAATTGAATATCATTTAACCCATTAAAGCCTGGTGTTGCCATATGGCAACGTTGATGATCGGATTCGTTTACAGATCATATTTCAAAAACTTTAGATCATAACCGTTCTCTATTACTTAGAACTCGTTGCTAGATATACAAGTCAGTGATAAGAAACAATTGGTTGTGAGTGGTGTTTTAAGTTTGAAAGCAGTTGTTATTTCATTTGTTGGGTATCAAAAATTTCGCAGAAATGACGAACCGGAAAAGGTTTGTTCCCTTAATTTCTATTTTGCGCATTGTGTCGTGTTTAATCTGATTATAATTTGTTCAAATTTATCTAAGATTTGTAATAAGACTAAATATATTTGAGATTTATATTTGGCGTCACGGAGGGTTTTCGTCTGTTGCCATATGGCAACGCTAGGCTATTATATGGTAATTTTTTCCTAAAAAGTAGTTTTTACTCCTTTCAGCTTAACGTTGCATGAGATTGCAAATTTACTTGAACAAGATGATGAGAATGAGTTAGAAGACATTTATATTGAGCTCCCTGAAGTTGCTGAGCAAACAGATGAAGACTCTGCTGATGAAGACTCCGGTGGGGTCATAGACAATCTTACAGGGAGACAACTTCTGGCGGGTGCAGTAATCGTATCGCAAAAGAAAAATAAAAATGCTGATGAATGCCTAACGGATACAGGTCCATCCAATATAAGACGCAAAATAGCATACAATTGGAAGAAGTGTGATCTTCCTGACTTTTCTTCACCGGCATTCATTCCATCAGAATCATACAATTATAAAGATATGTCATGCACCGAGATTTTTGAGTTATTGTTTGATAAAAACTTATGGGAATTTCTTTTAGGACAGAGTTCTAAATATGCACTGTTTTTGAACTGCCCAGACCCTCACATTTCTCTTGGTGATCTCAAATGTTTTATTGCCATTTTGATCCTGTCAGGGTATAATAAATTACCGAGTAAAAGGTCTTACTGGGATAGTGGTGATGACATGCGAAATACATTGGTTAATAATGCTATGCGACGTGACAGATTCATCCAGATAATGCGTTTTATTCATGCAAATGACAATAATAATCTTGATAAGAAAGACAAAATGACAAAATTGCGACCATTGATGAATATTCCTAAACGAAATTTCTTTGCTCATATTCCAAATGAACAAAATCTTAACTATGATGAGAGCATGAACGAATACTTTGGAAAACATAGCTGCAAACAGTGTATTCGCAACAAACCCATCCGATTTGGGTACAAATGTTGGTCTTTGAATAATAGTAGTGGTTATTTGGCAAATTTAGAAGTGTATCAAGGTTCTATCCCAGGTGCGAATATAGAACATGAACAAAATTTTGGTAAAGCAACAGCACCCATGCTTTCCATGATTAGTGAATTACCAGAAGTTATGAGGAAACAAAAACTACAGTTCTATTTTGACAATCTTTTTACGGGTATTCCACTTCTTATTTATTTGAAAAATATGGGTTACGGAGGAACAGGCACACTTCGACAAAACAGATTGCCAAAAAAATGCCCAATCACTAAGGTGGAATTGATGAAGAAAAGAGAAAGAGGGTCATAGAACTTTGCGTCTCAAGGTGATGTTGTTGTAGTTCGATGGATGGATAACTCCGTTGTAACTGTTGCTTCTATAGATCACAAATTAATTCCAATAGGATTGGCGGATCGATATTCTAAAGCTAACCTACAAAAAGTTAAAGTACCAAGGCCCAACCTAATATCAATTTATAATCAATACATGGGAGGCACAGACCTCATGGATGCTCATGTTAATAATTATAGGATTGGAATTCGAGGCAAAAAATGGTGGTGGCCTATTTTTACGTGGCTTATAGATGTTACTACCAATAACTCCTGGATACTAATGCGCAACATAGGGAAAGATATTTCTCAGCTGAATTTTCGTCGTGAGCTGGTCCAAACATATTTGAGGAACTATGGAACCTTTCCTAAAACTGGCGGTCGACCATCTACCTCAAAATCCGCATCCAAAGTTTTGGAAGGCATAAGATACGACGAAAAAATCACTTTCCGCAATCAATTGAAAAAAAAAACGTAGATGTGCTGGAATTGACTGCAAGACGATTGGGAGGGTTATATGTTCCAAATGTGATGTTGGTTTGTATATCAAATGCTTTCAAAATTATCATTCTAAATAATAAGGTTTATATTTTTGACATATTATAATAAATAAATAAAAAACTTGTCAGCATTTCTCTTATTCTTAAGCCGATAATATACAAATTTTAGTACTCATATAGACTTAGCGTTGCCATTTGGCAACAATCCAAAACTCTAAGCTGGGACTTTTAATATTTTTTTTTCTGTCAGAATGCTGTTGCCTAGATGCTATTCAACCAAAATATAAGTAAAAAACAATAAAAAACGATTTTCAGAAACTCAGACTCTAATGGGTTAAAGTCAGAGACATTTATACAACAAAATCAAGCAGAAAAAAGTTAAGAATACTGATTAAAACATGTAAGAAAAGAAATCACAGGCAAGATGAAAGCTTGAAAAATTGAGTGATAAGGAAATATTAATCACATTCACAAATAGTAACGGCTTTAATTTATTTTTAAAAACCAACTAGGACGTGGGTAGTGTGCTAAGCTTGAGGTTGTTATGCTTTCTGATAATATGCGGCATGATTGACTGACTACATAAATCTTTCTGGTCGTATGGAACCTCGAGAATGCTATTGGACCGACTAGGATGCGCATACTGTCTGTAGTGCGATTCTTCGCTTAGAGAAAAGCAATTTGCTGGTTGACACCTTGTAAAGGAAACATTCATCTAAGAAGATTCTTCGAGATGACAGAGACGGGAGACGAAGTATCGATAAACGACGCCCATAGGACTCATAGGTTAAGTTGAATTCAAAGCACCAAATACTGGTAAACTTGCACTGAACAGCTTCTAGCAAGCTCTCAATATTGCAATATTTGCAAACTTGTTCAAATGTCGCAAAATAAAACCAGGAACTTTTGATACCTTGGTAATTATGCTAATAATATGGACATCGAATAAAACTTGGGTTCAAATACTACACCAAGATCTTTGCACGAGTCTGCAAAGCAGAGAAAAACACTACAGAGGGTGTAATTGTAAGTTAAAGGAACAATTTTCAGAGTAAAAGTAATTTTAAAACATTTGGCAGCATTGATACGAAAGAAGTTTGCATTACACTAGTTAAAGAGATCCTTTTGGAGTTGCTGACAATCTTCAAAGGATCTAAGTATCCGGAATACCTTGAAATCATCAGCATACAGGAGATAATAAGAGGAAATTACAAAGCGAAGATAATTGATAAACAGTAAGAAAAGAAGAGGTGCAAGGGTTCACCCTTTAGGGACGCCAGATGTAGGATTGAATGGAATGTTGTGCCATAGAGATTAACACGACATGGACGAGCGGATAGAAAGGATGAAGTCCAGGATTGTAGGGAACGGGATATGCCAAGCAAAGCTAAATTTTGACCGAGAAGAACATGGCTCACGGAGTCAAAAGCTTTGAATAAGCCCGTGAATATTGCATTAACTTGAACTAGAGCTCTTTTTAAATTTGATCTTCGAGTTCAGCCAAGTTCGAGGAAGTTGAATAACTTTTCAAGAACCCATGTTGCTGTGATTTGACAATTGAGTTCAGTGACACAAGAAGCCTGTTATGCACAAGTTGTTCCAGCAGCTTAGAGAAACAGGAGAGGAGTAATATGGGACAATAGTTTGAAACAGTTGATGGGCCATCGTTTTTACAGATAGGAACAACAGTTGCATCTTTCCAGTACGTAGGCTGAGATTGAATATAAGGGATAGAGGAAAATACAAAGAGGAAAAAAGTGATTTTACGAATATATTTCGTAATCCATCGGGATCGTAATCCCTTATTTCGTAATCCATCGGTTAATAAGGGATTCAACTCCAGAAGGATCAGTGGAGTAGGATGTAATTGTTGCTGGACAAGTTTGAATTGAGTTTATGGAGGAGTATAGTATATCATAAGGGGATTAAGTAGCGAAAAAAATTTGGGAAATAAATTTGAAATATCTTGTGGGAATTAACTTCAATGTTATTCCATTTAACAGTATGCGGGATGGTGGAGGAAGATTTAAAAGATCGGATGTAGGACCAAAAAGGCTTAACGTTATTTGTCTGGAGGAAACTCTCTAAACTGCTGAAGTATTTTTTCATGGCCGTTTTGTGCTCTTTTTTAGTCGAAGAACGTAGCCTACAATAATTTTGTTTGGCATCATCGTTTCCCTTTAATTTATAGTACCTACGCCCCTTGTCTTTGGCTTTTAAAGCACAGAGAACACTTCAAGTAAACTAAAGCTTTATTTTAGCTTTACAGGGAGCTTGCAGTCGAGTGTAATGAGTAATCAGATTGTTAAAGTATCCGAAAAATTTGTTCAAAAGTCAAGACGAGAGAAGAAAGTGGACCAGTTGACCGAGTCCAGATTGATTTAAGTTCCCTCAAAATTTGCTCTAAAGAAGTTGTAATGATAAACTGAGGCAATTCTTAGAGGTTTTAGGGTATCAACGGTTAGTGCTAGATACAAAGGTAGATGATAGAGATCTGGTTGAATATAAGGATGTTAAACAGGAGTTATTGATAGACAATCAGATTAAACATTTCACAAGTTAAGGTCTAGGAGGCAACCATTTGGATTACGGATGTAGTTAAAATGTGAAAAAGAACAAACGGAAAGAGAGGAAGAAAGCAACAAATAAGGACTATTTGCTGAGGAAATACTAGGTGTTGTTAAGGAGTCCCATTACATTGATGGTGGGTTGAGGTGCCCACAAATTATAATTTTAAAATGTGGACTACGAGCAAGAAGATAAGTGGAAAGTTAATCGAAGAAGGCTTAGTACACAGTTGAGGGAAAATTACAGGGAATATACCCAGGTGAAATCAATAAATTGGAGTTATGAGGAAGAGGGATTTTAACAATTACACACTCAATAGCACAAGCAAATTTAAAGTCAGTGCAAGATAAGCTATCAAATGTTCTGCAGACTGCAACCAAGACCCTCACCATCAGATTTATTAGTCAAGTTAAGGTCACGGTCACATCGGTAAACTAAATAATCTGGTAAAATTTATGCATTTGAAATATTTTCGTTCAACCACGTTTCAGTTAAACAGATAACAGAACCATTAGTTAATTGAGACACGAGCAATAAGTCCTCAAGTTTGGTTCTTTAGCCATGAATATTGTGATAGTAAATAGAAATAGTAAAATGATTTAGAAGGAAAGAATTTCTTTCAGTGTAAGATGATTTTTGAAGGTAGTTAAGGCTTTTGGAAACCCGTATTGGTGCAAAATCGCCGCTTACGTTGCCTTGTATCGAATGTTTTAGCAAGCGTCCACTTTGGCCAAAGATCGGAATGAAGTAAATCGAAAGTTCAGCGGGAACGGTCAGTTTGATTGAACTTATAACCTGGTTATGACGGCTACCTTTTGTTAGTTTTACGCACCTGAAAATTTGGCTCAGCTCGGATTGCGGCTGAAGTTTTTGTTGCTGCTGCATATGCAGGATAGACTGCTGCATGCGACTATTTTGTTGCAGGCCCGTAGCTTTGTTAAGTGGAGCCGAAATAGACTCCTGACTACCTGCTTGCTGTTGTTGTGCAAGCATACCTCGTGTAAGGGACCGATGCTGCCCAAGTGGAGACACTTGGGCGAAAGTAACGGTGGGGACAGCAGAAGATATTAAGGTGTCGAGGGTTGTTCTGAAAACTGCTGCTGCTCACTCTGCGGCAGCCTCAGGAGCAATTGATCATTTGGGTGGAAGAACATTGACACCCTGTTGCGGTTGCTGGTTCACCCAACATGTAGAAGATAATTCAGCCTGAGCAATTGAAACAAGAAAGGTTAAAGAAGCTTTTGTCTCTTCAAGTTTAACCTGCACTCCACTGTAGTATTAGCTGATTAAAGCTGGTCCAAAAATGAAGAAACGGCATATTCATGGCACGTAGCGTAGTACCAGTATGCCTCAGAATTGTTTCACATAATATTTTTAGCCCCTGGACTAGTTAAATTAACACATTTAGCGTTGAATGTTAATCCACAAAGATCAAAACATGTCACAATTTTGGTTTTGTTGTTGTTTTGTTGTTGATGCGCAAAGTCAAAGTGCAACAGCTCACCGCTACAAGATTTTGATGTTATAGACTTTACCTCCAGAGATCCAACGCTCAAAAAGAGAATTAGATAACAACACATGGGTTGAGAAGCAACAGTCAGTCGATGGCACCATTTGATGGCAACATGCAATTCCGCCCGTATGCATGCTGATACGTGATTATTGTTGCTTATTAAGTTAAATAAAGTTATATAAAGCGACGATGCTTGTATTGTATTGTGTGATGTCCACAATTGGTGACCCTAATGTTTCGTGTAATGGCAGCAGAACAATTTCATAGTGCGGAGGAAAGTGCAACAGCAATCGACATACTGACGGAGTTGCATAGTATGGCGGCTATGAAATTACCTCAATTTTGGCAAAGTCAACCGTCTTTATAGTTCACACGAGTTTAAGCACAATTTCTCGAAAACAAATTAAAAGACAATGCTACTCACTTCGACAGGGTGGTAGCGGGACTCGACGTTTCTGTGGTCGCGCAAATCGCCAATATCATCGAGTCGCCGCCGAAAAAAAATAAAAATGACAGCCTGAAAGCACAACTGCTGACTTGCAGAGTACGCGTGAACTATTGCATGGGTTCGAACTAGGTGGTGAACGCCCGTCGCGACTCCTTCGCTGCATGCAAAACGTAGCTAAGGCAAACATATCCGAAGGAGTCTTGTATTATATGTGGCTCGAATGTCTGCCATCAGGGGCGCGCTCAATAATGGCCGCGTCGGACACCCCTAGATTTAGAAAATTGGCACAAGCAGCTGATTTTCGGCAGTTTCAATGATGACGCCATTTTAGCAATAAACCCAAGCCAACGAGCAGAAACGTGTCATAACGGCATATGAAACGAAGATGCATTGAGAAAAGAAATTGCAGAACTCCGAAGAACGTTACATCCAACTCATGTAAGTACACGCAAGCAAATCAGTTAAGCAGAACTGTAGGATCAAAGAAATCTCCGCGAAAATCCGAAATAACAGCATCGCCGTTCCGGCACGGCAGCCAGTCAATGTTGACCACCTTGCTCCCTTCGAGGAGAAAAATGCCGTTACTGATGAATCAGGTGAGCATCAGTGACGCAGTCAGAAACCGCCTGCTAGTGCGCGATAGAAGTAGCAGATTTAAATTTTTAGTCGACATGCGCGTTCATGTGGTGTAGTGGTTTGAGCACTAAGCCCGTAAGCTGAAGGTCTCTGGTTCGAGCTTCGTTGGCATCAACGAGACTCAGTTTGAGTGATTCTTCGGATGGACTATAAGCCTGTTCAGTTGTGAAACGTGCTGGTTTAAAATCAGAACGTATCGCAGCTGGGTGGACGGACACACGGCTAAAGCATGATAATGATCATATCACCTTGTGGAGTGCCGATAAATTTGACCATGACAATGAGATACTCTAATAAATATCTCTAAGCGAAGGCCCGAAAAGGCTGTAGTGCTACGGATTCTATGCGCCAGATCAAAAAAATGCGTGAAGCTATCAATGACTTGCAGCAGATGGTAGTGCGATAAGTAAAAACGGGACGAAGAACATAACGCTATCACGGGGACCACATAAACCTCTGACCTGAGGATTTCACGTAGCCGCCGTGTTTCAGCCAATATAAGGTGCCGATTTTCTCAAGCATTTTGGGATGGTTGTAGACCTTAAAAAAAACTCCTCGATCCCGCTGGACGATCAACAAAAGGACAAAAAGCCAATCTAGCTGCGAAACGGTGTTCACCGTGAACAAAAATTTGGTATTACACGCCTTATTAAGAGAGTTCCCGGAAATCACGAACTCATGCAAAACGCACAAAGTCGCAACTCATAAAGTTCAGTACCACACAGTCACAGCTGGACAACTTAATCAAAAAAGGGCTTTGTTGCCCTTCCAGTAGCCCAAGGGCCAGTCCACTCCAATTAGCACAAAAGAAGGAAAACACATGGCGCCCATACAGCAATTATCGCCAGTTGTACTCAAAAACTCAACCCGATCGGTACCCAATGCGGAACATCGAAGATATCACTGCTATCGCAGCTAACAAGGTGATCTTCTCAAAAGTAAATTTATTTGAAGCGTTCCATAAAATCCCCATTGCCAAAGAAGACGTCCCAAAACTGCCGTAACAACACCATTTGAATTATATGAATTAACGCCAACGACGTTGAGGAACACGGCACAGTCTTTTCAAAGAGTTATGGAGGAAGTTTTAAGACATCTCGAGTTTTGCACGTGACTCATAAGAGCATAACTTACAACATCTTAGCATAATTTTCGAAAGATTAAGCAAGTATGGAATCGTTTAAATCGTGGAAAAGTGTATTTTTTGCATACCAAACATCGAGTATCTAGCTCCTATAATAAACGAGAGAGGAATCTCACCACCTCCATCGTAAGTAATCGAGATCCGCATATAACCGAAACCCGTAAACGTACTGTAACTTCGAAGGTTTTCGGGAGCATTTAACTTCTATCGACGTCTCGTAAAAAACGTAGCGCAAATTCAAGCCCCTCTGCATAAAACGTTGTGGCAGACTAAAAATAATGATAAGCAACCGAGTCAATGGACCCCAGAAACTTACAAAGCATTCGTGGACTGCAAGAACGGTCTGGTAGATGCAGGTTTACTCGTGCACTCTCAGCAAGGAAAACCTACGAAATTGGTACCAGACGCATCTGACAACGCTATCGGGGCTGCCTTGGAACAACGCAAAAATGACCAATGGCTCTCATTGGCTTTCTATTAAAGAAAACTATCACCCCCAGGAAAGAGATACAGCGCTTATGACCGCCAACTGTTAGCTATTTACAGCAGTATTTGTCATTTTCGCCATGCGTTAGAAGGCACCGACGCCATAATATACACAGATCACAAACTGCTTTTCTATGCGTTCTCACAAAAACCCGACAAGACGTCACCTCGACAGCTCCACCATTTAAGCGTCATATCTCAGCTCTCAACGGGTATTAGACACTTTGCTGGTAGTAAAAACTGTGCTTCAGACGCCTTGTCATGCCTCGAGACTATATCAATGCCCGTGTCCGTTGGAGTCGACGAATTAATACATCATCAAAACTCAGACGAAGAACTCCAAGCTCTATTAAGGAACAATACGTCATCTTTTCTATTAAAACTCATCGCCTTCAATGGCGGATCTGGGCTATACTGCAAAACATCGACAGGAAGAACTCGCCCATTCGTACCTGTTTACCTGCGAAAAATTTTCAATGCGTTCCATCAGCCATCATAACCAAGTAGCCGCGCCACATAGAAAACTGTTTCCCAAAGTTTCCTCTGGCCCTGCATGCGAAAAAATACCCACCAATGGGCACGAAACTTCATCCCGTGCCGTCGCTCTAAAGTGGTCTGACGTCAAAGAAATTCATCTCAGCATTTCGCAGTTCCAGCTGAAAGATTTCAGCACGTCCCCCTTGCCAGGGGTTCAAATACGTACTCACTATTATGGATCAATTTCTACGTTGGCCCGAGGAAGTTCCGCTCAGCAATCAAACGGCCAAATCAGTTGCCAAAGCGTTTTTCAACAATTGGGTGGCTCGATTTTGAGTCCCACAGACCGTAACTATGGACCAAGGTACACTGTTTGAGCCGTAATTTTTCACAGCCTTACCCAACCTCATCGGCTGCGACCGATCGCCCCTCATTTAATGGGGCGATTGAACGGTGACATCAATCCTTGAAACAAGCTTTCATGTGCCATGAAAAGGACTCAGCCTGGGTCGACGTACTCCCGACAGTGTTGTTGGGCCTTAGAAACACAGTGAAAGAAGACGTTGGTACACCCTCGGCAGAAATGGTATACGGAACAAAACTTACGCTTCCAGGTGAATTTTTCATACCTAGCAATGAAAGAATAAGTCCTCCCATGTTTTTAAATTACCTCCGTCAAACGATGCAAGAACTTTGACCCACGCCATCATCCAACGAAAGCAATTCATCAACATTACGCCAGATAAACTTAAACAATCATTGACACGTCTTCTTTCGAGTGGGCGTCGTAAGCAGAGATCTATCGCAACCATTTACCAGCTCTCATAAAGTACTAAATCGATTATCAGAAGTACTATACGAAATTGACGCAAACCAGCGCTCAATACACGCCTACACCAAGTGATTGAAGCCCGCGTTTCTCGAAGAAGTCCCAAATGTGAACAGCTACCCCAAAATTAGCCAACTCAGTGTTTCAGCGATGGCATCGCAGCATCCGAACTGTGAATTTCAGTCCACCGTGCCGCAATCGCCCAAGCCCTGGATACCAACTAATCCACCGCCTCTAAGCATCGCGCGAGCATATCCACCAGCTAATCGTCATTTCGTGAACAACATGACTCAGGAGGGATTACTATAGGGACGCAGCAGCTCGTCGCTACAGGGTTTCGATATTATGGACGCACCGTCAGAGATGATGCAACGCCCAAAAAGTGAATGAGACAACAACGCATGGGTTGAGAAGCAACCATTAGTCGATGACACCATTCGATGCGAGCGACACGCAATTACGACCGTGTATATGCCGAGACGTGATTTTTGTTAGTTATTAAGTTAAATAAAGTTATATACGTGTACAGTGACGATGCTTGTATTGTATTGTATGATACCCACAGTGTATATTAAATTCTTGCTTAGCTTGAACATGATCCTAATATTCTGATCCACATACGCTTCATACAGGGGCACCCAGCGAGGAATTCATGATTGGTTTAAGCCACGATAAAAATTTAACAAAGAGAAGCGATTAGCAAAACACTATTTGATGATAGATCGCGGAATGACGTGACACTGAAGCTTTTCGATATGAATAAGAAAAAAGAAAAATTTGCTTAGGATTGGGAAGAGTAATTTAAATTGCAGAAATCAAACTGTCTCGACTAGCTGAGACGCACTATCTTAACACGGTTGAGAATAAGATCAAGCCAACTCACTAACCTATAAAACTTCAGCTGTGAATTAATGAAAGAAACAGGGAAATTAGGCGATTTTATGGCACAGCGAAAAGAAACACAGCAAATTTCGTTGACGTTGACTGTTTTTCTCTTGAATAAAAACGTTTAAATTTAAATAAAATCCAAACGTTTAAATTTAAATAAAATCCAACCCACAAATGATTATTTATAACGTTAACCTGCCTTGAAAGTTTCACAAAGATCTGATAATATTTAACGAAGTTATGGTGGTTTGAATTTTTCTGTATTACTATTGAGCAATTTGCGCTGTATTACTATGAAACTTTATGACTGTGGAATGATATGGGCTTTTAACGGCTCAGACACTACACGTTTCCTGGGACTTGCATTTAAGTTTAAGGAATGATAGGGATTATCTTTGGGGATTTGTTCAGCTAGTGACATGAGTAATTATTAAACATAACGGCGGGTGTTTCACATGAGAAGATTGAATAAATTTGTGTTATTTTTCCTCAACTTTAGTATGTAGGAAATTAGGAGATTGCCCCTACGAGAAGGGATTTGCAAGCATTCTTGGGTCAGGAACAAGTTTTTTGATGGCATTGAAGAGCGATGATTTAAATTATTCATCCAGTACTTGCATGAGAAATCATCACAAATATACAAAGTTTGCTTCATAAGTATATAATAGGCGTCATTTTGGTCCAGATTAAATAATTTTTCTGAATACTCAACGAATTGAACATGCTCAAAATAAACAATCTTATTTATATTTTCATGAAAATTAGGTTACCTAGGTCGATTTGGAATATGTATCAACCATCAACACGTGTCATTGTTATTATAAATTCATACAATTGAAATGGCAATAAAGCACTTGATTATGATTCGATTCCCATGAAATTTGGCAGGCATTAGGGTTTTGTATCGATTACAATTTTAAGGGGGAATTTAAACTTACAAATCATACTACTATTAATAGAGTTGAGTAAATTTTGATTCCTAAGGCATGAACTCATAAAGTCCTACCATAGTGATATATTTCTGGTTTTTCAGCTCAAAGGCGTCCAATAACCAGGAGAGGGAACACAAATATTGTTTGTACATTTTGTCTCCTCCTTAACACCCTGATGCAAAAAATTACTTTTTCAGATATTAAAAGTGATGCACAAAATTACCTTTTTAGATTCTGAAAGTACAGAGACCTTTTATTTAATACCTTACTCAAATTTACATCGGGTATTGCCCAGGGATCTATCCTTGGTCCGGACCTGTGGAACGTGTCTTACGATGGGCTACTGAGACTTGAGATGCCAGATGAGTCGCGCTTGGTCGGCTATGCGGATGATGTTGCGGCTCCGGTCACAGGATGCACCGCTAGACAAGCGCAACTTAGGCTTGGTATGCTAATGCGCCGAGTGAGGGACTGGATGACTGCTCACGGGCTCAGCTTATCACTGGAGAAAACCCAAGTGGTCATCTTGACAAAAAAGAGAATCCCTAGAGTAAGGATGATTAGTATTGAAGTAATACGAATCGAATCGAAGCCATCGATGAAGTACCTGGGGCTACTGATCGACTCACAGATGAGTTTCTCTGAGCAAATCAGGGCAACGGCTGAGAAGACTTCTTCGGGAATATCGGCTCTGAGTCGACTTATGGCCAACGTTGAGGGACCCAGCCCGTCAAGAAGATGCCTTTTAATGAGTGCTGTAGGGTCAATGCTACTATACGGGGCAGAGGTATCGGGCGACGCTCTCAGCATGGAGGTATACTGAAAACGTTTGGCACGGGTACAGAGAAGAGGAGCATTGAGGATCGCATCTTCGTATCCGACAGTCTCTGATTCGGTGGTGAGAGTTATTGCAGGCGTGATGCCTGTTGCTCTCCTTGCTAGAGACCGCCGCGCTATTTAACTGTGCCAAAACGAGGATGCGAGGTTGATGGTTGTCCGTGAGGAGAGGCAGCGCTCCTCAACAATTGGCAGCAGTCTTGGGTCAATTGCACGAAGGGAAGGTGGACTGTGCGCCTCATCCCGGATGTAAAGCCATGGCTAAATTGAAGGTACGGTGAGACTGACTTCTATCTGACCTATCTTTTGAGCAGGCATGGGTGTTTTCAGTCTTACCTGCACAAGATTGGTAAGTCACGGTCCCCCGATTGTCGGTATTGCTCAGGAGAGGAGGACAATGCCTGTCACACATTTTTTGCGTGTATAAAACGGGCCAGCTTGCAAAAAGAACACTACAGGAAGATGGGGAAGCTCACCCCGGATAAAATAGTGGTGGTGATGCTCGAATCGGTTGACAAATGGAACCAAGTGGCATATTATGCTTGGGCAGTCCTAAAATTCAAAAGAGACGAACAGCAGCCGGGGGCGTTGGGCTCAGAGATCGCTTTTCTGGCGCTTTTTTTTCGCCTCTCCCCTCCCACTAGGAATGGGATCCCCCAGCTTGAAGGCTCCTCACGGCGTAACAAAACGAAACCTTGCCCGAAGTCATGTGTCAAACGGTTCCAGGCTCGGTTCTCAGGTTGACAGTGAGAGTTATTGCAGGCGTGATGCCTGTTGCTCTCCTTGCTAGAGACCGCCGCGCTTTTTAACTGTGCCGAAACGAGGATGCGAGGTTGATGGTTGTCCGTGAGGAGAGGCAGCGCTCCTCAACGATTGGCAGCAGTCTTGGGTCAATTGCACGAAGGGAAGGTGGACTGCGCGCCTCATCCCGGATGTAAAGCCATGGCTAAATTGAAGGTACGGTGAGACTGACTTCTATCTGACCTATCTTTTGAGCAGGCATGGGTGTTTTCAGTCTTACCTGCACAAGATTGGTAAGTCACGGTCCCCCGATTGTCGGTATTGCTCAGGAGAGGAGAACAATGCCTGTCACACATTTTTTGCGTGTACAAAACGGGCCAGCTTGCAAAAAGAACACTACAGGAAGATGGGGAAGCTCACCCCGGATAAAATAGTGGCGGTGATGCTCGAATCGGTTGACAAATGGAACCAAGTGGCATATTATGCTTGGGCAGTCCTAAAATTTAAAAGAGACGAACAGCAGCCGGGGGCGTTGGGCTCAGAGATCGCTTTTCTGGCTCTTTTTTTTCGCCTCTCCCCTCCCACTAGGAAAGGGATCCCCCAGCTTGAAGGCTCCTCACGGCGTAACAAAACGAAACCTTGCCCGAAGTCATGTGTCAAACGGTTCCAGGCTCGGTTCTCAGGTTGACAGGGGAGGTGTTTAGTGGGTAGTCCAGTTCTTGCGGGCATGGGAGTCCCACACTCTGTGTATAAATGGCATTCACCTCCCCACCACAAAAAAAACCTTACTCAACTGCATTTGATGAAAACATTTGTTAAGGGCCACTTCATTGTGAGAAGGGAGCACACCATTTTTGATCTTTTCGCAAAGTTTGAGGTTTATTGCTGCTATAGTTTCTGAAGAAACTTCTTGTTCTGCACGGATAGATGGGCAGACGGACAGATAGATAGACGAACGGACCGACAGATTGTGAAACTAGTAAGTTTTTATATAATGAATTCACAAAGTCCAAAAATTCATGGGCGTACATCCAATAGTAAATGACGTAGAGGTTAAAATTCGTTGAACTTGCTAGTAATAGCAGGATTTCGCATTTTCCTCAGTTAAAACTGTATTAGTATCATTGAATTATTTGAATTTCCTCCGAGTAGAATAATCATATACGATTTTTTTACTACATGGGCTTTTCATCGAACCACATACTACATTTTTTGGTTGTACCCTCTTCCAAATTTGCAGATAAGAAGATTAATAAAAATACATTTTGGATTACGTTGACCGGAATGTTGGCTGGTTAAAATGGAGTTCCTTTAAAGCAAGAATTTATTCGTTGTACATACCATGAACGTTTTTCTTGAATTAAATCATTCTACATATCTGCATAGTGTGGGTTAATATTATGAAACTTTAGGGTTTGTTTGATGCTTTCTATATAGATAATACATACTTCTAACTTTTTGGCCATTTAAAAATTCTAATGCTAATTCTTCAAAAGTTCACTTTATTAACATTTTTCTTATTACTATTTCTATTAAATAAGAATGGAATTTCCTGAAACATCCAACAAAGGATACCGCATAATATATATGTCTGGTGGCATTTGACTTGCTCATCAATATTGAGCTCACTAGTCAATACTCATCTCCAATTTCCTCATTAACAACAACCGAGAAGTAATTGATCACGCAAGCTTAACGATTTCAGAAGTGAAAAGCCGAATAACCGCCAGACCGCAATGTTGTCCTTGCTGCAAAACAAATCTTCATTACTTGACAGTCCATTAATTCGTCTGGACTGTGGACTTGTCCATGTGTATACAAATTTCATCTGTAAAGGTGAAAAGCGAACAAAAACAGTTAACACAACCTTGGAGCAGTCTCCTAATTACAATAGGTCATTTGACGCTATTAAGTCCCGTATGTGAGGAGCACTTTCATTCTCCTGCCCTACATGGCTAGCGATGATTTCCCCGTCCTCGTTGTCCTTCTCATCATTGTCGTCGGCACATCTTAAACGACCGGAAGCAATCTCTTCGAAGACATCTGAATAGAGCCCAGTAAATAAACCGACAGCAATTACGTATGGACCACTGGTCAAGAAAGTCCCGGCAACTGATGTCACCCACTAAGGATTAATTGATGTTGACGTCTACTGTCTTGGGCACTTACCATATAAATCAACTGGACTGGAAGACTATCTTGTCCGATAAAAGATAGTATTTTCAATTCCTGTGGCTTTTTGTACAAGGAGCTAAGTCCTTGCTCCGACATTATCGGAATTTGAATGTAATTAGAATTCTTGTGAATTGGAAATGTTTCTAAGACCGGATACTTGTGGATCGTAACAGAGATTTTTCCAGGAAATATTTTGGGTAAGCTTCCTATTGAGGGATATCAAATTAAGTCCATAAAGTGCAAGCACATTATTGAAGGATTATGTAAATGAAACTGAATTACAAAGGGAGGTTAGAGAGTATAAAAGGAAAAGCTGAACCCCTGAAGGTTAATAGTATATGGAGGCCTTGCTGGACTAAACGGCTTTCGCTAAGGATGCATGACAATAATGAAAGAAAATGCCATTGCGAACAAATTAGCACCGGAATTTGGTTGTAACTTCCCAGATTATGAAGATGATCAGTTAGATTCAGCATGTTCAATTAGCAATATCAATCAAATTTTATAAGAACATTTTTTTAAAATCAAACATCAGATATTAACCAAAGTCTAAACTAAACAACAAAAGGTAAATTCAACTATTAATTTTTAATGACCAAACTTTCCTCAATATAATTAGCTTCTTTCCGCTCCAATTCAGCCCCTCTCAAACAATTGAAAAGTGAAACTTTCTGTTTATACTTCACATTACATTCAGTAAATGTTTATTCAATTTTCCAAAAATAATTTAGATTGACACGGGTGTCGTCCCAGCTTATACTCATACACATACTAGATGGAATATTTCTGCCTATACAATGTACGAGCATTCTCCACATCATATGGAGCGCAAAAATAATAGGGAGCATATGAAACTTTTCCAAGGTACGAGTGAGAGTAAAAGATGTGTCATACTTTTGGAAAAGTTAAAAAGTAATCGGATTGAGTGTGGGAGAAAAGTTGAATGAGTGAAGTAACGTCAAAGCTAAATAAGTTTCTCTGATACTTTTCTTATTGACTTAGGCGCCCTTTTATCCGGCGAAGAAATTTAGGGACGCCTGACATTATTTATTTGCAGGTGTTTGGGATATGAAAAATAGTTTTCAGTTAACATGTTTATCTTAACACTAACTTGGTGTAATTGATTGCAGTATATTAGATGTATCTACTTTTATTTATTAGAGACATATATCTGAGCTGCGAACATAATAGAGCTTATGAACTTTTCTATAGAATGAGAAAAACGGGGAACATTGTTGGTGGTGCAAAGAAAACAATAATTGTTTAAGAATGTTTTAACCTACATTTTTACGAGTTTTTGTAAGTTGCGATATTGTAATGGCTCGAGGGCTTCTCAAATTGTATAAGGTTTCCAAGGAGATCGTTTAATCAGCATATTAATGGTTACTGTCTGAAGTTTCTCCCTCTATAGACTCTGAACTTTCAACATCACTTGCCCTTCCACTTCAGTCTTCAAAAAAACTGCCATGACCCCATCAGGCTCACCATCAGATTCTTCTGCACTCAGAGAAAAAGTAGATAGTAAATTTTAATACGCTCGCATTTAAATCGAAACTGGCAACATTTTATAACAGCCCTTTCCTTTTGAATATGAAATACTTTAAATCAATATGCGAACATTTTTACATTAATCTACTCATTCTGCTTGCAATTTGATTCAGCTTTGATTTTATTCTGAGTCAACTTTGTAATCAAATCCAAATTGATTTTCTGTTAAAAATAAATAGTTTATGGCTTCAATTTAAACGCGAAAAGGGCCTGCACTTAATTTTAAATATCCCATATATTTGATTCCAAATTGAATATCTTGAATTCAAAGGGATTGTTTGTTGATTTTATGTCGTTGTATGGAAGTGCGTATGTATGTTGCGAGTCTGCCAGTTATAATTGTCTTGCGTGACGTGCTGAAAATTATCATACCGTACATAGTGCAGTTTAAAAGTCGCATCCATGGTAAGTTGGACGCGAAGGATTTCCAAATCATAATTCGAGAAGTGAGTTGACGCACAATTATTATTTAGTTGTTCAATGGGAAAACATTTGTCTTAAGCCTGGTGTTCAACAATTTCCCATAATGTCGAGCAGTTCAGAATTGGCATCCGTGATAAGATTTGCAAATCGTGAAATGAATTGATAGGTATTTGTTAATCTAGCATTTCAATAGAAAACTAGGAAAACATTTCACAATTTCTAAACTTATCGGGAAATATATACTTGTATATACCCAATGAAAATGTGTCAAATGCACCAAGCAACAGTAAAGCTGATCAAAAGCTATAAATTTGCTGGAGGAATTCAATTTGATGGAATTATTTAGTGTCTTAAAAGGATAGTGCTTTTATTTTAACATTAAGTTTTTTAAATTAATTTTATTTTAGGCAAAAATGTCACGTATCGTTTTTTGCGTTACTTAAATGAAAGTAACATCAGAGACGCAACCGAAGATATTGGGTTAAGAGCGGAATTTAGAGAAATGCTTTTAGAGTGGAGGAAGAAAGAGGTAAGACTATCTTATTCAGCGATGAAATTTCTAGTAATCAATTAATTTTTTCCAGTACGGTATTGGCCATGAAACTGCGATCATATCGACAGTGAACGATTGGCGAGCAAGCTACTCAAGCACCAAAGATACAACACCACCATCCAGCATAACTGGAATAAGCAGTAAATTGGTAAGAAAAATTACATTCTTTCTTACTAAAGCTCTCTCCCACAAACACATTTTAACTCAGCTTCTATCGTGTCTGAAGCTGAGTTAAAATGTGCATGTGACGATGATGATGATGATACAAATTTTAACAATTTAACGCTGGCAAAATACAAATTTTATATAAATGTGATTAGCAAGCGGGCTTTAAAAGGAAAAGTTTAATAAAATTTACAAAATTATTAGCATTTGAACATATTTTTCATGTAACTTGTCGCTTTCTTTACCTAGATGTGCATGAAGTTAAGCCTCTACTTTTTAACTTTAACAAAATGTAAACTGTTCTGTAATATTCCTGTCAAAGTCAAAGTCAAAAGCGCTTTATTTAATACCAATCGTTATAAATTTTTAAAAGAACATAAAGCAAATTCCAAACAATAAAACTATAAAAAACTTAATGGCCCGAATGGCTCTCTAAATTTATACGTTATCAGTTAAACACATTTAATGAAAAAAAAGTACACTAGCAAATTTAAATTAATTAAGATTATTACACATTTTTTGATTCAATTGGAAAAAGGAGAAAAAACCAACCAGCATTATTCAAAAATTACTTATATTACTAACACCACAATGAACTTATATCCTATACCTAATATGTTACACACTAATTCTAAATAAGCTCAATAAAAAAAAAAAAATTAAAAAAAACCTTACCTTATATTGAAACCTTTACCTAATTTATAATACAAATAAACAACTCTAGATGTAGCAATAATGAGGTGAATCTAAAAAACTAAATAACGAGAAAAAGCATAAAAACAGAAAATAAACACGAATAATTTAGACATTGTCATTCAGCCACCAATACCTAGATTGCTCCATCTCAGCTCGACCAGCCTCAACGAACCTAGCAAATGAGTATCTCCATTCGAATTGTTGGTCTCGTGGACTCAAATTCGGAAGATATTTTATCTTCTTATCGGTGGCCCGTCTATATATGTGATATATGACTGGGACGCCGTCAGAATCAAAAACGTATCGATTCATGTCCAAATACACGAATGCTTCTGGAGGAATGAAGCCAGTAGCGAGGCAAGTCGCTATATACCCGTCTGTAGGGTGGAACGGCTGTGAAATCCAAGGGTTTTCACTTACAGTTACAGATCTTGCGATATGATTCCGAAGAAGTTTCAATATGAAGATATCGACTCTTGTCACTTGAGCGGTTTGATAAATTTTTCTATTCGATATATAGTGCTTCCAATCCGTCTCAGGCTTCCTGTACAAACCAGTACATGCACGAAGACATTTCCTTTCGAAAACGCTTAATCTTTCCATAGTACTAGCACTCTGGTTGTACCAGATCTGGCATCCATATGTCAAAACTGGCCTAACCAGGGTCTTGTAACAAATAACTTTGACTTTTTGATCAATGTATCTGGAATGAAAGAGTCGCCGAAAAGCCATGACTACCTTTAGTGCTTTACTGAGCATGATTTTCACATGTTCAGTACAGTACAGATACTGATCGAGATGAACACCGAGGTATTGAACACAGGATTTATGTGGAACCCGTTCTGAACTACCCTCACCAGCCATAATGTGGAAATCCTTCCAATTACCTTTCAGATCTTGACTGGCCTCCTGCAGCGTTGTCCGAAACAAAATTGTTTCGCACTTCTGCGCATTGATTTTCATTCGCCAATTGTCGGTGTAGAGCTACACATCATTAAACATTTTTTGAAGATTGCTCTGAACAATTGTAGCTTTTCGGTCTACCGTATAGATGATCAGATCATCAGCAAACGCTACCAATGATCGCGTGGGCGAGACATTAAAATTAAAGCTGTTCAATAGCTTGCGAATGAATATTGAGGAAAGCAGGGGCGCAGTAACTGTTCCTTGCTGTAGACCATTCAAGACCTTGAATTCGCGCATTGTTGTCAGATTTCCATCAGTTACAACAAATGATTTCCCGTATAACATATTACACATCATGGCGACAAGGTGTCTGGGGAACCTGTCCTGAAGAAGTTTGAAAACTAGTCCATCTAGCCACACCGTATCGAAGGCTTTTTCCATATCAATGAGACATGCTCCAACACATTCTTTGTTGTTTAGTTTCCAACAAATGTCTGAGGTTACTTTCGTTACTGCATGTGTGGTCGAATGCCTGGCACGAAAACCAAATTGGCAATTCGGCATCAACTCACATTTCTCAATGTGGGCGTTTAATGCTCTGTTGAGTATCACTTCAAATACCTTGCTGATGTTAGGCAGCAAGCCGATTGGGCGATAGCTTTTACGGCATGAAGATTCTTTTCCTTTCTTCAAGATCGGAAATACTTTGGCCCTTTTCCACTCATTTGGGAAATATGAATTGCTCAACATGTTGTTGAACAATATGCAATAATTCCTAATAGCAACCTCAGGCAAATGTCGGAGAACTATATTTGGAATACCGTCAGTACCACATGATTTTTTGTTGTTTATTCTGCGAAATATGAAACACAAGTCTTCATAGCTGACAAAATAATCAATAAGATTCATGGTCGGTATGAGGTCAGATGTTAACGTTTCATCGAAATGAAGAATTGATTGGCCGTTCAGGCTTGATTTGAAGTCGGAAACTTTTGCTCCAACGACCCCTGAAAATATTTCATTCCTTCTCTCTGGGTTTGGCAGATGAACCGATTCAAAATGTGTTCCAATCAGGGCAAGCTTCTGCAATCCATCACATATAATCCTGTTTCCATTTCTATCCGGAGTCGTACTATCAATTCCGATACCAGCCCTATCGAGAAGATTTATCTCATCACTAGTGACTTCAAGATTCGATACCTTCACTTGAGACTTCCTGCGGAATAAGCTATTCACTTTCGCAAAAACGCCATCTGGGTCCTGTGGGCTAATACCCCTCAGTTTTTCCGCCCATTGATTGCTGACCTCACTCCTGAAATATGACCGGATTAAGTTCCGGACATTCTTCAGATGTAACTTCAACAAAGCCAACGAGGGATGGTTGTAGTCCAAAAATCGTCGATGAATATTGTTGACGCGGGTGAGAAGAAGGCTTTTCAATCTTTCCAACCTTGTGATGGTTGGTGTTTCATATCCTTCCATATTGTTTCGATCTTTAATCTTGGGAACAACTTTCTCAATCGTTTCCAACGTCAGCTTCTCTAACTTCGACAAATAGACATCTATTTCATCGTCAGTAAGATTTCTGTTATTAGGAACCATTGAGCAAGCGTTGCCATCATCAGAAAGAGGACATTGCTTCTGGTACTCCCGATTAAACTTCTTTTGAAACTTTTCCCAGTCTGTTTTTCTGAAATTCAACCGATGGTTTTCATGTTGAACTGGAATGAGGAAGAAATCATCCCTTTGATGATTGATTTCCATTACGATCGCGTTATGGTCGCTATCGTAAGGACGCACCTGCAGTTTCCGTTGAGGACTATTAAAGCTGAATTCAAGTCTTGCGTCACCAATGCAGAGGTCCAAATATGAGTTTGTCCTAGGGTATGTTGGGAACTCCGACCCATAAAGGTTGCACCTGTATTCAATTTGGTTCTCTGTTATCCATGATTTCAGGAATACACCTCTTGGATTATTGGTGGCGTTTAGCTATGATGTATGCTTGGCATTCACGTCACCAGCAAGAATATAATAACTATGCAGCCTGTTCAATTCGAGTATTTCAAAGAAGGAATTGAGTTCCTCCTTGAACTTGAGAACATTTTGACCAGTTGCATAGGCAGAGATAACGAAGAGGTTATCCCCGCGTGGCAGTGAAATTTTGATGACGGACACTTCAAGAAATTCAAAGTTTTTGAATTCGACCTTTTCAATATTTTGGAAACAATAGGGTCTTCTAACCAATATCCCGGTGCCACCTCCCCCATCACCTATTACCCTACCGTTTCTTACGAATGCAAAATCTTTGAATTCCATGGAATGCCATGAATTGAGGTGGGTTTCAGTGAGAAGTATGATGTCAGGCTTTTGCTTAACAATAAATTCAAGGAGATAATCACGTCGATGTATAGCAACGATCGAGTTAACGTTGATCAATATGAGGCGAAGCCTATCTGTTACGGGAACCGCAGTCCAAATATTGCTCGGTTCGTGTTCCGTCGTTCCTCTCTGTGTACTGTAAATGACAACATACATACGAAAAGCTGCGAATTGTAATCAATGCATCTGTGGGCACGGTGTCGTATCATGGATTAGCAGAAGTGGGTGTGTATCCATACTCGTATTAAGTATCAAACATATACACACAAGACTTCGCAATCGAACGTACCGCCCAGCGGAACGAATTGGTTACATGCATTGCAAATCGAGTGAAAGCTTTAGCTTTGTGGTTGCACCAGTCACAGAGAGATGGCACTAAATACGTTAAACTGTTTTGTTGTTGAACTTTGATCTTTTTTGAAATGGTAAATTTTCTTCATTGTTTTAGTTGGTAAGCAATAAAGTCAGCATAATTATAGTATAAAAGAAACTTAAAGACACAAGACAATCGAGAAGTATTTCTCCATTCACTGGCTCAAGGCGTGCGCCCGAGCTTATTCTATCTCAAGGCACTTAGCCCGAGATAAGTGAATGGTGGGATACGTTCAACTGCGTACTCAAGGCATTAGCCCGAGTATCAGCGCCCCAAGGCAGTTACGCCCGGGGCCTGCAGTTGAACTAGTAATTGATTGATTTATCAATCTGACTGCGTACTCAAGGCATCAGCCCGAGTATTAGCGTCCCAAGGCTTTGTGCCCGGGGCTAGCAGTTGGATTATAATCAATCGATTCGCTAATATAACTGCGTGCTCAAGGCGTCAGCCCGAGCAACAGTTAAAGTCTTAATTAAATTGGTTTGTTTTTCTCTGGTAACAAAAATAATTAAAGAATATAATAATCGTGCGAATTAACTGCTCCATTAACACTCTAAATTCATAAATATGTAAATATAAAACCTCATTAACTAGTTCTTTAATAAATTAATCACTTCAGAAAATTTCATTCATTGATCGCTCCATAAATGCCCAACTTTATACGTCTCCGCGATAAATTAATTATCGAAAGAATTCCCTAGTAAATATGTTATTGAAATTAACATAGCAAACTGAACTTGTTATTATATGACCAAACAAAGAATAAAATAAAACTTAAAACATTAAACAAAAACACTCTTTTACTGATCTAGTTGGCGAGTATAAAGTAGCAGATAAGTATCATACAGGAATATCTCTCTGTCCCCGGGAGCCTTGATGTGTATATAGGATACACATCATATCAAGCTCCCAGCGCATGCCAGTAAACATAGGGTATACTGTTGATCCCGATCTCGAGGATGCGTGTAAAGTGGAAGCGTTGGAAATGGGTGGGCTGTTAAGCGGAAATATTACGTTAAAAATATCTTGCGAGAAAGAGTCGCAACAAAACTATCACTATATGTTGGGCAAAGGAGCATATAGTTTCGGCCTTCATTTAAGACCCTATATGTTCCGTCGAATTTCTCGCTAGTGAGTATATGTTCGGTTTGGCGTAACGCTGTCCCCGACTTTGCTGGAGGACAGTACAGTGCCGTGCGAGGTCACTTCATTAGCCGTTCATTAAAATTGTTGATATCTATCTCGAGAATACGTGTAATATGTAAGGGTGGGAAACGGGTGGGCTTTAAATTTTTTGCGTTAACCGCAGGGGTTTAAATAGTGAGTTATTTAGTAGTTAGCAGTTAGAATGCATGTATTGAGCAGAGAAACGTAGTGACTAGTGAAAGCGTGTCTGCAAACCATTTCAGTTCAACAGCGCAGAGGCTCCGATTGGTTGGTATATTGTCTTAATATTAAATGAATGTAGCGTGTCTGCCGACGGGCAGCTCAGAGGCTTTTGTTTGTTTCTATAGTGACTTACAACTAAAAATAGCGTGTCCGCTGACAACTAGGATCCACGGCTCATAGGCTATTGTCGGTTTCCTTACCGACTTGTAGTTAAGATTAGCGTGTCCACCGACAGCTTCGGCCGATGGCTCAGAGGCTATTATGCGTTTCTGTTGTGCCTTATAACTAAAAATAGCGTGTCCACTGACAACTAGGGGTAACGGCTCAGAGGCTATTGTCGGTTTCCTTACCGACTTGTAACTAAAAATAGCGTGTCCACCGACAGCTTCGGTCGACGGCTCAGAGGCTATCTTTTTTTTTACTTAGACTAAAGGCTGAGTGGCTGCCGACAGTTTTGTTTTGAAGGGACCACATTTGTGGCTGTCGACAGTGGGTTTTCGGGGAACCACTCAACTTGTTTTATTTATTTATGAAAGCTTGCCGGGATTTATCGGCTTGACTGCCACTAGTTTCCATTTATTGCTGCTAATACTATGAAATTGCAAATTGTGTGCTGAATTCATATTTTGTCATTCGTGGGGGGGAGAAAAAATGGGAATTGAAAGAAGTAATTGGTTTAAGGGTAAATTTGTTTGTATTGAGTTGGCCTATATTGTATTGAGCTGTAATAATTAAAACTCATTTGTTTCACAGTTCCTACACTTGGATTATTTCAGTGAAACTTGAAAATATTAAAGTTTCTTGTTTAGCATTTGTATTGAAAAATTGTCTCTTGTATCTAAATTTGATATTCATTTCACGCGGTTGGTTTACTTATTTGCACTTTGATTTAACTGCATTAAAAATTATTGTTCAAACGTCTATTCATTAATTTCATCTTCATTAAAGGCTCTCAAGAAATTATTCGAATGCTAGATCAATTTTAAAGATAAGACTTGAATATTCATGTGGGTGCGCGTTATTGTTATTATTATTGTTTCAGTTGTTTGAGCGATAAAAGATGTTATGTTGATATAACGATGGACACGAGTTTGTTTACTCGTTATTTATGTTTTCATTATGCTTGCTTGTGTTCGATGTTTACTTGTACTGTTGATTGTTTTGGATGTAAGTCAACTGAAACATTATCGATAAGTTGTGCGTTGTACGTTAAATTAAGTTTGAATCATTTGGAAGTTTATTTGATTGATTTTAAAATAGACTAGATTAGATTTTGGAATATAAAATTTTGGATATGAAAATTATATGCTTGTTATTTAAATGATGAATGAGATTGGTTTTTTGTTTTTAAATTTTAGGAAACTGATCCAGTTTCATTGACAATGTAAATAGCAATGATAACATACAGAGATTGAGTGGTTTCGGATATCGGCTGGGAGGAAAGACTTACATCCCATTTAATTTTACTACACAATGCGCTACATTGTGGTGTTTGCAAAACCGATATCCTACCGGCTGCGCCAAATTGTTGCACAACACCAGTACACCCTATGTATACTGGCATGCGCTGGGAGCTTGATATGATGTGTATCCTATATACACATCAAGGCTCCCGAGGAGAGAGAGAGATATTCCTGTATGATACTTATCTGCTACTTTATACTCGCCAACTAGATCAGTAAAAGAGTGTTTTTGTTTAATGTTTTAAGTTTTATTTTATTCTTTGTTTGTTCATATAATAACAAGTTCAGTTGGCTATATTAATTTTAATAACATATTTACTAGGGAATTCTTTCAATAATTAATTTATTGCAGAGACGTATAAAGTTGGGCATTTATGGAGCGATCAATGAATGAAATTTTCTGAAGTGATTAATTTATTAAAGAACTAGTTAATGAGGTTTTATATTTACATATTTATGAATTTAGAGTGTTAATGGAGCAGTTAATTCGCACGATTATTATATTCTTTAATTATTTTTGTTACCAGAGAAAAACAAACCAATTTAATTAAGACTTTAACTGTTGCTCGGGCTGACGCCTTGAGCACGCAGTTATATTAGCGAATCGATTGATTATAATCCAACTGCTAGCCCCGGGCACAAAGCCTTGGGACGCTAATACTCGGGCTGATGCCTTGAGTACGCAGTCAGATTGATAAATCAATCAATTACTAGTTCAACTGCAGGCCCCGGGCGTAACTGCCTTGGGGCGCTGATACTCGGGCTAATGCCTTGAGTACGCAGTTGAACGTATCCCACCATTCACTTATCTCGGGCTAAGTGCCTTGAGATAGAATAAGCTCGGGCGCACGCCTTGAGCCAGTGAATGGAGAAATACTTCTCGATTGTCTTGTGTCTTTAAGTTTCTTTTATACTATAATTATGCTGACTTTATTGCTTACCAACTAAAACAATGAAGAAAATTTACCATTTCAAAAAAGATCAAAGTTCAACAACAAAACAGTTTAACGTATTTAGTGCCATCTCTCTGTGACTGGTGCAACCACAAAGCTAAAGCTTTCACTCGATTTGCAATGCATGTAACCAATTCGTTCCGCTGGGCGGTACGTTCGATTGCGAAGTCTTGTGTGTATATGTTTGATACTTAATACGAGTATGGATACACACCCACTTCTGCTAATCCATGATACGACACCGTGCCCACAGATGCATTGATTACAATTCGCAGCTTTTCGTATGTATGTTGTCATTTACAGTACACAGAGAGGAACGACGGAACACGAACCGAGCAATATTTGGACTGCGGTTCCCGTAACATATCCATGGGAATATGACTGGATGCCAAGTTATTATTAGGTTTTTGAAAGACCTAAACGCTGAAAAGCAAAGTTAATTTTTGAATCTTGTTTGTCGATTCTCTCCGATAAAGAATTAAGTTGCTGGTAAATTTTGAGAAGCAGCTCATTATTGCCACTAACATTATTTACATTATTTCCAGCATTTTCTGCTGGTCCTCTAGCGGCGCGTGCAAATGATACTCCGGGCTTGACGAAGTTGGGAGGTATGATATTACGGTGTACTTGTATTTGCTTTGGAGCAAATTTAACTTTTGCATCTTGATATCGGGAGCATCCTCGATATGATGCTGGGTGACCAAAAACACCGCAGTTAACGCAGTATAATTTTTCTTTAGGCTCCGTCTGAGCCAATTCGCACTCACCGGGAGCATGAACGTCTTTGCATTTAATGCAACGATAGTGCATGGCACAATTGGCAGCCGAATGTCCAAATCTTTGACACCGGTAACACAGGTTGACTTCTCGTTTCTGGAGGCGCTCCCACCTCACCACTTTGGAATTCAAGTACCTCATTTGTTGAAGGGCACTTGGACTGCTCTTATTTGCAATTTGTACCAAGTAAAGTGGTAAATTCTTCCTTTCTATAGTCGACCTTCTTGTCGCAAAGGCTTTGACCGAAACAAAATCAATATCTGGTGCAGCCTCCTTGAGAACCTGAAGAAGATCGACCGTATCCTCTCCGCTGTCCAAACCCTTCAACAAGAAGGTCTGATTCTTTTCACTTTTTGGTGTATAAGTGAAGTGTGGAACCTCCCCAGAAATCAGCGCATCTTTTGCTGACTTAAAATCAACCAGTGATTTTGTCCTTATAGTTAATTTTTTGGCATTAACTCTTTTTATTTCAAAATTGGCCAGTTTATTTTCGGCTGCCAATAGCCGAACCATATATTTCCCGGTTTGTCCGAACACGTTGATTGGCGGAACTTTTTCTATCTTGTTCGAAGCTTTTTCAGAGGAACCAGCAGAACTGCGGGCTGGTTTTTTCTTCTTATTTTTGTTCTTTAAATATTCAATAAAATTAACGTCATTATCTTGATTAAAATTACCTCCGATGTTTTCTTCGATTTCCATATCTTCGGGTGATCCCTCCAGAGCTGCAAAATAGTTTTGGCTCTCCTTGTTGCCACCAACACTTGGAACTTCTTCTGGAATTGCTTGCTTTGTGCTTTTCTTCGGCTTTGTTACCTGTTGCCATTGATTTTGTTGCTGCGTCTTTTGAGGCTTCATCCCTTTCTTGAAGAGATCCTTGAGAGACTGTATCTCTTGTCTTAGTTCATCATTTTCTTTCTGCAATTTGGCCATTTGTAGATTGTCCGCTATTATTTGCAGCTTGCACCCTCCATCTGCGGAGTTTTCTTCGTTATGCTTTCTTTTGGTGATTGTTGCCAGTTTCGTATTTGTCGTTTCCCCAGGTTGTCCCAACGGTGGGAAGCCGTCGGGCTCCTCCATACCAGCGGCGAAATTTTCTTTGGTAATTTGTTTTTCGTTACCAATCGAAGTAAAAATATTCGATAGAAATTTCCTGAGTCGATTACTTCGACAATATAAAATTTTTTCCGATAAAAATTAACTTCGGACTAACGTTTTTTAAAAAATTAATTTTATTTTTGAAAACTTTTGACAGGAGCAATTTAAAAGACGTCTATACGCAAAGACTACTACGATCCATTCCTGTAATATTCCTGGACTAGACTTATCATGTTCCGTCATTTGTTTATGAAAGAATGTTAAAATTAGGCTGAAAATCGGCCTCTCATTTTCTTATGTTTTTGGGGAAAATTAAATATTTCATCAGCGCCCTATTGCTGTTAATTTTTAAGCAAGAAAACTGCGGTCTCAAGCTGATTTCTCCTAAGAAAAATCTGAACTCAACTGGACTTTTATGCAAAATTTTTTGTACTGTAACTTGGCAGTATTATGCCGTGAAGTGCTGTAAACAAAACAAGAGAAAAGTCAAAACTTTCATTTTCAATATAATAATAAAATTTGAAATTAAAAAACATTAAAATTTGCTAACAAGATTACCTGTAAACGCCAAAGTTATGGCTCATGGTATAAAGAATAACAAGGTATGCTCGCTCATGAAAAAAGCTTTTTATGTGACCTCACATGGATCGGAGCTTTCAGATAGAATGCATTTGTTAATGAATTTTATATGGATTTCAGGACTTGTTTGAAATAAAATCAGAGATTTCTCATAAAAATACATTTTTTTGCTTGATTTTTACCTTTGTAATTAATTTTATGCTCATACTAATATAAATAAATCTTCAAGTTCAAGGAATACATATGATAAATGCAATTGCTCTGCTTCGGTATAGGTGCGCATTTTTAGGGTTTTGTAAAATAATTTTACAAAACCCTACTAGTTTCGCGACCAGTCTGTCCGTCTGTCCGTCTGTCCGTCCGTCCGTCCGTCCGTCCGTCCGTCCGTCCGTCCGTCCGTCCGTCCGTCCGTCCGTCCGTCCGTGTGTCACAGCAGTTTTTCTCGGAAACTACTTAAGCTACAAACATGAAATTTAGTGTGCAGGTGTAAAGTGGTGATCTCTTCAAAGTTTAACTACAAAAAAAATTTATAAGGTATTTAAGGGGGGCCTCCCCATATAGGAGAGTGATCCCCCGAAAAAAAATTTCATTGAAGGTAGCCGATATGGGTATCAAATGAAAGGTCTTGATGAGAACTTTCCAAAACAGGTCTTAGTTTGGCAAAGTTTGCTTGGAGGGGCGCACAGGGAGGGGAAATACACGCAAAATTTGTGTCCCCCCCCCCTCGCGATTGGACACCTGTGATCCGAAAAATCTGAAAAAAATCAGAAATGTAGGCCTCGGTGAGTACAATAACAAAAAATACGTGAGAAGTCGGAATTCACTCAACTTTGTTAGTAATAGTATGATTTATCGATTTTATGTTTTCTTGAATAAAATCTTAACGGCACCCTTAAATTCAATGAAATTCAGTACGTAGATGTCTATTTACAAGATTGACCTATCTTAAAAGTTTCATATAGATTGAATCATATTTAGCGAAGTTATAGCGGTTTGAATTTTCCTGTATTACTATGGAAAAATATGCGCTGCATTTATTACTATGGCAACATATGGTTATGGAACAACATGCGCTTTTTACCGACTCAGACACTACAGTTTTGGTAGGATTTGCATGAAAATTTCAGGAATGATATGTGTCATGCATATCTTTGAGAATCGGTTCAGCTAGTGGTATCAGTAATCGTAAAACAAAATAGTGGCTGTTTTAAATGCGAAGATTGAATAATTTTGAGTTATTTTGCCCCAACTTCAACGTTTAAGGCGCATGCTTTGAACACTTGATTCAATTCAATGAATGACTGAAGATGAGTACCTACAATTAATGCTCATAAGTGAAACAAGTCAAGGAGGTGGGAGAGAGCACCTAGCAAAAGGGTTTTGTAACCATCCAAGGATTCGAAAAAATTGGCCATTAATCTATGATAACAGTACAGGAGAGTGGCCCCTGAAAAAAAATTCATCAAACGTAGCCGATATGAGTATGAAATAAAAGTTTTCATGGGAGCTTTTCAAAACAGTTGTTAAACTGTCAGTTTTTGCTTCAGTGGGGGCACAGGGGGGAAATACATGAAAAATGTGTTTCCTCCGTCGCGGATGGACATCTGAAATAATTATCAAGGGAGATATTTATGAGTATAACAATATCAAAGACCTCAAAAGTCGAAATTCATTGAACTTTGTTAAAAATAGTATGATCTTCGCATTTCATATTTTCTCCAATAAAATCGTCTTTGACATGTTTCTTGATTTGATTCGATCTGGTGACTACATTTTGTAAATTGGATACAAAACCCTTCTGACATGAGCGTAGGTCTGTTTACCCAACTTGTTAGTTAATAGTATGTTGAATATATTATTATCTGATCTGGTTAAGGTACACTTATAGCAAATATTTTAAATACATTAACTAGTTTTCTTCTCTGGAATATCATTACATTATCTTTAGTTATCCATACATTTCAATTTATTTATAAACAACAAAGTAAGTGATGCGTACAAATTAAGAAAAATGATTTTTTTTCAATTCTTGAATTGTGAGACAAACGTTTCATTCAATGTGACGTTTTTCAGCAAGCATAAACGATTTTCAGGGGATCGTTAATTTTAAAATTTTATTCAATTCAAATTCAAGGACAATCAACGAGACACGTAACGTTCTCATTGACAAATCCCATCGAATTTTAATCAATTCAAATATTGCAAGCATTAGTTGCAGGCAATTTTATTTTATGCAGATAATTCGGTTTTACTACATATTATAAATATCACATTGCTATCATGGAAATGTTTCCCTCACTTTTTTAAATTTTCCTTTATATTTAATTTTGCGCATGCCTAAATTCAGTTTGAGTCGAGAATATGTTTTACATCTATGAAACACTCCGTTGGCTTTACTATTAAGATCAATATCGGTAGATTAAGTTATTAAATTCTGAATATAGTGTTTTCCAATAAGAGGTGTTATTTTGAATAGATCTTGTGATTTAACACCTTGCGACTTCTTCCTTTGGGGCCACGTGAAAGAAAAGGTCTACGCCAATAGCCCAGTGTCGATTCAAGATCTCAAAGATGGAATTCGTGAGGCTATCGAGGACATGGGGAAGCCACTTTGCGATTTGGTTATGGAAAATTTCATGAAAAGGATATGGTACCGTAAGCGTGGTCGTCATTTGCTTGATGTTATTTTTCACTATTAACGGCATACCTTCTTCTTTATAATAAAATAAACATCCGATCATTTATATTAAAGAATGGCATTTTTCTTTTAATATTAAAAATAACACTTATTATTGGATTTCATTATGGAAAATTTCATGAAAAGGATATGGTCCTGCAAGCGTGGTCGTGGTGGTTATTTGCCTGATGTTATTTTTTAATATTAACGGCATACCTTTTTCTTTATAATGAAATAAACATCTGATCATTTATATTAAATAACCACATTTTTCTTTTAATTTCAAAATAACACCTCTTATTGGATTTGGTTATCGAAAATTTCATGAAAAGGATATGGTCCTGTAAGCGTGGTCGTGGTGGTTATTTGCCCGATGTTATTTTCTACTATTAACGGCATACCTTTTTCTTTATAATGAAATAAACATCCAATCATTTGTATTAAAAATGGTATTTTCCTTTTAATATTAAAATAACACCTTTTATTGGAAAAGAAATCAACATTTGCCGATCCAACCGATTCGATCCATGTGACGTCACAAAAGCTTTAAATGGCGATCCAGCTTTCGTGAGCGAGCATACCTTGTTATTCTTTATACCATGGTTATGGCTTATCTTTTGTTTTCTTTGTGTCACATGACAAGGCAATGCTTTTATATTAAGAACACGTATTTTTTCATAAAAAACAATTTATTTGCATAAAAAATGTCCAAAAACTGCAAAAAATGATGTTTTGCTTCATATGAAAGCATATTGTGGGTATATTGCGGCTCGACAATGACGAATATTTTTCATTTTTTAACAATCATGTTCCATTATAACACACGATGACTACAATTCCGAACAAGTATTGAAATTTTCCAACCTACTTTCTTTACGCCTATGAAGCTATATATATATAACACTTGTTCCATATTTGCTTTACAGAATTTGTCTCTTTTGATGGATGTAACATTAAAAGGAAGAAACCTTTTACAACATTACGCAGCCACAAACCGACTAGAGAACAATCCTCGTGATACTTTGATTGATATTACTATCGAAGGAACAAGTTGCTCCGATATTAAAATAAAGCCTTCAGAGTACTCAAGAACAGATAACATAAATTTTTCCAACAGAAGAAAACGTTAAAGTGGCAATAAGTCATTTGAATAAACATATATTTTTTTACTAAAAACGTACGGCATTTCTAGGAATATTTTTTATTTCCCGAAAAGGGAAACAAAATCCTCGTGGAAAATTATACTCCAAATATTCAAATACACGTACCAAACGAATCAGCTAGTCAAGACAAAACTGTGAGGAGGCAAAGAATGCTTCAAACTAAGAAGAAACTCAGGTACCAGAGTTTGACGAAACGATTGGCTCCGCTTTGAAAACAGCACTTAGCCGAGATTGTTCCGATTGGATGTTAGCTCGCGATAAATGAGTAAAAGCGTAAAGCTTACGGCAATGTGACATAAAAATACCAAGCAATGCTGATTTTAAAATCTTAGCCGAAATTAAGTGACTGCAGGGCACCCGGATTTGAATTATTTCAAAATGATTTGCAAACATTATATAAATTCGATTCTTTTATTGAAAGTCTTGATAAATGCTTTAAAAATTTTAAAATTTTTTCACTCCAAAACCCTATAACATGCTAACCTTCGTGAGTATTTATACAGAAATATTTTTAACAATATAAATAATGATTAAGATCTAAAGTCACCAAATATTATATCAATCTTATATGCAATGAACTCTATGTAAAATCTTGAAGTATTTAAAATAGTATTGTTGAATACGAATCGAAATCATTTAAAGTGAACTCAAGATTCTTAGCTTAACTTAAATAATAATTAATAAACAAGTTGGGTAGACAGACCTATGCTCATGTCAGAAGGGTTTTGAACTCAACTTACAAAATGCGAATAAAATCAAGAAACATGTCAAAAATCAAGAAACATGTCAAAGACGATTTTATTGGAGAAAATGTGATATTCGAGGAACATACTGTTATTGACAAAGTTCAACGAATTTTGACTTCTGAGGTATTTGTTATAGTTATACCCATAAATATCTCCATTGATCATTTTTTCAGATTTTTTAGATCACGAGTGTCCATTCGCGAGGGAGGAAACACATTTTTCATGTATTTCCCCCCTGTGCCCCCACTGAGGCAAAAACTGTCAGTTTAAGAACTGTTTTGAAAAGCTCTCATAGAGAACTTTCAGTTGATACCCATATCGGCTACCTTTCATGAAATTTTTTTTCCAGGGGCCACTCGTCTGTACTGTAATCATCAATTCATGGCCTATTTTTTCGAATCCTAGAATTGTTACAAAGCCCTTTTGCTAGGAGCTCTTTCCTGCCTCTTCGACTTATTTCAATTGTATGTACTCATCTTCTTGATACCTATCACTCCTGAAATTTCCATGCAAATTCTAGCAAAGCTGTAGTGTCTAAGTCGGTAAAAAGCGCATATGGCTCCATAGCCATATGTTTCCATAGTACTACAGGGCATATTGCTCCATAGTAATACAGGAAAATTCAAATCGCTAAAACTTCGGTAAATACTATTCGATCTTTATGAAACTTTCAGAAAAAAATCAATCTTATAAATAGTCATCTCTTGTCTAAATTTTATTGAGTTTAAAGGTACCGTTTAGATTTTATTCAAGAAACTACAAAATCGATAAATCATACTCTTACTAACAAAGTTGAGTAAATTTTGATTTCTCATGTATTTGTTGTTGTTGTACTCATGAAGGCCTACATTCATGATTTTTTTCAGATTTTTCGGATGGAAGGTGTCCAATCGCGAGGGGGGGGGGGTACGCGAAAAGTTCGTACATTTCCCCTTCCCCTGCCCCCCTCGGTACTCATATCACATTGAGACCTTTCCAATGACACCTCATTCGACTACTAATGGTGAAAATTTTTTTTTGAGGGGTCACCTCCCTATATGGGGAGACCCCCTTTAAACGCCTTTCAAAAAATGTTTCACCCTTGGACTTTCAATAGGTCACCACTTCTGACCTTTCTACAAAGTTTCATGGCTGTAGCCTCTATAGTTTCGGAGAAAAAGTGCTGTGACATACAGACGGACGGACGGACGGACAGACGGACACAGGTCGTGATTGCAATAGAGTTTTGTATTTTAGTACAAAACCCTAATAATGAATGCGGATATTTGTTTCAAATGTTCAAAAAAAAAAATATACAAGTAGTGAAGTCCTTACATGTCACTTGAAGTATGATCACTGAATTTCAAAACGGGGAAGCCTTAATTGTAAACAAGACAACTGTAATCAATTATTTACAAACTTAAAAGTGTTTACGTTCATTTGCATAGAGTGCATGCATTTTCCTATATGAAGCATCCTAATTTATCTCCTGCAAAAAATATGTTTGTAAAACTACACGTGAAATGGTAGAACTCAATTCCTTATCGAATTTGCAAATTGCCTCAATTATGTTGTTGATGATATTATTGCTGAGCTTCGCAGATCGGCAGTTAACTTATCTCTTAAATTATATACTAAAACTTTCATGCCGCGTAAAGAGATATCAGAAATTCAAATCATGATTACGGATTTATTGTCAACGGTCAGTAGCTCTTTAAGAGCTATTACTCTTTAAGAGCTATTACATCGGGGAAACTTGCAAACGAAATTGATTTTATTTTAGATTTCTGTAGAAATCCTTTGTCAATGAAAATTCCACTCTCGACTCAAAGCCTACAAATATTTAAGTAATGCCACTTCAGTTGCAATTGAAGTCCTTTTTAGGGTTTTGTACTAAAATACAAAACCCTATTGCAATCACGACCTGTGTCCGTGTGTCCGTCCGTCCGTCCGTCTGTATGTCACAGCACTTTTTCTCCGAAACTATAGAGGCTACAGCCATGAAATTTTGTGGAAAGGTCAGAAATGGTAACCTCTTGAAATTTCAAGGGTGGAAAAATTTTTCAAAGGGGTTAAAGGGGGGTCTCCCCGTATAGGGAGGTGAGCCCTCAAAAAAAATTTTTCACCATTGGTAGTCGAGTAGGGTGTCATTGGAAAGGTCTCAATGAGATCTTTTCAAAACAAGTCTTAAAATTGCCTTCCGAGTACCGAGGGGGGCAGGGGAAGGGGAAATGTACGAACTTTTCGCGTACCCCCCCCTCGCGATTGGAAACCTTCCATCCGAAAAATCTGAAAAAAATCATGAATGTAGGCCTTAATGAGTACAACAACAACAAATACATGAGAAGTCGAAATTCACTCAACTTTGTTAGTAATAGTATGATTTATCGATTTTATATATTCTTAAATAAAATCCAAACGGTACCCTTAAATTCAATAAAACTTAGCGAGCAGATGACTTTTTATAAGATTGATCTTTTCTGTAAGCTTCATAAAGATCGAATAGTATTTAATAAAGTTATAGCGATTTGAATTTTCCTGTATTACTATGGAACAATATGCCCTGTATTACTATAGGAACATATGGCTATGGAGCCATATGCGCTTTTTATCGATTTAGACACTACAGCTTTGCTACGATTTGCATGAAAATTTCAGGAATGATAGGTATCATGAAAATGAGTACATACAATTGAAACAAGTCGAAGAGGCAGGAGAGAGCTCCTAGCAAAAGGGCTTTGTAATCATTCTAGGATTCGAAAAAATAGGCCATGAATTGATGATTACAGTACAGAGGAGTGGGCCCTGAAAAAAATTTCATGAAAGGTAGCCGATATGAATATCAACTGAAAGTTCTCTATGAGAGCTTTTCAAAACAGTTCTTAAACTGACAGTTTTTGCTTCAGTGGGAGCACAGTGGGGAAAATACATGAAAAATGTGTTTCTAAAAAATCTGAAAAAATTATCAAGGGAGGTATCTATGGGTATAAGTAAAACAAATACCTCAGAATTTACAATTCTTCCAACTTTGTTAATAATAGTATGATCCTCGAATTTCACATTTTCTCCAATAAAATCGTCTTTGACATGTTTCTTGATTTTATTCGTTGCTGGTTACTGCATTTTGTTAGTTGAGTACAAAACCCTTCTGACATGAGCATAGGTCTTTCTACCCAACTTGTTTGAAACTGCCAGAGATTCTACGTCTAGCACTCGTTGCGTGTAGACGTGTTTTTAAACGCTCCTGTCATTAATTTTAAAAATTAATTAATTTTTCACAAAAGTCAGTTGAAAACATTTTTTTTTAATTGAAAACCATCACCGTCGAATTATTCGAGCATATATCGAGTACTTGAAATTCATTTCCTGAAGAAAAATCAAAAGTGGAAATACGTTCAAGGGAAGTCCCGGTCCGAGAACATTCCCTCTAGGAGCCCGATGGCTTCAGCCATCAACCAGAAGGTTCATGCCCATCGCCAATGATGACGGGCGAAAAAAACTAAAAAGAAGATACGACGATAAAGAAAAAAAACCAACAATCCTATCGGTAATCGAAATCGAGCAGCTGATCAAAGATAAAGAGAAAGCTGACAAAATTGTAAAAGAAAATTAAGAGCTCAAGCTTCGAGTCAAATCATTAGAAGCACTTGTTGGGACGTTAACATTCAACAAAGCCAAAGAAACCAAGAAAGGCCAATCAACAAATTAAAAACCGAAGATAAGAAAACCAAAAAGCCAAAGGATGAAGCTGATCAAGAGGTCCTCAGTGCAGGTGGCGCAAACGACAGCAGAAATTACTTTGCAGCGCTCACTGGACTTGAAGATAACATGAGCATTGAAGAGGATCCAGGTAAAACTTCTAAGTTAGATAATGAGTTCATAGAATACCTAAGAATTAAAAATCGGGAGAAAAAACCAAAAGTTTCGTCTGCTGGTCCGTCCGTTAAGATAAATGAAAAAAAAGAAAAAGTCCCACCAATCAATGTATTTGGGCAAACGGGTAAAGATATGGTTCTGCTTTTGACAACCGAAAATAAGCTAAAAGATTTTGAGATAAAAAGAGTCAATGCCGATAAATTGACAATAAGGGCTAAGTCGCTGGTTGATTTCCAGGCAACAAAAAGTGCGTTGAATTGTGGAGATGTTCCGCATTTTACATACATCCCCAAAAGTGAAAGAAACCAAACCTTTTTATTAAAGAGTCTGGAGTGTGGTGAGGACACAGTCGATCTCCTTCAGGTGCTCCAAGAAGTTGCACCAGAAATACAATTTATTTCCATTAAAAACTTTGCAACAAGGAGATCGATTGTGGAGCGCAAAAACTTGCCTCACTACTTAGTCCAGATTTCCAGCAAAAGTAATTCAAGTGCCCTGCAAAAAAAAACGGTACTTGAACTTCCGCGTGGTGAGGTGGGAACGCCTCCAAAAAAGTGAGGTCAACCAGTGCTACAGGTGTCAAAGATTCGGGCATTCGGCTGCCATCGGGCATTCGGCTGCCAATTGCGCCATGAAATATAGGTGTGTTAAATGCAAGGACATTCATGCTCCCGGCAAGTGCAAATTGGCTCAGGCGGAGCCAAAAGAAAAACTATATTGTGTGAACTGCGGTGCCTTTGGTCATCCAGCATCATATCGAGGATGCTCCCGGTATGAAGATGCAAAGGTTAAAGTCACTCCAAAACAAAATCAAGCACACCGCAGTGTGATACCTACCAACTTCGTCAAGCCCGAGGTGTCATTTGCACTTGCTACGAGAGGACCAGCAGACAATTTAAATAAAATACATAATGTAAGTGGCAATAATGAGCTGCTCCTTAAAATTTATCAGCAACTAAATTCCTTATCGGAGCGAATCGATAAACAAGATTCGAAAATTAACATTGTTTTTCAGTATTTAGGGCTTTCAAATGCCTCAAAATAAGTTGTCATCCAGCTACATTCCCACGGATAGGATTCGTCTCATCTCGATCAACGTCAACTCCATTGTTACTATACATCGGCGTGATTATCTCCTTGAATTCATGGCCAGACAAAAGCCTGACATCGTGCTTCTCACCGAAAGCCACCTCAGTTCATGGCACTCTATGAGATTCAACGATTTTGAGTTCGTAAGAAACGATAGGGGAACAGGTGATGGGGGAGGTGGCACCGGGATATTGGTTCGAAGACCCTATCGTTTCCAAATTATTGAAAAAGTCGAATTCAAAAGCTTTGAATCTCTTGAAGTGTCCGTTATCAAAATCTCAATGCCAGGTGGGGATAACCTCTTCATTATCTCTGCCTATGCAACTGGTGGAACTGTTCTCAAGCTCAAGGAGGAGCTCAATTCCTTGTTCGAAATGCTCGAATTCAACAGGTTGCATAACTATTATATTCTTGCTGGTGACCTGAACGCCAAGCATACATCATGGCTGAACGCCACCAATAATCCAAGAGGTGTATTCCTGAAATCGTGGATAACAGGGAGCCAAATTGAATACAGGTGCAATCTATATGGGTCGGAGTTCCCAACATACCCTAGGAGAAATTCATATTTGGACCTTTGCATTGCTGACGCAAGACTCGAATTCAACTTTAATAGTTTTCAACGGAAACTGCAGGTGCTTCCTTATGATAGCAGCCATAACGCAATCGTAATGGAAATCAATCATCACAGGGATGATTTCTTCCTCATTCCAGTTCAACATGAAAATCATCGGAAAAACAGACTGGGGAAAGTTTCAAAAGAAGTTTAATCGGAAGTACCAGAAGCAATGTCCCCCGTCTGATGGTGGCAACTCTTGCTCAATGGTTCCTAATGACAGGAATCTAACTAACGATGAAAAAGATGTCTATTTGTCGAAGTTAGAGAAGCTGACGTTGGAAACGATTGAGATAGTCGTTCCCAAGATTAAACATTGTAGCAATATGGAGGGATATGAAACACCAACCATCACAACGTTGAAAGGATTGAAAAGCCTTCTTCTCACACGCGTCAATAATATTTATTGGTGATTTTCGGACTACAAACATCCCTTGTTGGCTTTGTTGAAATTACACCTGAAGAATGTCCGGAACTTAATCCGGTCATACTTCAGGAGTGAGGTCACCCATCAATGGGCGGAAAAATTGAGGGGTTTTAGCCCACAGGACCCAGACGGCGTGTTCGCGAAAGTAAATAGCATATTTCGCAAGAAGTCTCGAGTGAAAGTATTGAATCTTGAAGTCACTAGTGATGAGATTAATGTTCTCGATAGGGCTGGTATCGAAATTGATAGTACGACTCCGGATGGAAATGGAAACAGGATTATTTGTGAAGGATTGGATAAACTTGCCCTGATTGGAACACATTTTGAATTGGTTTATCTACCAAACCCTGAGAGAGGGAACGAAATATTGTCAGAAGTCGTTAAAGCAAAAGTTTCCGACTTCAAATCAAGCCTGAATGGCCAATCAATTTTTCATTTCAATGAAACATTAACATCTGACCTGATACCGAGCTTGAATCTTTTTGATTATTTTGTCAGCTATGAAGACTTGTGTTTCATATTTTGCAGGATAAACAACAAGAAATCATGTGGTACTGATGGTATACTAAATGTAGTTCACCGACATTTGCCGGAGGTTGCTATTAGGAAGCAATTCATATTTCCCAAATGAGTGGAAAAAGGCTAAGGTATTTATTTCCGATCTTGAAGAAAGGAAAAAAATCTTCGTAACCGAAAATCTACCGCCCAATCGGCTTGCTGCCTAACATCAGCAAGGTGTTTGAAGTGATACTCAACAGAGCATTAAACGCCCACATTGAGAAATATGAGTTGATGCCGAATTGCCAATTTGGTTTTCGTGCCAGGCATTCGACCACACATGCAATAACGAAAGCAACCTCAGACATCTGTTGGAAACTAAATGATAGACAATGTGTTGGAGCATGTCTCATTGATATGGAGAAAGCCTTTGATACGGTGTAGTTAGATGGACTAGTTTTTAAACTCCTTCAGGACAAGTTCCCCAGACACCTTGTCGCCATGATGTGCAATATGTTATACGCGAAATCGTTTGTTGTAACTGATGGAAATCTGACAACAATGCGCGAATTCAAGGTCTTGAATGGTCTACAGCAAGGAACAGTTACTGCACCTCTGCTCTTCTCAATCTTCATTCGGAAACTTTTGAACGGCTTTGATTTCAACGTCTCACCAACGCGATCATTGGTAGCGTTTGCTGATGATCTGATCATCTATACGGCAGACTAAAAAGCTACAATAGTTCAGAGAAATCTCCAAAAAATGTTCAATGATGTGCAGCTGTACACTGACAATTGGCGCAGAAGTGTGAAACAATCTTGTTTCGGACAACGCTGCAGGGGGTCAGTCAAGACCTGAAACGTAATTGGAAAGATTTCCACATCATGGCTGGCGAAGGTAGTTTAGAACGAGTTCCACATAAATCCTGTGTTCGATACCTCGGTGTTTATCTCGATCAGTATCTGTACTATACTGAACATGTGAAAATCATGCTCAGTAAGGCACTAAAAGTAGTCATGGCTCTACGAAAACTCTTTGATTCCAAATACATTGATCAAAAAGTCAAAATTATCTGTTACAAGACACTGGTTGGACCAGTTTTGACATATGGATGTCAGATCTGGTACAACCAGAGTGCTAGTACTATGGAAAGATTAAGCGTTTTCGAAAGGAAATGTCTTCGTGCATGTACTGGTTTATACAGAATGCCTTAAACGGATTGAAAACATTATATATCGAATAGAAGAATTTATCAAACTGCTGAAGTGACGAGGGTCAATATCTTCATATTGAAGCTTCTTCGGAACCATATCGCAAGATCCGTGACTGTGAGTGAAAACCCTTGGATTTCACAGCCGTTTCACCCTACAGAGGGGTATATAGCGACTTGCCTAGCTACTGGCTTCATTCCTCCAGAAGCATTCGTGTATTTGGACATGAATCGATATGTTTTTGATTCTGACGGCGTCCCAGTCATATATCACATATATAGGACGGGCCACGGATAAGAAGATAAAATATCCTCCGAATTTGAGTTCACGAGACCAACGATTTCAATGGAGATACTCATTTGCTAGATTCGTTGAAGCTGATCGAATTGAGATCCAGGTATTGGTGGTCGAATGACAATGTCTAAATTATTTTTGTTTTTGTTTCAGTTTTGGTGTTTTTCGTTGTTTAGTTTTTCGATTTTCAGCTCATTATTGCTACATTTAGTGTTGTTGTTTATTTTTGTTAAAAATTAGTTATAGGTTAGGTATATATTATGTTTATTATATTAGGTTAGAGATAAGGTTAAACACTTAGGTTAGGAACATTGTTATAGAATTTTTTTAGTATAAGATAAAGTTTTTGATTTCATTTTATTAGAATTAAGTTAAAACATATTAGGTGTAGGTTCAAAGTTTCACTGTTGTGTTTAAATTATAAATAATTTTAAGATAGTGTTTTTTGGTTTTTTTATAATTTTTAAAAATATGTAATAACCTTAATTAATTGAATTCGCTATAGTTTTTTTGATGAAATGTGTTAATGATAACGTATAAGTTTAGAGAGCCATTTGGGCCATTAAGTTTTTTATTGTTATTGTTTGGAATTTGCTTTATATTCTTTTAAAATTTATAACGATTAGTATTAAATAAAGCGCTTTTGACTTTGACTTTGACTTTGAAACTGCCAAATGTTCTAGATGATATTATAAATAATCAGAAAGAGCTAGCCAAAGAAACGAACATTTGCAATCTAATTAATGGTGACTCCTTTAAAGAAAAAAAAAATACTTTCATTCCGATTTAGTAATACCTATAATTCCATGACTACCAAATTAATACTACTTTAAGAAGTCATACATCATCTATTTGTGCTTGCTATTATTCTTTTCCGACTTTGCATCAGTATTTACTTTCAAAACTCGATTTTATATTTCCTACTGCTTTTGTTTTGTCCAATAACTTGAAAATATGTGGAAATGAAAAAACGTTTCACCATTTGATTGAGGAACTCAAAAGTTTAGAAGATGGAGTTGATATTCAAACCTCTAATAGTACAATAAAATTGCATATCATCTTAGGGGCCGTAATAGGAGACAACTTAGGACTCAATGGTATGCTTGGCTATGTGCGATCTTTCAATTCAATTTTTTTTTGTCGAGTTTGCAAAAGATCAAAAGACCAAATAATAAGTGATAGTTTTGAGGCAGATGAATTTTTAAGAACCAAAGAGTCCTATCAGCAAGAAATTGTACACTCGAATATTTTGGAAATAGGCTTCCACAGCGAATGTATTTTCAACACACTAAAGACTTTACATGTAATGGACAATTTTTACTTCGATTTAACGCATGACGTTTTAGAAGGTGTTTGCATAAACACTGTTTGTATTGCATTTTTGCCTTTAACCAATGAAAAAACTATTACACTAGAAGTTATAAATAGTCGAAAAAAAATTTCCCATTATGGGGAAACAGAAGTAGGCGATTTGTCAGTTCCATTAAATCTAAAAAAAATCTGTTTCGGAACCTGCAGATGAGCCTCGGAATGGATTGGACTCACAGCAATGGCCTTGCAAACGAAAAAAGAACTATGGCATTGAATCCTGTAATATCAGATCACTCAATTACGCTGGCGCTGTTAAGGAGCTTTTACAACAGGCCAGTCAATATCAATTAAAAATACTGGCAGTCCAGGAAACGAATTGGACTGGAATCGACATTCAAGACATGAGATCGCACACAATATTCAAAAGTGGGAAGCCTACTGAAAAACAAGAATTTGGAGTGGCCTTCATTGTGGATAGGGAGAACGATTGTGTGCGATCCGTATTAAAGCGAAATTCTTTAAAACTTGGCTGATGAATATTCACACCCCAACCGAAGAAAAGGATGAAGAAACAAAGGAAATGTTTTGCAATCACCTGGAAAGACTGGTCGACCTATTGCCAACAAACGACACAAAAAATTCTGGGTGATTTCAACGCTAAGGTTGGCAATGAGCTATCTCATCGGGGAACGACTGGAGGATTTAGCCTCCACGATGAAACAAATGACAATGGCCTGTGCCCGATTGACTTTGCAGAAATCTAGTCATACGTTCGACTTGCTTCCCACATCGACACATTCATAAAATGACCTGCATATCACCGGATGGCAACACACAAGACCAGGTCGAACATGTTCTGATCCAACTACGTTGGATCTCGAGCCTACTTGACATACGTACGCACCAAGGAGACAATTGTAACTCAGATCATTACTTGATCAAATTAACCTATCGATGTCGTATGTCAAAGGCATATTCGGCGAAGACCAGCCCGCTGCAAAAATTTGACATCGAAAGGCTCCAAACAGCGTCTGTGGCCGGAAATTTCACAGAGACTCTCGACAACCAGCTGGCTTCCGTCTTATCAGACGCAACGTTAAAGATGAGCAACGAGCTCTGGATGGAAGTGAAAGCGGTTATCAGAACCATGGCTGAACAGACGATCGGACATCAAGCCTGGCACAAGAGGAATGATTGGTTTGATGATGAGTGCAAGAATGCATTAGATAAAAAGAATCAAGCGTACACAAAATATGTATGTTGGTAGGAAAACCAGGACAAAGAGAGAACACTATGAATATCTCACAAGAGTAGCGAATAAGATAATGACAATTAAGAAAAGAAAATACTATGACGATCAATTGAGAAGTATAGATGTAAGTTTAGCGAGCAACAACAAAAGACAAGCATACAAAGTTACGGAAAGCCTGAAACGTAGTTACCATTCCAAACCTCGCTCTGTCGTGATGACATCGGCGATATCATCGCTGATAAAACCAAGATTAAGGAAAGATGGGCATCATATATCAAGAACCTCCTTAATCCTCCACACAGCTCAAGAGTATTGGAGCCTATAGATGTCTGCAAAGAACGTCCATTGGCTGCACCAACTCTGGATGAAGTTTGTGCCACCATTAAAGCCCAAAAGAATAATAAAGTGCCGTGCATCGATGAGATTCCAGTGAAGTTCGTCAAATATGGTGATGGTAGTGTTCTTCAAGCTATTCACAAAGCCATCCAGCACATTTGGCAACAAGAACATATGCCAAAAGAGTGGAGCCAATTAATTATATTCCCTATCCACAAAAAAGGTGACAAGCTACAGCGCGATAATTACAAAGGCGTATCACTACTTTGTACGGCGTACAAAATATTTTCAAATATCTTAGGAAATAAAATCGGATCATACACCAACAGTTTTATTGGGAAGAATCAAGGTAGTTTTAGAGCAGGCAGATTGACGATAAACAAATTGTTTACAGTCAAGCAGGTACTTGAAAAGTGCTGGGAGTTCAACATAGACGTACACGAAATTTTCATTGACCTCCAGCAAGCATACGACAGTATTGATCGTAACGTACTATACCAAATAATGATTTGCTTTGGCATCCCAGCCAAATCAGACTGTCTTAATAAAATGACAATGACGTCGACGACCTTCCAAGTCCGCTTCAATAACCAACTTACCGATGCCTTTGACACAAATATTGGACTAAAGCAGGGCTGGCCCCATTGCTATTTAATTTGGCTCTAGAGTACGTCATAAGGAAGCTACCTATCGATACGCGAGGTACATTACTATTCAAGTCGAGCCAAGTAGTAGTCTATGCGGACGACATAAACATTTTGTCACGGTCGTTAACTACAAGTATCAAAGAACTCTTCCTAAAACTCGACAGCGAAGCAAAACTAGTGGGGCTACAAATCAATGAAAATAAAACAAAGCACATGATGCAGTCGAAGAAAAATACCTCAAGTACACAAAATATCACACTTGGCGAATATGGTATCGAAAATGTTAGCAAATTTGTGTATTTAGGCGCCAAAATAACGAAAACGGTCAATGGAAGTGACGAAATACGCCGAAGAATGCAACTCGCAAATAAGATATTTTATTCAGTTTTGACGATCTTGATGACCAGTGTGTTCATATAAGGACATTAAATATAAAACGAAATATTATTTAAGTATTATGAGGGTAACATTTAAACTATTGAAAATAACCGAATTTCTGTTTGAAAAAGAAACCTTATTTATATTATGTTATCAAATAAAAATTATAGGTTTCAATAAACACCCTCACTCTTACGAAGTAGGATAGAGATATAATAACATTATTCGTAAAGAAATCCCATCGTTTACAAGTCCTCCTCTACATTTATACCCGATAAGCACGGGTAAAATATACGTTAAAAATAAATTTTTATAAAATTATACTAAATTACATGGAACACGTTAGATATCAATGCTGCTATAAATATTTGTGTGCACTTATCAACCCAACGATACAGACTTTTTTCTTAATGGTCAATAATTTCTAAGTCTTAACCCGGACTATTCTGAATTTAATTTTTTATTAAGACATTTATAAAATAAATCTAATTATCTACGATTAGTAAATATGTTTACTTATCATTGATCTATAGTATGTACTTATTTGAACTTAATAAATATCAAAAGATGAATAAAAACTACATAGTGTTCACTTGTTCCCATTTTAATTAAAAAATATTGTTCATTATTATAGGGATGATTTATGTATTCAGAAAATAATTTAGTAATAAATAAGTGCATTGATCGCATAGCTAAATTTTAAGCAGTTTAAATTGATGTAGAAAATATTGAAATTGAATACTGTAAATGCATGAAATTTAAAGGCAGTAAGCCTAATTTGATGTGGAACGGTATTCAAATCAAACTTGGGAGGCAGCATTTGATTTCAATGCTAGTATCTGTGAGTGTGAATTTATTGGAATAGGTAGCACTTCACAAAATTCATTTTGATTTAATTTAATTTAGCATTTCCTACATATTAAAGTTTTTATTAAAGTAGTACGCATTTGATTTGAAAATGTTTGGCCTTTGAAGCCAAATCATAAAGAAAATCCTTCAATTTCAAGTTATTTTATTTGATTTTACATTGTTTTTTCCTCTTAGTGTGTCAAAGATGTTCCATTTCAAGGTAATTTATTTATCAACGTAAGCTGGGATGAGTTTGTGGCACAATTTGACAAAATAGAATGTGATACATATAACAAAAAAAAGTAATTCGGATAGATAGCAAGGCTCTTTGGCTTTGCTTTTAGTAATTTTTCAATGTTTCGCCCTCTAATAGTGGCCATGAAGAATGTTTTTCTGTGCCACAATTTCAACACAACTCATGGGGTAAGCTTGTGCTATCTTAGTGTTTTATGGATCATAAGTAAGGTGGCGTAATCAAAACTTAATATAATTAATCTTTGATCCTGTAATTACAAATGAAATATCATCGCTAAGTCCATCAGTAAACCATTTATTTGTACAAAATATAAAGAAAAACAATTTTTTTTCTTCAAAATAGTTAAAATTATAAACAGCCTTCCAATCACGATAACAAACGATATTAGCAAATTAAGAACTCCACTTTCGTAATCCAGCTACGTTGAAAACATCTCTCCTTGATATTCGAATGGGTTTGTCAATGATTTTTTGATGTTGCTGTTGAAATACCAAATTAAGTTCGTTTGAGCAGGTCACTTTCAAAAAGTCCTACTTTTGACCACAGCCAATATTAAAGCTGTATCGTCTTCTACAGTCTTTACTTCACCTGGGTAAACTAAGTTATCATAACTAACAGCCACGTTATCACCAACATTGACTTTAGTTATGTTATGTGGGTCTGTAGGGTTTGAATTTTCGTTGGGTCGCATATCAATGTCCGAACTTTTGTCTAATCGTGGAGGTGAGTGGAGACTTTCATCGCTCTGTATATTGCGCTTTCACTTTCGCTGACAGATGTATCTGGAAATCTCACAGCTGGAGCTGAAGGAGGTGTCGATCGGTTTTGGTAAACTTCCCCTGTCAAAGTTGATGGCCGCACAGAATTATCGTTAAGGGGGTTTATACCATCAAATGTGATACTTTTTCTCGCTGGGGCATTGACTTTTCTTCTTATAATAGTTCTTGTCGATGTTATTTCTAGCCACTTTGAAGTGAAACTTTGAATAAAGCAATCTTCAATCAATTTTCTGATGGTAGGCAGAGATTTGATGACTTTCATAGGGAGTCTATTCAAATTTTCTTGTTAATTTAATGGACAAATCCCAAATTAACGAAATCCAAATTTTAGGTTGTTTGATGACTTTTCTTGTAGACTAATCGTCAGTTCTTTCAGTTCTTGCGGTAGTGATAAGCATCGACTGTTGCACACTTTCTCATTCCAAGTACATTTTGCCATGCTATTTTCATTAATCAAAAATATGCAACATCTAGAGATTGCAGGAGGTGAGTTGCTTTTGGAGGTAGAGCTGCTAAGCTGTATCACTTCAGTGTTTATGGGAGAGCTGAGATTGTCATCTATTATCAGTCCCACTAACTATTTTAGAATTGGCAGCAATCAATTTTTAAATCAGTCTTCAAAACATCGGAGATCAAACGAATTAAATTTGGTGCTTTTATAGCGAGCTATTTTAGGACCATTTTCTACCCAACTTTTCCATATTCTCTTCGAAGTTCTGGATATTTCCTGCATCCACGATATCTTGTTTGAAATTGTCGAAAAAGCCATTTATTATTTCTTGGTCGATGGTAGTTCAACCATGAGTAATATTTCTGGACACTCGATTGAAAACTTATGCCTCATGTCTTTTGAGAAAAGAAAATGCCCACTCATGTCCTGGCAGGCTATGCCTGAACGTTCTTACTCTCCTACCCTGCCTTTGTAAGTAAGATTTTACAAAAATGCTGAGTTCAAGTACACCACCCGAAGATGATGATAGAACTACAATGTACTACAGGCAACGAAAGCTGAGTCCCAGTTGTCTGTGAAAACCGTTGAGCCTCCAGTGTTTTTAAGGTGTAATTTCTTTAGCTTATTTGTAAGTATATTGCTGTGAACTCCTTACTTCATTCGAACTCCTTCCTAAATCCGCTCTAGAGTTTGTGGCTGGTCATTTTTATATGGCCTTGTCCCAGGTTTGCGAACGTACTGACGAGCAGCCGCCTAGGCAAACTGCTCGAAATACATTCCTTGGCGATAATACCATGTTGTTTTTGCTACCTAAAAAAATCCTTGCACAAACACAAAAATCCTTGCACAAAAGAATAAAAAAAATTTTGATACTAAAACGTTAAATAAAATATTACAATTAAAATTTGATGATGACAACCCCCTGCGTAACGCAATTTAGAAATGAATTGCGTTCTTATCTCATCGGGGAGAATCCATCGTTGTCGGCAAGCAGAGGGCTCACCAAGGAAACTACCGCTGATGGCAAGCAGAGGGCTTGCCAATGAAACCACCATTAATAGCATACGGAGAGTCGCATCGGAAGGGCTTTTGGGAAAACGTCGAGTGAGGCTCGTCTGGCGCATAAAGCGGAATTGGCTGTTTCTTTAGCAGAACCCTTCAATCAAGAATTCTTTCTTTTTTTCGTAGAAAAATTGAATAAGTCGAAAATTTGTGTGATAAAACTAATTAAAGCAACATCCGAAAGTTAGGCGCCTTTTGTCTCGGTTGATTGAAGTCCCAAAAAACGCAAGAGCGATTCGACTACTAACAATTTTCTTTTATGTTCATGCGATTTTTAGTGCTCGTTGTCGAACCCACGGCATCAAGTCGTCTCGCCCCCCCCCCCCTCCCCCCCCTTCATTTCAGAACTCAAGGGTGAGTACAATTAAATGACTGGGTGATCCGCTTTAATTTATTTTTCGTTTCTGGTTTATGAATGACATTTTGATGAAATAATCTTTTTAGGGGTTTTGTAAAATAATTTTACAAAACCCTACTAAAATCACGCCTGTCTGTCCGTCCGCCCTTGTGTCACACCACTTTTTCTCGCAAACTGTATAAGCTACAAACATAATATTTTGTGTACAGGTGTAAAGTGGTGCCGCCTTCAAAGTAACACTGCAAAAAAAATTTCAAGGAGCTTAAGGGGGGTGTCCGCATATAGGGGAGTGGCCTCTGAAACAAAAATTTCTTCGAAGGTAGCCGATATGGGTATCAAATGGAAGTTTGATGAAAACCTAATAATAATCACGGAAATCATAGCCCTTAGAAATTTCTCCAATTACAACAACAATAACACACAATGTGAATCCAACACTGCAGTTTTCATTTGAACTTCTTGAAATTTTCAAATAAGATGATTTTTGTTAGTTTGCAACAAAATAGCGACCGTTGAAAGTAGAGAAGCAATGGATTTTCTTATAAACGTGGAGATCTCTTTGACGTGTTTCTTGCTTTTATTCGTTGCTGGTGATTGCACTTTGTACGTTGGGTACAAAATTTATTTTACTAACTTTTGGAACTTAGCAGGCAAAAATTTTAACATGTGCTTCCTTGTCTCGGCCATAAATATTTATGAGTTGATAACTATAAATGTCTTGTCTTTATCAGTAGAAAAAAACATTGTGCATTATTTACAAAACTTTTTATTTTTTTTTATTTTTCAACTCGTTGCACCGAAAAGGGAATTTTCCAATGTTTGTTCAAAAGCACAGAAAGAAAATCGAAATGAGGAGTTATTTCATTTGGTAATGTTGGGGTAAGATACATTTGGTGTAACACAGCAATCTTTACTTTGAAATGTTCTTGGCTTATGGATGTACACTTTTTCTTTAAATATCCCCAGAGAAAGAAGTTCAATGGTGTCAAATCACATGATCGTGGCGGCCAATTAACATCGATAAAATGTGAGACAACACGCGCGAAAGAACCGTTGTTTTGTTGGTTGTGTGGCAAGTGGCACTATCCTGTTGGAACTACATATCGTCCAGGACTATAAGCTCAATTTCTCGTGGACACCATTCAAGGTAACTGCTTGGCCGTCCTCACTTTCAAAGAAATACGGCCTGATGACGCCACTGGCCCATAAACCCCACAAAAGAGTCACTCTTTTCAACAATCACTCGTGGATTTTTATTTGCCCAAAATGCGGCAATTCTGCTTGTTAACGAGTCAACTGAATGTGTGCCTCGTCGCTAAAAATGATTTTCTTTGTAAAGTCACCATTCCCTTCTGTCTGTTTAACTAACCATTCGTCGTATAGCCAATGCTTCAAATCGTCAGTAGACTTCAGTTTTTAAGTCGTTTGAACCTTGTAAGCGTGTTAATTCAAATCTTTATTCAAAATTTTCATCAGTGATGCTTGTGAGATGTTCTATTGTTGGGCATGACGACGAGTCGAGGTTGGCGGCTCTTCTGTAACACTATCGTGAACAACAGCAATGTTTTCCGCAAAACGACCTGGGCGAGCATGGACAGGTGATGTCACCTTTCCTATAGACCAGGTTTGCTGAAATTTTTGCATGATTCTCCCTATTGTGGACACATTTGGTCGATTATGCACCCTTTACAACAATAAGCAACGATAGCAAAGAAGCTTTGGCATACTACGTTGCAAGCAAATCAACAAGTTTTAGTTATAAGTAGACGTCAAAGTGGAGTATCAAGGCAAGGCATAAGGTATTTCTACCTTTATTTGGCATTAGAAGTGCAAAAACGGCTTGCTATTAATCTGAACAAGACATTTTTGTAAATTAGGAGCGCGCTGGAATCAAGTTTTAAACGATTTTAGACAAAACTGCTGAACGTTTAGTCACAGCTTAGCAAGTTGTTTTCGTCAATTTGCTACCAGTTCATTCCTCTTTAAGTTTCACTAGCAAATGGTGCTGTGATGGAAGTTCCGGTCAAAGTACATTTAAACAAAAATTCACCGACTTAAAAATTTATAAATTTTTGTTTGCCTTTTCATTCGTTCCTCTAGATTTAACGGATGAAAGGGGCAATATTCTTTGGCAAAATTCCTCGTCTATCATCCACAACGTTTTGTCGGCCAATGAAGTTTTTGTTCAGCAAAGAAACTAAAAAGGTCACGAAATATGAAACAAATAAAGCCTCCGAAGAAATTAATAGTTTATTGCCGAGTTTGTGCAAAGTTATGGGATATTAGGTTTATATTGAACATAAAATGATTTTTAAGCATTGTTTGAAGCTGGCTCATCCCTGAAGACCAGAGACTTCAGGTAACCCCAAAGAAAATAATCTAAAGGTATGATATCACATGATCTAGGTGACCTATTTACTGTTCCAAAACGTGAAATCAGTTTCTCACCAAAATGATTTCTCAATAAGTCCGTTGTTTCTCTTGCTACACAAAAAACATTTCTTACCGAGTGCCGGATTTTGTAATATAGCTGAACAATTTCGATAAGTTGCTGTGGTGTTAGACCCTCCATGATGATTTTTCAAACAGGAGAGAATAAAAATTACCTTACAGGTTGGCAGGAGTCACGCGTTATCTGTCAAAAAAAGCCTATTGAAAATCCATCCTCACAATCATTTGTGGGGGATTGTTATAAAGGGTGATTCACCCTTTATAACAATCCCCCACAAATGATTAATAGCGCAACCTCACTTTTGGCATTTCAGAAAAGACAAAGAGATCATTAAATGGACTCAGCTTGATGCGTGGACCTGAAGATTTTTTCCAGCTCAGCATTATAGGGCACTTTTGGCTCTATTGGTGAGATTCTTGAAGAGACAGTAACGTAGAATTTAGGTAAAATTTCCCTGTTGCGGGGAGCTTCTTGTATATATATATATATATATATATATATATATATATATATATATATATATATATATATATGTATATATATATATATATATATATATATATATATATATATATATATATATATATATATATATATATATATATTCACCATTTTTATAGTAAATTTTGATAATTTCAATGCATTGTTGAAGCATGTATTGTTCAATTTTTATAAATGGCGTAGTTGTTACTTGTCAAATGTTAAAAATGACAGCTTCAAAAGTGACATCTATCGGATTAGCGGGCAATTCAAAATAACACCCCTTATTGGAAAACCCGTTAGTTACGTCTATTTTGACATGGATGCTGTTAAAAATTTAAGTTTCGCTAGTTTGTGGGGCAGTTTATTGTGACCCAGGCTCAAAGGATCTAGAAACAATAAGATGGAATATTATAATTGCTAATTTTTTAAGTATTCTAGCAAAGAATGAATAAATAAAATGATTTCTATATATAAATATAAGAAAAGCCTTTGCTTAAACATCATGTGGGCTCCGTTCATATCTCCTATTGCTACCTAAGTAGTTATACGAGATCATCACATACAGAAAGTGAATAGATTCCAAAGATTAATGTTACATTTTCGTCGCAAGAATAGATTAAGTCATACTTAAGGTGTAAAATTTTAGCAAATAAAAATCTTATCATATGCTTTGAGATTTTACAAATTATATTAATTGTCACGATTTGTTTCGCAATAAATTTAATAGAAATCACTGTATTTTTTAATAGTTTAATACATCAAATTTTTTACACAAATCTAACCTATCAGTTTTAATTTGCATGAAAATATCCAAATATAGAATTTTGTGAATACAAACGAGAGTGAACCAAGAATTTTGTAAATGGCAAAGGAAAATATAGTTTTCTAGAGCTTACCTTCTTGCGCAACCAAGAGGTCTGTTTCATATGTTACCTTACCGTTACTTGGACATAAGGATTGAGTCCAACGTTGACTGCATTTCCTTAATATTTTCTCTTCAAGCTGTACGTTCAATGGACAACATTTCAGTTTGACCTAGGCTTGAAGACCCAGAATGTGAACATGATACTGAAACCACAAAACATACAATTCCAAACACATACTTTGAATAGTCCAACATGGAATATAGGAAATAAAGCAAGGAATCAAAGTGATTTCCATAATCGATCGCATCCTGAAATAGTTTAGAGGAGCCTGAAATTAGCTTGTGTAGTTCTGGCACGAACCATTTGTTCCCAGTTGACGTAGAAAGTGAGGGAAGGGAATTTCACTAAATAGGGTATTTGCTTTCTTTACAGCACCATTTGAATGTTCGCAATCACACTGGTGTTTCCCGTTTTAAAGGATATGAATATAAAGAGGAATTTATAGTAGGATGTGGCATATCAGCAGAATATTTGATTTAAAGCTGAATGATTTTTGCATGGTTTTAAAGTCTTCTACAATTGTTTCAATTTTAGGCAGTGTTGTGATAATGGAATGGAAATTCGGGTTACATTGATTAAGAAGGCAAACAAAGAGGAATGTTGAGTATTTAATGAGCGTTAAGTTGCATAAATAATTTTTTAAATTACATATTCAATAAAATTGACGCAATTCCTACCTACCTTCGCACACCCTGTATGAATGTGATAAAACTTGCTGCAATACGGTTAAAATTGCTTGTCTAATTTTACTTTAAAAATCATACTTATAGGTTAAGTTTGTTTCTTTTCGGGCACTCACTTTTTATAATAGTGCTAGTACATAGCTAGCATGATCAAGTTATATTAACCTTCGGCATACAAAGTGAGGTTATTTCAACCCCAAGACTTTTAAAATGTGTCGAATTTTATGTACAATTCAACCAAATGTTTTGAATTTTACACTAGCTGGAGGTTGAATATTGGTGCATCAATTGGCAGTGCTAAATAAGTACTGCTAGCAATGTTGCGGTTTGGCACTCGCAATAATTAGGGCAAAAAAGTGTCATTAGAGTCGGATACTAAGGCAGTTAATTTGTTACATTCTTCACCCTCGGTACGTCTATTATCCTTTTTATATTTCTTTGTATTTTTCAAAAAGGTTTTCATGTACAGTGCAACGTGATATCCCTTTTTATGGCTTTATGAGGATGTTTGTATCTCAAAGGTCATGTAAAGATCCGGGCTAAAGGTTACATGAATTAGTTTATAGTACCCAGGATTTTAACAGACAGAGTATTTTGTAATGTTTATAAAGAAATATTTAGGGAATAAAAAAGCCTACAATGTAACAAGTTATGGATTCGGTGAAATTATTCAGTAAGTTTTTGAGCTTGAGCAAAGGATTTCAAAGTATTATTTGAAAAACGTATTTTTTGTTAAAATTTAAAACAATTTTAGTGAAAGGTATGTGTCGATTTATGTGTTGACCCATTAGTTGCACTATTATCGTCATTTTTTGATATTACTTTATTACAATCAAAACTACATTATATTAAAAAATCCCCGTTGGCAGCACCAGCCGGAAAGGTAAATTTCTCGTATGTAGCGTAAAGTTTCGAAAAAGAATTTGGCTTGCCTACTACTAAACTTCTTTCTGCAATTTTCGTAGTACCTCATGGGTATTTATTCACATAAAAAAAATCTGGCCAAGTTCGTTTTTAGAGACCTTTTATCGGGGTGCAAATATTTTGCTAATTAAATTGAGTTGCACGCGTATGGATTACATATTGAAAATCGGCGGATCATAAATTGTTGTAAACATATAAATACCGGTTTCGCCCTTCTCGCATTTGCTGTTTACACAGTTCACAGTGGTAACCACACAAAGGCTTAAATAGGTCGAATAGTTAATTTCAAAAGATTTCCATAAAAGTTTAATCAGCACTTGCATTGCCATTAATATATACATTTTCAATTTTTTTCTGAACTATGAGGGCCGTCATTTCGATTTTTATTGAAATCGGCTGCTAAAAATATTAAGCTGTAAATTTTCGACTTTTTAATTTGTCATTCGATTTGCATAATTAAATTAAAAAATTAACTTGCCTTAATAACTTATAATTTCAAGTTTCAACGGAATCTGTTGAGAATCTTGGCTGCTAGAGGGCTACAGAAATAAAAAAAAATGTATGCCAACCCCTGTACGGGGAGACCCGCCTGTATGGGGAGACCCCCCGTAAATACCTTAAAATATTTTCTTGCACTACAAATTTCAAGAGGCACCACTTTTGACCTACGTAGAAAATTTCCTCATTCTAGCTCATGTGGTTTGCGAGAAAACTTGTTATGATGCTCGAACAAACGGGTGGACGGACGGACAGACAGACAAGTTGCGATTTTATAATTTTTTAGGGTATTGTTAAAAATATTTTACAATATCTTAAAAATGATCTGGTTTATAAGTTCTTTCAAGTAAAGTCATTTAAAACGATTCCATGAAAAATATTCATTATTTCAGTTGGCACTAAAATAACGAATTACGCTTGCCTTCAGACCTTTGGGGGCCGCCATTTTGAATGCATGCATTTGATTTTGGATTATTTTAAATCTTTGTATGCTAGGACCTCATCAATCAATGTACTATCTCGTTCAAATAGGAGTTTCACTCTAGACAGGGCAAAATAATTCAATTTTTGAAGAAAATGGCAGCTAAAAATATTAGGCTTTAAATTTTCGACTTTTTTATTTTTCATTCAATTTTAATAATTTCCTGCGAAATACAAGAACGTAGTACAGAGATTCATAATCTCAAGTTTCATCAAAATCCGTTGGAAAATGTGACCGCTAGAGGGCCAACATATGAAAAAAACGCATATTTAAACGGCCGCCATTTTGAAATTTGCAAATGCATGCTCACCAAAATATCAAAGACTGTAGGTCTAAGTAATTTCTATCTTGAAACCAAGTTTCATATATGTCGGATCAAAATCGCGACTTTTAAAAGCCTTTGAAATTTTGACCTTCAACTGGCCGCCATTTTGTTTTTTGCAACCTGACCTTCAGTTTTTTAACGTAATTCTTTAGATACTTATAATTACTATCTAACTGCCGAATTTCATGAAAATCTGTTGAAAGCTTTGACTACTATTACAACAACAAAATTTTGCACGTTTTTCGACCTTTGAGCGGCCGCCATTTTGTTTCTGCCGTACCGACTTTGAATTTTTTATTGTGAGACTCATCATATATATCAATGAACCTTTGTACTAAATTTCATCCAAATCGGAGCTATACTTTGGTCAGAACAGAAATCACGATTTTTCGTCTAAAATGGCCGCCATTTTGTTTTTGGGTTTTTGGGTGACGATTTTTTTCACGATCAATGCGATCAATGCGTTCGTACTATGGAACCAAAGGAAAAGATATTCAAAAGCAAGGACTCAAATTAAATAGAGACCTTTGGTCTCTGAGTGCATTTCCTGAGCGACTGGAGGATTTACGGCTGGCTCAAGACATGTCTACAGCACAACTTTATTAACCTGCTGCGGGCCCATTTCAAGGGCAAGCGTTAGTTTCCTTTGCACCAACCGTGCCAGAGTCAAGTTATTGGCGGAATTGCTAGTCAAGTTGCAGGCTTAATTCTTTTCACCAAGTTATAAGAAGAAACTGTTTCAAAAAGAGTCACTAGGGGTATATAGCAGTAATGAAAGGATTGTTTCGACTGAGGTCAACACCCTACTGTCGCAATTGTTTTCACAACCATTAAGAATATCAAAAAAATGAATTTACTCGAAACCACGAGAACCCATCAAGCATGATCAACATTTGAAAGTGAGTCACTGCTCCGTTCATTAAGCTGCTCGAATATACCAGATACCTCTCGGCAGAATATTTGCCAATGTACGAGAGGTGCATTGAACGGCTGGAGACCCTATATAAGGGCAAGCTGAATGAATGGGGGGACCATTCATTACAACCACGATAGTAAAAACCGCGATAGAGCGCAAGGTAAAGGCGATATTGATTGAGTGATTGTGAAGTGATTTTAGAAGAAAATTGCGATAGAAATTTATAGACAAGTGGAAGTTAGACTTTTAATAGTGAAATTAATAATTGTGCATTCTTTTAAATAAACTCTTTTTAATTTAACTTAAAAGACATTGCGTTTTCACTTTCCCGGAACATTAAAATTATTGGCCGCGAACCATAACACGCGATAATAAATTGAAGAGGCCAAACTTTAGATTTTCCGAAGAGTCGCATCCCCCTTATCAATCTCAATTATCTCTGCAAACGATCAAGTTGGTCGTATTTTGGAAACGACATGTGTGTCAGTTGAAGCCCATAGAAAGGGAAACTGCTGGACCCCGATTTGACATACACGAACAAAAATAGATCATTCAGGACAGCCGCGGTACCCCACCCGACCATGTAATGTTGAAACAGCAAGAGCCAGAGGTACACTTCGATAGAGTGCTCTGAGCGCTTACATTGTTTGGGTGTGGACAATTAGAGACGCTGAAAGCGGACGAAGGTGGGAGCAACGGGTCGGGGGAATAAGTGAGGAGCCAGGGTGGGGTCCAGAAATCACACAGCTTAGGGCATCGGAAAGCTACCACAGTGGAACGAAGGAGGGAGCAAAGACCCTGGGGAATAAGGGAAGAGCGAGGGCGGGGTTTGTAAGTAGCGTACTATGCATTGAAGACGTTGAAAGGTGGTGGCGTTTCCACTGAAAAATAGGTACAACCAACCCATGCTTGGGCATACATTTCTAGGGCTTTTAGGCTCGGGGACTTTGAATAACAGCAGTGGGTGGAGAACGCTGGAGAAGTCTAAAACAAATATGAGTTGTACTCTTTCAGACCAAATAACGCAGAATCCAGATGGCTAATTTCCGGGACGACGTATATTTTCTGAACACCCTTCAAAGAGAGGTTGTTGAGCAATTGAGGCCCAGATATCATCTGATGGACAAGGAAAAAATGGCTCTGGATGCCCTGCTCCAGGACCAATTCATCTTAAAGGGGCATCAGGTGCACTAACCGACTCAAGCATGCTATCAGGACCATGATCCAATTTCACCAGCTGTTTTGAAATGCACTGGTGGGGAACAGGCTATCATGGGGCCTTCTTCTAATCTATGGATGCTGCTAATATTATTAGTGAAAAGGAAAATAGGACATTTTTCCTCTGCGTTAACTTCCTGAAATTGAACAAGTGTTACGGAGGAGTTCTCGTTTAGTCTTCAGAGACAGCTTTGGGTACCATCTGGTACATAAAATTGCGCGTTATGAATGAAAATTACTTAAAAAGAAAAATAAATCTCCTATGAGCCAAAATGTCGAGGAATAGACTTGTTACTTTGCATTGAAATAATATATTATCTATTGTTGAAAATAAACTTTAACGAACTAAACTACACGTAAACAAACATGTGTCACTGTCATCGCCTAACAGTGGCTAAAGAAGATTAAACAGGTTTGTGCACACGAAGTCCAAAAAAGCTGGTCAGAGGAATTCGTTGAATCGGAATATCCGAAATCAGCGCGAGATATAAAAGGGGTGGAGCGCTGGATACTAACGGATGGTTACAATGCATTGAAACTGGTGGTTATCGGGAGACCGTTGCACGAAAATTTATTTAAGTCGGGGAAGAAAGAGATGTGATCAATTTTTCTGGTAAACCTTTGAGCTAGAGGTAGCAGTTTTCTGATTGGATTTTATCAGCGAAGTTGTGAGGGATTAAGCGGGAGAACAATTTTCTGATTGAATTTGGCCGGTAAAGTTTTCTGCAGCGCCCTGGAGAAAGAGTACGGAAGCTTTAAATTCTGGATCTTTTTTGGCGGATTTAGTCCAGTGGCCATCAAAAATTTGGAGCTAATCTCACTTGTGAATAGAGTTTGAGGTTTTAACTTGTTTTTGTACAAAATTTTGAATGTAATATTAGATGCACAACTTAATAACCGGAATTTTTTAGAAAATTTTATGCTTCATTGTGGAAAAATCTTACAATATATTTAATTCGAAGTATTGTTCATCGAAAGCTACAACATTTCTCCACTTTTCAGGCAATTTATGAATTCCATCCCCAAAAAATTGCGCCGGCTTGACGGCCAAAAACGAATCTATCTAGCTTTGGATGCCTTGCTCTGAAGTGAAGCGTATTCCGGTGAGGGCGTTTTGCATCGAACGAAATAAATGAAAGTCAGACGGGGCAAGGTCCGGACTATAAGGCGGGTGGGCCAAAACTTCCCATCCACTATTTTCCAAATCGTTTTCCACGGGTCTTGCAACATGCGGCCGAGCGTTGTCATGATGAAAAATTATAGCCTCGTGTCTGGTCGCATATTCCGGGCATTTTTCGATGATGGCACGCTTCATACGTATTAATTGTGTTTGGTTCAGGTCAACTGTGATTGTCTGGCCCGATTTCAACAACTCATAATATAACGGCCCCTTTTGATCCCACCAAATACACAGCATAACATTGGTGCCATGGATATTTGGCTTCGCCGTTGATTTGGCTGGTTGGCCGGGCCGGGATCCATTTCCCATTCCCAGTCACGATCCGACGCAAAAATGATTTCTTTCATTCAACGTCTCTTGGCTTCAACTCATAGGGGAATGTATACGGCGGCTTTCAAACGTTTCAAAATGGCTTGCTGAGTCACTCCCAATGACTTGGTAAGTTTGTCTTGCGTTTGACATGAATCCTCATCGAGTAGCGTCTCCAATTCTTCGTCTTCAAAATGTTCGGCTGTCCTGGACGTTCTTTGTCTTTGATGTCAAAATCGCCACTTTTGAAGCGTTGAAACCATTCAAAAAACTGTGTTTTCCCAACAGAACCTCCCGAAAATGCTGTCTTTTTCTCCAATTTCATCGTGAGAAACAATAATGATGCACACAAGATAAAATTGTATTGTTGACTGATTTCGATAGCTGTCAAATGTATCTTCAAAATGACATATATTAAGTTCGAGCTTTCAGGATATTTGTTAGTATGGACATTTAGCGTCAAATTCCGGTTTTCAAGTTGTACACCCAATATAGTGAAGAAATAGGAGCGTATAAACTGTTTTCCATAATTTCGGAAACTGTTCTTATTCAAAGTTAAGTTGTAAAGTTTGGCTCGGAAGAGGGAGGCATTTTTTGCGGTGGACGGTTAGCTTCGCGATGCACAGGGAAGCGTTTGCGGAAACATTTTGCTGCGCGTAGTGCCCATTTTTAGGATTTTGTACTAAAATACAAAACCCTATTGAAATCACGACCCATGTCCGTCTGTCCGTCCGTCTGTATGTCACAGCACTTTTTCTCCGAAACTATAGAGGCTACAGCCATGAAACTTTGTAGAAAAGTCTGAAGTGGTGACTTCTTGAAAGTTCAAGAGTCGAAAAATGGGGACCTCCCATATAAGGAGGTGACCCCTCAAAAAAAAAATTTCACCATTGGTAGTCGAATAAGGTGTCATTGAAAAGGTCTTAATGAGATCTTTTCAAAAAAAGTCTTTAAATTGCCTAATCGGTACCGAGGGAGGCAGAGGAAGGGAAAATGTACGAACTTTTCGCGTACTCCTCTTACCTCCCCTCCTCCCTCACGATTAGAAACCTTCCATCCGAAAAATCTGAAAAAAATCATGAATGTGGGCCTATATGAGTACAACAACAACAAATACATGAAAAGTCAAAATTCACTCAACTTTGTTAGTAAAAGTATGATTTATCGATTTTATGTTTTCTTGAATAAAATCTTAAAGGTACCCTTAAATTCAGCACGCAGATGACTATTTATAAGATTGATCTTTTCTGAAATTTTCGTAAAAATCGAATGGTATTTAACAAAGTTAAAAATTTTATCTGCCTGGATCAAAGTTTATCTCTTTCTATTTAAACGAATTCGTGGGATACAGGATTGGAAACGTTGGCCGCTCAACTTTAATTTTTGCTTACTCCCACTGATTAAGCTAAAACTGCTTTTTGTGTGAAAAAAATTCGCAAAATTCTCGACATTCACACTCTACTCTAAAGTAATCCACTTGCAGTTATAAATTTTTCCCGGCAAGTAACCAGACGGATTATCACCTGTCGATAGCATATATCCGTTATCACCACGCATTCTTCATCAATGAACCGATATCGTCCCAGATGTAAGTTGCTAAATTTTCTGTTGTACTACTAATGTCATTGAAAAATTGGACGTCCTTGTCCAGATTCTTTTGGTCCAAGTTCTTGAAAATCACTTCCTCCATGTGATGCTTCAATTCCACGATATTTATTACCATGCCGCTCTTTGAACAAACTGGTCCCTGTACGGTAGCTTCCACGATGTAATTATGACCGCGACTATTCTCCCAATTGCATTTTTCATATATTTCGCGATTGTCGTCGTCACTTAAATGTTTACCATGTAAACGACGTGTCACACTGAAATACTCTTTTTGTGTGAAATAAACGACTATTCACTAAGACGTGATGTTAATCCACTTCACACGGTACCCAATCAAATGCCCATAAAACGTATCGAATCGCAAAAGCGTTCCATTGAATAAAATTTCGCCAATTCGTTCGTGGTTCTTCACGATTTCTCGTCCAAACAAATGCAGTTTTCCCTGGGAGCACTATTCCACAGGGGAATAGTAATGTATTGGTCTTTAAATGATTTTGACGGCATTTTGACCAACACTTTTCAAACCGAACGTATTTTCCACCGCAGCCGTGTGCCCAACCCGTCTTTCTCGAGTAACGGATGTAACTCGACCCCCCCATCCGCCCCATAAATTCCCGACTTTTCTTCTTTCCATTGCCGTGTACACGGTAAATCGCATCAGCTGCTCACTCAGCCGCGTGCGATTGCTTTCGGTCATGTAATACACCGTTGGAGTGCACTAAATCAGTGTTCCCATGTTCAAAATCTTAATTGGTAATTTAAAAATTTGTTCAAGAAAAATTAATGGAAGTAAAGAAAATTGAAAAAGGATTTTAAAACGTAATAAAAGGTAAATCTCATGAAGAAAATAATTAAAAAGAAACCTTGTTACATTTAATAATAATACTAATAAGAAAGGAAACTATTTTACAGATTACGATTATGAATTGTAGTAATTAAATATTTTTCTAAATCTGCCACTAAAATTTTGGATTGGAGATAGGAAGGTTATCGAGCAGTTTGCTTGTGTGACTGCTCGATTACTACAATTGAAGTTAACGACGTTTTGATGTTCCTGAATCAACTGTGGTGCGCAATGCAAGAAACGGAAAATGCTTATTCAAAGATCAAATAACTCTCCATATGGAAAATTGCAAAGTAAATGCTTGGGTACCAAGATCCTTTTCGGTAGATGAAGGAGTATTTCCATATATTCAAATTGATCCATCGAACAATTTCAAGAACTTCGCGAAAATAACACAAAAATAGATTTTGAAAACACACATCTAACAGCATTTTAGTGAAACATTGGTGACGAGGATCCATTATTGTCGAGAAAAGTATCAAAAATACCAATCCCTTTTTATACAACATACAGGTGTGAAAATGAATATTCAACAAGGGTGACGATTGAAACAAAATCAAGGAACTAGTTCTTTTTAGAACACGACAATAGATATGCGTTGACGGTAATTGAAACAAATATTAAACAAACTGCTAGAAATAAACAATATCAAGCATCTTATGAACTAACATTATGATTATTTATTTGCCGTAAAAAAAAATTGTTGATAAATAAATTTAAAATATTATTCGTTTCTTGGTTTCATTGCGTTTATTTTAAACTTTAGTTCTGATGGAGTGGCGGATTAATTGCAAATATCTAACCCAATTTACGGGTATTGGTATCTATCCTATGTTCAAAACAATCTTATAAATTTTTGAATTCAATTGATAACCTAAAAAGGTCAATTCTTTTCTACAGTCCCACATACGAAAGCAACACAAATTGATACCCTCGTGGATAAATAAACCTGAATTTAATTTTGATCAAGTTTCAAAGAAATCAAATCAATTAAATGTCCTCTTCAATATTCTGCAATTAAAAAAAAAACTTGACAGTTTACCACCACAGCATATAATTAGGGTATGAATAAATCCTTTTTTAAACGCAAAATCAATATTAAAATATACTTTGAGACATTCCAACTTGATTACACATTCACTTATGCATCAGTCATTAAGTTCACCTCATTCAACAAGCAAATTTCTCCCAGCTATTAAACCTATTATAAGCAAGGTATTAATCATGTTACCATCCCAACCACTTGAGGCTTCAGCGGTTGCATTCATAATTCAAAAACCAACAACAATGTTAGTATGCAGTACAACCATGCAAAGGTCCTTGATAGATGGGAAATTCTATCGGAATGTGTAGCCTATCATTATGTCAGTTAGACATTTCATTAATGGATAAAATTCCCTTTGGCTTCACTAAAAGCAAGCAACTGTCTGTAGACATTTCATAATTCCAAATTAAATTATTCGGAATGCATATCCTTGACATTAAAATATAAGTTCTACGAAGAAACAATTGACTATTAATAGAATATCTTGAATACATTTACACTAATAACAGCGACCACCATAGGTGCTAAAAATAATAATGTAAACAAAACTTTTAGCTGCTGAATGGTTAAATTCAGTCCAAATTTAGTTCTTATAGTACTTCAAAAAGGTCATATACATTTTTATATACATCATATTTAAATATATTTTAAGAGCAATTTACAATAATAATATTTTACCACAGCAATTACCAATATAATCCCATAATGCATCTTCTTTGAAAATCAATACGCCCATCTTGTATGGCGTATTTATGATAGTAACGGATTAAAAGGAATGGATATAGGTTCTATTGGTCATTTATACAGAATTAATTTACGCTTGAGGTCATTGAATTAATCACTGGCAATTGGATCCTGACTTTATCCAAACATCTTTGCCTCGTGTGCGTGTACGGTGGCGTTTTGATATATTTCATTTGTTATTGCACCGCAATCTTACCATATTAAGAAAACGACGTATTAATACTATTAAGTAATTGAATCATTGATTCAATGTGCCATAAGCATACATATGAGTGAGAACTATTAATTTTTGTAGGAAGTTATTCCATTTTTTTGGACATGTTCACCGAATTGTGGCTGACCGTGAGTAGGATGTTATTAATCAAAAAAAAAATTTTTTTAGATGTACCTAAGATATGGGAGAATATTTATGATGTTCAGTGGATTAGCTAATGGCTATACAAGTAGGCGATAGATTTACCGAAGGATAATGGTAATGAGAGATGAGTATAGAAATATCAGCCTCGCTTGCTTGCGAAAATAAATGGCAATGTGTGGTTACATCTAGTTTGAATTCAGATTTGACTATACTTCCTTTGTAAACGAATCAATAAGAAACTAATTTACACTTTCAAACAAATAAATATGATAGAGTTTAATGATTGATTTTAATGTGCAATGAATAAGTCTGCCATTCAAAAATTTATCAAGTCCAGTTGACAGAATTTTGCTTTTGTTAGAATGATTTTGCACAGATATGTAACGGACTTTCACGAAACTTGGAACTATAGATTATCGCAATAAATTTTTTTATCCCGAAAAGCGGATGACAAGTGAAAAAGTCAAAACATTCAAATTTAATATTTTAACCACCCTTTTCAATTGAAACCGAACATTTTTCTCCTGTCAGAATGGAACTCTTATTTGAACGCGATTTAGCCCAGCAGTTGATTGTTTTACTATTTTAAAGACAATAATATTGTTTTAATTAGCCAACGTTTTAACACAATGTTTATTGACAGACAGATTGGCAGAAGTGAACTTAGTGACAAATGACAGCTGTAGCATTAGGTTAAAGGAACATAATTTTGAATTCAAAATATCAACGTTTACATCAAAACTTCCTCTAAAACACGATATTTCAATTTTTCAATAACAAACTAAATTCAAGATCAGATCATTCCAAGGGGTGAACGTAGATCAGCAAATTTCAGACGTGGCAGCGGCTTCGTCAGAATATCAGCGAGTTGTTGATCACTTGAAACATGTTGAAAATTCAACTTTCCATCCTGCAATTCCTTTCGAATGAAATGGTACCCCACTTCAATGTTTTTGGTCCTCTTGTGGAACTCGTGATTCTTCGCTAACTTGATTGCACTTTGATTGTTCACAAAAAGAATTGGAATGTTGTCTAAGGGAGAGACTTCTGCGAACAGTCGAGACAACCACACAAATTCCCCGGCAGCTTCACTAGCAGCGGCATACTCAGCCTCAGTTGTGGGTAGAGACACACACTCTTGACGTCTGCTAGTCCAGGAAATCGGTCATCCACTGTGCATGAAAATGATTCCACTTAGAGGCCGACGAGTATCTGATTGACCAGCATAGTATGCATCACTGAAGGCCTTCAAGACACTTCCTTTGGAACCAGCCTCGTGCCTGATACCAACTGACGCAGACCCTTTGACGTATCTCAGGATTCTCTTTACCAGCAACTAGTGGACATCTTCCGGATCTTCTAAGAACTACGACGCATAATTGACTGCAAACGCGATATCAGGACGAGTAGCAACAACTTAATGCATCAAACATCCTACAACTTCACTGTAAGGAGCAGATGTTCACAAACCAGTTTTCTCTTCCAACTGCACGTACTTGTTAATGGGCGTTGGAACAGAATTGGCTGCTGCCATGTTGAACTTCTGAAGAAGATTTTCCGCGTAATCCTTCTGACTCGAATGGATTGAACCATCGTCTTCACGTTCTATGAGCATATTCAGGAAACAGCCAAGCGGTTCACGTGTGATCTTGAACTCCATCTCCAGCTTCCTCAAGAACTCTTGAATCACACTCTTCTGTGTTGCAGCAACCAGGCCATCATCAACATAAAGGGCAATGATCAGTTTATCTCCACCAGACATACAAAAGAAAAAGCATGGATCAGCTACACTCTGGACGAGACCAAACTTGATAAGAATCTCCTTGAGCCAGTTGCTCTAGCACCTTCAAGATTGCTTCAGTCCGTAGAGACTTCTAATAAGCTTGCAAACACGACTAGAACCATCTTCAAAACCTTCAGGTTGATCCATCTATATTTCTTCGTTCAAAACACCGATTAGAAATGCCGTCTTCACATCAAATTGGGCCAACTCCAGACTTTTCTTGGCAGCAACACTTAGAATCGCCCTGATAGTATCAAATTGAGCTACGGGACTGAAAGTTTCATGATAATCAATACCTTCTTGTTGACTATAACCCTTCGCAACAAGCCTAGCTTTGTAGCTTTCCCTTCTGCATCTCGTTTGATACAATAAATCCAGCGATTAGCAATTGTCTTCCTTCCTGGAGGTAACACCGTTAAAACCCAGGTTGAATTTTCTTTCAGTGAAGACATTTCTTCTTTCATCGCAGCCTTCCAGTGTTCACGATTACCCGACTTCATGGCTTCTTTGTAGTCTCGAGGTTCTTCTAACTCTGCAAGAAACATTTTACACAACTTTAAAGGTTTTTGAAGTTTACTTTTATCTCAAATACGTCGTTGAGTGGTATCTTTTGCAGCCTTAGGAGTTTGTTCAATTCGCGGTACAGGAGGAACGACTGGCAACACAGGATCCAGGACCTTCGGTACGTGCGGAATTTCAAATGAGGTCATGACTCTGGGAAAATTGCGGGGCTTGACGCGATCTTCAATGTCTTCAACAGGAAGCAAAGTTAGAACTTTAGAGGAATTCTCTGGACCAAAAACCATCTCACGACTTCGGATCACCTGCTTTGTATACTTATTCTACACTAGAAAACCATCGATATCTTCCGAGTACCCAACAAAAACTGCTTCGACGCCTTTAGGATCCCACTTCATCTGACATTCTTGAGGCACCATCACCTAGCATGTGGTTCCAAAAATATGAAATCTGTTCAAATAAACACTCTTCTCAACGAAAAATTCATACGGAGTTTTGCCCTTTACAGAGCTTGGACCAGTTCTGTTGAGAATGTAAACCGCAGCGTTGACAGCATCAGCCCACAGAAACTTTGGCAGATCCTTGCTAACAAGCATGGTTAGTGCTAGCTCACTAATTGTCCGGTTTGATCGTTCAGCACAACCGTTCTGCTGAGGTGTATAAGGATTCGTAATCACCAACTTTGTACTTTCAAAATCCATGAGTTCTCGCATCATCTTGTTGTCAAATCCCTTTCCTCTGTAGAACTGGAACACCTTTACCGGTCGTCTCCGTTGAGTCCTCACCAGCTGCAACATTTCTTTGGTCTTGTCATCGACCTCAAATTTTTCCTTCAAGAAGTAAACCATACGAAACCTTGAATAGTCACACGTGAAGCAGACGAATTACCTGGCACCAGCAATAGACTCCTGTCCAAGTGAAACACCACAACCAGCATGGATCACTTCTCCTGGCACAGATGAACGCTGTTGACATGACTTGAACGGCTATTGATGTTGTTTACCTTCTACATAAGATCCACAAAATTCGTCATCCTGTTATACTTCAATTCCGTGATTCCTGAGTATCTGCACAACATGTCTTTTATTCTAATGACCTAAACGTGCATGCCAGACTTGAAGAGAGTCCTTGACCGCCAGATTAGCCTCACTCACACAGCAAGTGTTCAGTGCCTTGACCTTGAGCATCATCTTGAACAGCTGACCAGATTGCACATTTTGAGCCTTGACAACACCATCAAGCAGGAATTCACAGCTATCCTTGGATGAAAGTCATACCTTTGTCCAGTGCACACGTAACCAAGAATAAATTTCTTCTAGCTTTCGGAACATACAGCACGCTTTCCATGTGACAAAAAGTCAAACGGCCATTCACAAGCACCTCAAAGTCAATATTTGCTCTTCCAAAAGGACTCATCACAGAATTGATTCCGATACGAATCTCTGCTGGAATAGAAAAAGCCTCAAAGAATGAATACCACTCCTTCTTGAAGGTCATGTGGTCCGTTGCACCAAAATCGATGATCCAAGCTTCGTTCTTGCCTTCCGCACTGAACACTTCGCTAACGAAACCTTATTTTCAGACGTCCCATCGCCCTTCTTCCTCCTGTTTGGACAATGTCTTTTAAAACGACCAGTTCCATGACAACTTTAGCACTTGAAAGACGACTTCTTCCCCTTCTGGTCGGAATTGACATCATCTTTGGCCTGCTTACCAGCTGCACCTTGTTGACTTCCACTTGCACCTTTAGACTGGATTTTTAACTTGGTTGTCATCAGTGCCGTCTGATTGCTCTCCTTTTCTTGTCAAAGGTTCCGCTTGCGCTCATCAGATGTCAACACGTTGATCAGATTACCGAGGGTCTGCTGATCATCTAACCTGGTCCACCAAGTTTGCTTGAAACTTTCAAAACTATCAGGCAACGTTTCCAGCAACTTGACCATCAAAGCTAACTCGTCGGGCTTAACTTTCAACTGCTGCATGCGTAGAATCAAACCTTCAAATTCAGCAATATGACTTATCATATCATCCGCTAAATTCATGTCAAAACTGAACAACTCAGTCTGACCTGAATGAACGGCTTGCCTTGTTTGTTGTTCATGAATACCATGTAATTTATTCCACATCTGATGAGCAGTCTCGCAAGACACGATCAAAGTCATGACACTCGAATCAATTGTCTTGATGATGATTTGACAAGCAGTGCGATCTGCCTTATCATAATTTTCATTGCCACATTGTGTGCATCAATCGCAGCCGCATTAGCATTAGCCGCCAGCACCGGTTGAACCAACTCTCCAATACTCACTTCATATGCTCCTTTAGTTGCTCGCAATGAATTGCGCACCATAAACTTTCAAATATTTCAGTTTTCCGAGCCTTTTGACTTCTCAATACCTTGAAATTCCATGATTGTCAATCACCAAAATTCCAGCAACTATCACCTTCAAATTTCGAGAAAATCTCTTCGAAAAACACTTTTATTTTGCTCAATCTTCTTGAAAAACGTTGGTCCACTTAAATCGAACTACGCTCTGCTACCATTTTATTGTTTTATAGATAATAATATGGTTTTAATTAGCCAACGTTTTAACACAATGTTTATTGACAGACAGATTGACAGAAGTGAACTTAGTGACAAATGAGAGTTGTAGCATTAGGTTAAAGGAACATAATTTTGAATTCAAAATATCAACGTTTTACATCAATAGATTAGACTCAAGGAAAAATATTTTTAAACTAATCAAAAATCAAAATCCTTAATTCGAAATTGTAGCCTCGGAAGTTCAAAAAGTAATCAAAAGGTTATTTATATTAGTAGCAACTAATCGTTGAATATGTTTAAGCAGAAACTAAAATTTTGACTAGTCCACACGTGGTGTAGTAATTAGAGTACTTACCTCCTTAGTTCAATCCCTTTGGTGACAATGAGACTTTTTTTTGAGTGATTTGGCGGGCGGGCTCTACGTTTGTTCACCTACGAGAAGGACTGGTTTAAATAAGAACGTATCCCAAGAAAGAGGACGGACAAGCAGCCAAATCATGCTACTGAGCATATCACCTTCCCGAGTGCCAACATATTCTATTAAAGATAATGAGATGCTCTAATTATCTCTAGGCAAAGGTCCGAAAATAGCTGTAGTGCTGAAGCAAAAATAGTGGAATATATTTTCATTTCCATTCCTGGCTAAAATTGACTGATGCGGGTTTGTGACTTACCAATCTTATGTAGGGAAGACTGAAAACACCCTTAGCCGGATCAGAAAGAAGTCAATCTCACCATGCCATCGATGCAGCCATGGGCTCATATCTGGAATGGGTAGCATTGTCCACCTTCGCTTCATAAAATTCACCAAAGACTGCTGCCAATCATGAAGTGAGCGCTGTATCTCATTGCAGGGAACCGTCTTTCTCGTTTCGACGCAAGTAAGTAGCGTGGCGCTCTCTAGCAAGGGTGGTAACATATATCACACCTGCAATATCTGTCACCGCTGAATCAAGGACTATCGGATATAAAGATACAATCCTCAGTGCTTTTCGCCTCTATATCTATGCCAAGCGTTTTTGGTACACTACATTGCTGAGAGCATTGCCGCACATTTCTGCTCCATACAGTAGCAGTAACCCTACAGCACTCATCAAGAGGCACCTTCTTGATAGGTTGAGTCCTTCTACGTCAGCCATAAGTCGGAATCAGAGTCAATACTCCTGAAGTAGCCTTCGTTGTCGTTGCCCTGATTTGCTCAGAGAAACCCATAATCGATTCGATCAGTAGCCCCAGGTAATTTATTGCTTGCTTCAATTCAATTAGTATGTCTCCAACACTAATTTTCATTACTCTAGGGATACTCTTTTTTGTTAAGACGACCGCATTAGTTTTCTTCAGTGCTACACTGACAATCATCAAGTCCCTCATTTGAGGCATTAGCGTACTAAGCCTAAGTTGCGCTGGTTTAACGGTGCATCCAGTGATTAGAGTTGCAACATCATCCACATAGCTGAACGAGCGTTACTCATCGGGCATCTTTAGTTTCAGTTGGCCGTCCTAAGACACGTTCCACAGGTTTGGACCGAGAAAAGAACCCTGGGCAACATTCAATGTTGCCTCCATTCTTAGTTGGCCCTGTTTTGTGCCATATGGCGGGCTGCGGAACTGGACAAGGGTTTCCCAACTTATCCAGGATATCCACCAACAGAACGATCCTTCATTTGGTGCGGCTTTGTACTTCTACCTTTTTGACCATACTCATCACCTTTGCAATCGCATTAATGGTGGTGCGTCCTGCTCTTAAGCCATACTAATGAAAAGATAGGTCACAGCTGCATAAACTTTTCTATAACTTTCACAGCTGTATCTAGCATGCGTAAGTTTCTCTTTCTCTCTTCTCCTTGATGATCAGTACAAGGCTCGCTACCTTCCATCACACTGGGAAAAACCCTTCCCGTAGGCAAGCGTTGAATATGCTGAGTAGCAAGTCAGGATAATGGTGGTAGACAAGTGGCAACACGTCAGTTGAAAAATCATCTGAGCTCGGAGCCTTTCTTTCAAGCTGTATGAGGAGTGGACACTCGATTCCTGTTTCACCGCGGATAGCGGCAATATAGACGAGTAGGTTGGCGAAAAACGCCCGCACTAGCTCATCTATCTTTTACGCTTCAAGTATGTAAGGTGCCTGTAGGCCATCAACCTTCCGCATAACTAGCTTGTAACCTAGGCCCCACGGATCCTTGTTCACATTATCCACTAGATATTGCTAACAGCAAGCCTTGCTGTTGTTAATCAATTTGCCAAGGCATTCTTTGTACCGCGTATATTTTGCCAATTGGTTGAATGCCTCATCATAGTTTCATGCTGGTTGAGTTTATGCCGAAGCTTGTGACACTCGCTTCACTTGTGAGCGATTACAGTTGATCACCGGTACACTGGGAGCTTGGCATGTAGGAGTTTTCAACGGGCGTGGAAACAACGCAAGCAGTTGTAATGATGCTCATAGTTTGGCTTACCACGTTTCGAGCTGCCAGGTTTTTGTCCCCCTGCAAACCACCCTGTAGCAGAGCACCTTGGCAAATCCTTCAAGCTCATCACGATGTCATGCCTGTTGAGACTCACGCCGAAGCTTGTGACACTCGCTACGCTTATCAGCGATAATAGTCGACCACCGGTACACTGGCTTCTTGCTGTGCTGGAGTTTTCAACGGGCATGGAAGCACTGCAAGCAGTCGTGATGATGCACATAGTTGGGTTCACCATATCTTGAGCTCTCAAATTTTTATCCCCTGCAAATCACCCAGCAGCGGAGCACCTTGGCAAGTCCCTTCACGTCCATCCTTCGGATGTTCCACCCGATTGAGGAAAAGCAAGAGCACAGACTTCGGGAGACAACATCACTGATCTCAAGTAGAATGTACTAATGATCACTGGCTGATTAGTCCTCTAATGCTCTCCGATTGTGTATTCTCCGCACTAAGGGTTCTGAGGTGAATATCACGTGGTTTTTTTTGCAGCCAATACGATAGCAAGTCAGCATATTTCCTATGTTTGGTCTGATAAGCAGCGTCCTGGCTGTCATTTCTAGGATTCTTTTTCCCCGCGAACTTGTTTGAGGCATGCACATTTCGATTGTTTCAGCGTTGAAATCTGCTCAAATGGACAATTTTTTGTCTGCATTCAAGACAACGCCCTCCAAAGCATTAAACTTGGCTTAGAAAGATGAAATCATCGACTACCATTTCCCTCGAAAACTGCAGGTTTAAGTGATTGAGATGCGGTAAAGATTTAGCTGCAGGATACGGCTCATCGAAGTTCTGATTCGGCCTTGGCTAGGATTTCCTAGAAAACTGTACATTTCCTTTATTCCAGGACATTGACCGATATTCAGTGTTGGATCAGCATCTTGCAAAGAATAAAGTGTGTATACTTTGTACATTCTTTTCTGTTATGACCCATTTCATCACACTTAACATATAACTTAAGGAGCTCCTATTGGGTCGTTCACATACCTATGCAGCGTGTTCATAATAAAAGCTATTCGAAACAGTGTATCATGCCGACAGTCCATCCTTTATCCTCATTCAAAAATTGATTGGGGCTCTTTTTTGGTCAAGTTGATGATGGCATTACGTTGCCCCTTATGTTGTTTTAGTACCAGCCTTGATTTGATCCTGCCCAGGCCAGAGAGCTCCCATTTGATGGCATCTTATATCTCGGCCAGATTCGTGATGCAATCAATATAGCTTATTTTGATCATTGCCATTGGCTCGAACAAGACTATAGTTGCGCTTTTGCTGAGGTCTTTCTTTGCAGCATTGCAAAATGCTTCTTTATTGTTAGCCTCTTCTCCAAATGTGGCCTGTGTGCACTAATTGTATGGCTTTAGTAACAGTGTTGGTGTCTTTTAACCGTACATTTCCTCTGATATTCCGCAAAATTTCTGTGTATGATCGGCTATCTTAGGATTTACAAACAGCGCCTGTTGCAATGGTCTTTTTCGGGTTTTTTTTAGGGTTTTGTAAAATAATTTTACAAAACCTTTCTAAAATCGCGTCCTGTCTGTCCGTCTGTCCGTCTGTCTGTCCGTCCTTCCGTCCGTCCGTCCGTCCGTGTGTCACAGCAGTTTTTCTCGGAAACTACTTTAGCTAGAAACATCAAATTTTGTATGTAGGTGTAAAGTTGTGCTCTCTTCAAAGTTCAATTGCAAAAAAATTGTATAAGATATTTAAGGGGGGTCTCCCCATATAGAGGAGTGACCCCCCGAAAAAAAATTCATCGAAGGTAGCCGATATGGGTATCAAATGAAAGGTCTTGATGAGGGCTTTTCAAAACAGGTCTTAATTTAGCAAAGTTTGCTTCCCGGGCGCACAGGGAGGGGAAATACACGAAAAATTAGTGTCCCCCCCTTGCGATTGGACACCTGTGATCCGAAAAATCTGAAAAAAATCAGGGATGTAGACCTTAGTGAGTACAACAACAACAAATACGTGAGAAGTCGCAATTCACTCAACTTTGTTAGTAATAGTATGATTTATCGATTTTATGTTTTCTTGAATAAAATCTTAACGATATCCTTAAATTCAATGAAATTGAGTACACAGATGACTATTTATAGGTTTGATCCATTCTGAAAGTTTCATAAAGATTGAATCATACTTAGCGAAGTTATAGTGGTTTGAATTTTCCTGTATTACTATGGAACAATATGCGCTGCATTTATTACTATGGCAACATATGGCTATGGAACAACACACTACAGTTTTGCTAGGATTTGCATGAAAATTTCAGGAATGATAGGTGTCATGAATATCTTTGAGAATCGGTTCAGCTAGTGGTATCAGTAATCTTAAAACAAAAAAGTGGCTGTTTTAAATGCGAAGATTGAATAATTTTGAGTTATTTTTTCGCAACTTCAACGTTTAAGGTGCATGCTCTGAACACTTGATTCAATTTAATGAATGACTGAAGATGAGTACCTACAAGTAATGCTCATAAGTGAAACAAGTCAAGGAGGCGAGAGAGAGCTCCTAGCCTTTAACCATCTCTGCCGGTAATGCCCTATTCGGTCTACGAACTCCTCTATTTTAAGGAGCCTATTCTTTACCCCTTTGTTGATTTTTGGCAAGTTGCGTGATAATTTTAGTCTTTTTGGGACGTCTCCCACTTTTCAGATTAGCGTTTGTTCTTGATATCAGTAGGCGGCCATTATACGCTGTGACCTCCTTTCTTGGAAGATGTTATCGGCTTCAGTTTCTGAGTACGGCAGCTCAGCCAGATTTACGGCGGTGTCGGTAAAATGGTCGTTGTGGTCTTTTTCTGCCGTCAACTCTTTCTTGACCTTAGGATTGTTCGTTATTATTTTGGCACTTACGACCCTTACTTCGATAGCCTCGATAGCGGTCGCAGTAGTAACTATCGAATCCTCGATGTTCTTTTTTATTTTTCCCACACCACGTTAACATATGCTATGTCCTACAGAGTTTCCCATTCTTTCTTTTTAGGACAATCTGGCGTTTGAGTCATTTTTTGTTGCGCCCAAATGCCGCAAAGATTTCAGTTCAAACAAGGCTGTCCGTTAATCTCTGTTATTAGGGTTTTGTAAAATCATTTTACAAAATCCTACTGAAATCACGACCTGTCTGTCCGTCCGCCCGTGTGTCACAGCGCTTTTTCTCGCAAACTACATAAGCTAGAAACATCAAATTTTGTATGCAGATGTAAAGTGGTGCTCTCTTCAAAGTTCAACTACAAAAAATGTTATAAGGTATTTGAGGGGGGGGAGTGGCCCCCGAAAAAAAAATTTCATCAAAGGTAGCCGATATGGATATCACAGATCAAAGGTCTTGATACAAAACAGGTCTTAATTTGATACTTTTGCTTCGAGGGACACGCAGGGAGGGGAAATACACGAAAAATTTGTGTCCCTTCCCTCGCAACTGGACACCTGGGATCCGAAAAATCTGAAAAAAATTATGGCGGTAGGTCTTTATGAGTACAACAACAACAAATACCTTAGAAGTCAAAATTCGCTCAACTTATTTAATAATAGTATGATCTTCGGATTTCACATTTTCCCCAATAAAATCGGATCGATACCCTTAAACTGAACGAAATTCGATATTTGCGTAGTTCTACTAAGGTTTCTTAAACTTTGTAAGTTTTAAGAAAATCGAATGATATACACGGAAGTTATAGCCGTTTGAAATTTCTCCAATTACGACACCAATAACACATGGTTTTGTTATTTTATGAACTTTCCATCGAATCAATCTCTGCAGTTTTGACTTGATCTTCTTGAAATTTTCCAATAAGGTCAATGATATTAACATTTTTGAGAATTCATGATTTGAGTGATTTTTGTTGGTTTGCAACAAAATGGCGACCGTTGAAAATAGAAAAACAATGGATTTTCTTTTGAACGTGCACATCTCTTTGACATATTTCTTGACGCTATTCATTGTTGGTGACTGCATTTTTTGAAAAATTGGGTACAAAACCCTTCTAACATGAGCGTAGGTCTGTTTACCCAACTTGTTTTTAGCTAGTTTAGTAATGAGATCAAATTTATCTACAATATATTGTCACATATATGTTATTTATTTGAATAGCAAAACACACATTTCAATACCCAGCAACAATACAGAAAAATACATTTTATTGATATTTAATTTCCACTTGAAGGAATCATGACTATTCGTTTGTGCTATCTGAAATGAAATCTGTATATCTTATAATTAAATCAGTTTTATTAATTCAAGCTGAAATGTTTCTAAAATTAAACCTGCCCATCTTATCATACGTGAAAAATATCAACGTTAAAAAGCGTGTATAGCGACATACGAGTAGTCCTTTACAATTGCCACAAACTCCATTCAACTCTTTGCAGGATTTGATTTTCCATCAATTTGATGCCTTCACAATAGCGCCGCAACACAAAGTTGCAATTGAAAGGAAATCAATTTCGAATTAAAACGAGCACCGCTACAACGTTTTTGTCATCATATCCTGTAACGGTTCGTCAATAGGGATGTTTCATATCACACTTTTGGGCAATACCGCGTCCTTTTAGCCATAAACTCAGCACGTAATATTTCGTTGGTGGAATAAGTGTGGACAAGTGTTGGTTTAAAAGGACATTTTTTTGTACTGAAAGTAACGCTCTTGTAGGCTAAATAAAATTCTGGTTTGAATGGAAAGGAATATTAAATACTTTAATGTGAACCAGGAGATCAATACAAAGAGTTAACTGAAATTTATACATTAAAGAAAAACAAAAGGCTATTTTGAGGGAAAAATGCATAACCATTTTTTTTTTATTTCATTCAAGCAAAGGGAAACCAAAAAAAAACGCGTAAAATAATTTCAGTGAACTAAAATGAAAATATGCACTATTGTGATGTTTTTGGTAACTGCTGTTGGATGAGAATAAAAAAAAAACTATCTCAACCATCAAAAGAAGACAATCCTTTTGAACTTTCCTGATCCACTTTATTTTCTATCAAAACAATAAAGCTAACGATTGGAAAAATCCTTGTCCACGTTAGAGCATTTCATGTGTCACCCCAAAAAAGTACTTTTCAAATGAAAAATTCAAAAAATTGAATTTACACTTTCCCATTGAACTCCATTCGATTCGGCACGGACATTTGTTCGTTCGTACCTTTTTCTAGTAAAATGCCATACATAGCAGCGTCAACTGGTTTTTAACACGCTGTGCACGTTTCCAAGTTCTTTTGCATAAATCCTTTCATCTCCAACCCGGAAACGTTGCCTTTTTAAATATGTTACAGTTGCCTAGTATAAAATAGATTGAAAACGTCCTTCCATTCAATCCGGATTGAAATCGATCGGTTGGCATGAATCGGACCCGATCAAGTTAAACTGAAACCGGAACCCAACACATTTTCGTTTTCACGGTACTTTCCAATCCACAAATGTGAAAAATGAGAAAAGCCTTGTGCATCGAGCAGACATCTTTAATTTCCGCCTTTCCGTTGAATTTAATATGTCCTTGTTGGCAGTGTTTTTATTTGCACGTTCGTTGCATTCAAACATTTATTTGTGCATATGTATCAGAGATAGTGGTTTTGTTGACGCCGGTCTAGAGTAATTTCGAAATAATATCGAAACTTTAATTAAACATAAATCGTAAAATCTGTGATATTGAGACATGAAAGAATGAGTTGGTATTTAATGGATCGGGAAAAGATTGAGTTTATCGAATTTCATATTTAAGCCTTTGTATTTTTCCAATGTAGAGTATCGAGGGGAATATAAGAAGTCTTGTATATAAGAAGGCACTTTTTGTACGTTTCATGAAATATTATCGAAAGGTTTTTAAATGAAAAGTTCTGTAGGCTTAGGCTATTAAGTTCCAAGTAAAACAAACAAGTGCGGGTCAACTTGTATAACCTTTTGTTTGAGAATGAATCTGACCGGGCATCTTGCAGCGCATTGTATTCAATCGAGAACTGTAGAATCTCCCTCTCTCTCCCTCTCCTATGGTAGAAATGATTTTATTTATCCAATTGTAGGGTTATAAATGTAAAGTTGTGGATTTTGGATTTTCTGGCTATTCAAATGAGTTTGTATTAAAAGTTTTTAATACCAACTTAACTTTTGTAGTGTAATGAACGCTACAGTACCTCCTTGCCAGTGGCGAAATCACAATATAATTATGACGTGAGCGTGTACAATTTAAATTTAAAGGCAGCTTTTCTGAAGGCTGGTATGATGTACGGCCGAGTTTTCCCCAGCGAGGAGTTACACAAGTCTGTTGTGTCTGTGCCTGGAATATGCACTGCTTTGAGCTGCAAGCCTGTCCCCGAGTTCGATAGCCCTTTCAAGTCTTTATCAGTTTCTTGCGCTGCAGCCAATTTGTTATATTCGATTGTGGGCTTGATTACTTCCATGCGTAAGATTGCGTTGTGACCACGTTGTGCTGAATTTCCGTCATAAATTGGCCGATAAACTCGAGCTATCAAGCTTGACGTAACGAAGCTTTATCGGGTTTTTAATGGAGAGCGAATGTTAACGGCTTGTGATTGGTGTACACCACGAGCACTCGTGCTTCCAGCAAATGTCAAAAGTACTTGATTGTGAGATAAATAGCCAGTAATTCTCGATCAAAGGTGCTGCAGCCCATCTCTGCTGGAGTGAGCTTATTAGACAAGAAAGCCGGAGGCTCCCAGACTTTGTGCATTTATTTCTGTAACGCTACTTCGACTGAAAAAGCGGGTGTATTGCCCACAATTGCAAGCTGTGCACCGATTAGCAGAAACGTCAGCATTGTAGCTTGTGCGAGGCAATTTTCCAATTTGTTGAACGCTTCCTTTGCTGCAGGCCCATTATCCTTGATATTTTCTTGTTATATGTTGTACAGCGGAGTTTGTATGCGAGCTGCATCAGGCATGTCAATTCTATGAAAATTGCAGCTCTTTGTAGCTCCTTGGGCATCTCCGGCCAATGTCTTTAACCTTTTCTGCTGGTGGTTTGATGCCTTCGCTGGTAACGATGTAACCAAGAAATGTCACCTCCTTACCTCCAATCTCACATTTTGGCCGTTAGTGACGACCATAGTATACTCAACTAGTACGCACACCTTTCATTTACCCTGTGTTGCACACTTTTTGAATTTTCCCAGGGGCACCCCAGCTGATCCGGGGCATTACAGCTGATCCCATGTTTTGCGCGCTCAAGAAACAAAGCAAAATGCAAATAAAATTTCCGACGCACGTGTTCTTTTACGCAGTTCAGAACATAGGAGTGCTGCCAGATCCTAATAAAAAACTAAAAGATTGCATGGAATGAATTTGTTTTTCTGCAAAGTTATTGATTTTTTGAGATATGATAATCCTGAAATCTCTCATCGAAGCATATGTTTATATTTGCGTCAATCCTCGCCTCAGCATTTACCTACCTCACTGCTACCAAAGATTTATGGCTCGCTGTTGGGCTTGTGTTCGGATTTTTCCGGAGGGTTGATGGAGTGTGGTTACTAGTTGAGTATACTATGGTGACGACGCCGTATTCATTGAGTCGTTCAAAAATCTACCAGTGATGTTCTCGATGTTACTCTTCGTTTTTGGAGGCTTCGAGGATATCTTCAATATAAGCGAAGGCGAACTCCTACCCTCGCAGCACTTCGTTGATGAAAAGTTGGAAGGTTTGCGTTGTGTTTCGGAGCCGGAAGCTCAGGTACAAAGCTTGAAGAGCCCGAACGGCGTTGTTATTGCCATTTCCTCAACACCCTCCTTGGCGACCGGAATCTGGTTGTACGCACGCACCAATTGAATGAAGTAGTAAATTTGGCATATGGAATAACGATCAGGGATGGTGCGTACGTTGAGTGTTCTATAGTCACCACACGGGCTCCAATTTTCGTCCTTCTTCGAGGCCATGTGTAACGGCAATAACCAGCTGCTGGATGAAAGTTGCACTGTGCCCTGTTAGACCAATGTGTCACATTCCTCACGGGGAACGTTGTACTTGTCGGTCGAGAGGCGCCATAGCTTGGCAGGCGCGGGAGCTCCTGACATTGTTGGAATATGCTGTTTGGTCGTGTTCCGCGCAACTGGTGCTCTTCAGTCGGTCGCGTGATGTCCGAAAGCTTTGCAAGAAGCGGGTGATACGCTGAGTTCCTGGAGATCACCATTATGCTGTGTGCGCTGCCTTCGAAAACCCGTCTGCGGGACGTAAATTTGTCAGCTAACCGATAAGTCAGCTGTCTTGAAGGTCGACTTATAATTTAAATCTTGTTAAAAAATCGTCTCCAATGCTCGGTTTGGGTACGTTAGCAATCACAAAATTTCACGCAAAACTGCGCCACATCGGGCTGCGGTGGGCAAAAGTGCTGAGAATCTGTATGTGGCAATGGGCGTTTCAGTTGCGGTCACCAGTTTGTATTAGGTCCTCTTGAGTATGCCTCGAACGAATGCGGAATCATGCACAAATCGGCTCCAGTATCGACGAAAAAGATTTTTTTTCGACTTTCAATCTAGGACAAATAAGAAGCAAGACTTTTGACTTTCATCACTGGCCACCATCAGTTACTGCCGTTTGCCTTTCCTGAGAACGAGCATTCTTTGTACTTTTGAAATTAGCACCGAAACATTGATGGTATCAATAGTTTTCGCTTTTTCGCGATTTACAGCTCAATTGTGGACGGCTGTGACTGCGTGAACGATGTAAGACTTGTGGGGCGTTAATATCATGCTTAGTGAAAAATTGTATCACAACACGTTTTTCTGAAAATCAAAATATTTATGTGTTATTTTACCAGAATTTGATATGGGTTTTCTCTTTAAAATATAAAATTTATCATAATAGCACACCAAACATAGTTGCTATCGGCAATTCAAAAGTTTTGGGGAAAATAATACACTGATGTGTGCAGAAATTACACCAATTTTTATTTATTTAACACACTTTCTATTTGCAGTATGGTTGCTGTTGTAATAGGGGAAAATTTAAATCACCATAACTTTTTTAAATACATTTTGATCTTTCTGAAGCTTTCAGTAATGGGCAAACTTGTAAGCTAACATTTGAATATTGAATTTTATTAAATTTAGGGGCTCTTGTATAATTTTATCCAAGAAAGTGTAAAGCTGATATATCATACTATTACTAATAAAGCTGAGTGAATTATTGTTGTCCTCAAAAAGGTCTACATCCATGATTTATTCAAATTTTTTGGATGCAAAGTGTCAAATCGCAAGAGAAGTACGCAAAAATTTCGTGCATTTGCCCTTCTCCTACCCTTATCAACACTGATAAGTTTTGAATATATCTCATTGAGACCTTTCAAATGACACTCCACTTAACCTCTTTTGACGAAAAAAATTGCCTAAGGGCCATTCCTCTCCATGGGGGCACCCCCTTAAAACTTTTTGGAATTTCCGTTCCACAGTAAAAACTTTCTAGAAGTCATAACTGCCGACGTTCGTAAAAAAATTATGGTTGTGGCTTCTATAGTTTTGGAGAAAAACTGCTTGGATAGACACAGCGGATAAACGGACCTAGGCTACGATTTCATTAGGGTTTTGTATTTTAGTACAAACCTTTGTAAATGATTAAAGATTCAAATCAGTTTTTTACTATATATAATGAAGAATAACTGTTCATTTCGATTGAATAGAAAAAAATGTCGTAAATACCTTTTGAAATTATTAAATTTAGTCAAAAAAGAAAAAATAAGTATCAATATAATAACTCCGCCATAGACGGTCTCAAGCCTGTTTAAGAAAGAGGAGAGAACCTCTTGTTTTCCCAGCCCATAGATTCCATGATTCCTCATCCCAAACCCCCCAATTATATGGTAGTAAATGCTCTTGGGGAGCAGATTGGGTTTAATGGTTCCCCAATAATGTAACATTAAATATCAAGAAATGCTCATAACTGTAAATACATCTACAGCTCTGCTACTAAATCCTACTTACACCTCCTTTGTGAGGACGTAAGAGGGTGAAGACGAATCTTCCGCGCCTGATAACGGAATCGACGTAATAACCATGCCGCTGGAATGGAGATTGGGCGACGGGCTAACTCCCCGTCGCTGGAAAACCTTTAATTGTTTCGAAACCTGCAGATAGGCCTCGGAATGGATTGAACTCACGATAACAACCTCGCAAACGAAAAAAGGACTTTGGCATTGGATCCTGGAATGCAAGATTACTGAATTACCATGGTGCTGTTAAGGACCTTTTACAACAGGCCAGTCAATATCAATCAAAAATACGGGCAGTCCAGGAAACTACATTCAAGACATGAGATCGAACACAATATTCAAAAGTGGGAAGCCTACTGGAAAATGAGAATTCGGAGTGACCTTCATTGTGGATAGGGAGTTAAAATCACGCGTAATTGATTTTAAGGCAGTCAATGAACGGTTGGGTGTGATCCGTATGAAAGCAAAATTCTTCAAAATCTGGCTAATTAATACTCACGCCCCGACCGAAGAAAAGGACGAAGAAACGAAGCAAAAGTTTTACAATTACCTGGAAAGACTGGTCGACTCATTGCCTACAACTGACACAAAAATAATTCTGGATGATCTCAACGCTAAGGTTGGCAATGAGCTATCTCATCGGGGAATGACTGGAGGATATAGCCTCCACGATGAAACAAATGACAACGCCAGCGTCTGATTGACCTTGCATGCAGCAGAAATCTAGTCAAACGTTCAACTTGCTTCCCACATCGACGCATTTATAAAATGACCTGGGTATCACCGGATGGCAACACACAAAACCAGATTGATCATGCTCCGATCCAACAACGTTGGGCCTCGAGCATACTCGACTTCCGTACATACCGAGGAGCCAATTGTAACTCAGATTATTACTTGATCAAATTAACAAATTGATGTCGTATGTCGAAGGCATATTTGGTGAAGACCAGCCCGCTATATAAATTTGACACAGAACTGTGGCCAAACATTTCACGGAGACCCTCAACAACCAGCTGACTCCATCTTATCAGACGCATCCTTAAAGATGAGCACCGAGCTCTGGATGGAAGTGAAAGCGGCTATCAGGACAGTGGTAGAACAGACAATCGGATATCAAGCCCGGCGGAAGAGAAATGATTGGTTCGATGATGAGTGCCAGAATGCGTTAGATAATAAGAATCAGACATACAAAGAATATGTAGGTACAATAGGAAAACCAGGACGAAGAGAGGTACTATGAAATTCTCAGAAGAGTTGCAAATAAGTTAATTAAGATTAAGAAAAGAAAATACTATGATGACCAATTAAGAAGTAAAGATGTAATTTAGCGAGCAACAACACAAGACCAGCATACATAGTAGTAAAAAGCCTGAATCGTGGTTATCAGCCCAACAACACGCTCTGTCGTGATGACAGTGGCAATATAATTGCTGATGAAACCATAATTAAGGAATGATGGGTATCATATTTCAAGAACCTCCTTAATCCTCCGTACAGCTCCAGAACGTTGGAGCCTATAGATGTCTGCGAAGAGCTTTTATTGATCCCACCAGCTCTGGATGAAGTTTGATCCATCATCAAAGCCCAAAATAATAATAAAGCGCCGGGCATTGATGAGATTCCAGTGGAGCTCATCAAGTATGGTGGCAGTAGTGTTCATCAAGCTATTCACAAAGTCATCCAGCACATTTGACAACAAGAACAAATGGCGTAAGTGTGGAGACAATCAATTATATTCCTAATCCACAAAAATGGTGACAAGCCACAGTGCAAAAATTATTGAGGCATATCACAACTTTGTACGGTGTACTAAATATTTTCAAAAATCTTAGAAAATCAAATCGGATCATACGCCAACAGTATTATTGGGGAGTATCAGCGTAGTTTTAGGGCAGGCAGATCAACAACAGACCAATTGTTGACAATCGAGCAGGTACTTGAAAAATGCTGGGAGTTCAACATAGATGTGCACCAAATTAACGTTGACTTCAAGCAAGCATACGACAGTATTAATCGTAATGTACTGTACCCAATAATGCTTTGCTTTGCCATCCCAGCCAAATAAATCCATCTCACCAAAATGACAATGACGTTGACAACCTCCCAAGTCCGCATCAATAACCCACTCACCGATGCCGTTTACACAAATATCGGACTAAAACAGGGAGATGGGCTGGCCCCATTGTTATTCGATTTGGCCCTGGAGTATGTCATACGGAAGCTACCTGTCGATACGTGAGGTACATTATTATACGAGTTGAGGCAAGTAGTGGCCTATGCGTAGAACATCAACATTTTGTCACGGTCATTAACAACCCCCAAAGAACTCTTCCTGAAACTCGACAGCGAAGTAAAACTAGTAGGGCTGGAAATCAATGAAAGTAAAACAAAGTTTATCACGCAGTCGAGGAAAGATACACAAAATATCACACTAGGCGAATACAGTATCAAAAATGTTAGCGAATTTGTGTATTTATGCGCAATGAAAGAGACGAAGTACGCCGAAGGATACAGCTCAAAAATGACATATTTTATTCAGTATTGACGATCTTGAAGACCAGCTGCATACATAGGAGAACACCGCTCCAAGTATAAAAATTTGTGATAAGACCTGTGTTTTGCTTTGAGTGTGAAACATGGACCCTAACCCAAGCATCCGCAAATATATTGAACGCCCTTGAGCAACGGGTCCTGAGGCAAATAATCGGAGCAAAGCTTGACGGGGACCAATGGTGAATTCGATACAACCATGAGCTGTATAAAATTTTTGACGAACCGGAGGTCTCAAGGATTGGAAGACTGTAGAAGCTGCAATGGGCTGGACACATGAATTGTATAGACGAACAACGGATACACAAGAAGGTATTCGTTGGGAGAACTGAAGGCCAGAGACCAGTAGAGAAACCGAAGAAACGCTGGTCTGACTCGGTCGACGGAGACAGTTCATCGCTGCTCGGATTTCGGAATTGGAGGGTATGGTCAATGGATCGAGATAGTTGCAGGCGCTGTTTGCAGGAAGCGAAGGCCCGAGAGGGGCTGTAGTACTAAGAAGAAAATAATAATATAATGATAAATTCCACCATAATTTAATCTTCCATTTATTTACTCGTCCTTTTGGATGAGAAGGGAAAGAATGTTTGAGATTTGCTAAAATTTAACGTTTGAAATTTGCTGAACATTACAGTTGGACAGGCTACAACATTAGAGAGTTCATTGTATGCTTTTTATTTTAATCTTATCGGCACGACTGACTAACAGTTTAAGTGATCTCAGAATCCGCCGAAAAGGCACACTTACAAAGCATGAGTAGTGTAGTCCTAAAAAGTATATTAAGTGCTATAAGCATTGTTTTTGTTGCTTAAAAAGTCATCAAATAAAATATGCATCTTTGAAAGATATTTTCATTAGTATTTTTCGAGCCGGCCGTTCAAAATCGAACAAGCAACTAATAAGAATTATACAGTCCACATCATCATCGGAAATTGAAACAACCCATCTAGTGTGAGTATTTTGACGAATTCAATTACTTTAAACAAAACTTTTGCGTGCAATATAAGCAAGACATTATAATACTTGTTAGGGATTTTCCAATAAGAGGTGTTATTTTGAATAGGCCACTATTTTGGTAGATGTTACTTTTGAAGCTGTCATTTTTTAACATTTGAAAAGTAGAAACTACGCCATTGATAAAAATGGAACGATACACGCTTCAACATTGCATTGAAATTATTAAAATAAAATATAAAAATGGTAAAAATTTGGCATAGATAGTTCATAAAACTCAAACATTTTTGAGTCGTCGTGAAGCACTTTGTCGGACTGCAATACAAAAATTGGTGGAAAAATTCGAACTTTTGGGACAACTTAGTGATGTGAAGAATAAAACCCGTGCACTTGACTTAAGAACAGCCAAAAATATTACTGCTGTAGCCCAAAGTGTTGAAGAAAACCCAGGTTTGTCCATTCCTCGTCGTTTTTTGGAATTAGGCATTCCTTAAACGTCGTGCTACGTGCCACACAAGCAACGATACCATTGATGTTTTGCGGGAAAAGTTTCCGGACCGTGTTATCTCTCGAAGAGGTGATCACAATTGGCCACCGAGATCTTGTGATTTGACACCTTGCGACTTCTTCCTTTGGAGTTCTGTGCAAGAAAAGGTCTACGCCAACAACCTAGCGTCGATTCAAGACCTCTAAGATGGAATTCGTGAGGCTATCTAGGACTTAGGGCAGCCATTTTGTGGTTTGGTTATGGAAAATTTCATGAAAAGGATATAGTCCTGCAGGCGGGGTCGTGATAGTAATTTGCCTGATGTTGTTTTTACTGTTAATGGCATACCTTTTTCTTTCTAAAAAAATAAATATCCGATAATTTTTATTAAAAAATTGTGTTTTTCTTTTGATATCAAAATAACACTTTTTATTGGAAAATCCAGAATATCAACCAGTATATGCTTTATACATAGTGGGACACAATTATGGATGTGAGCAGTTTTTTTTCTAAAACAAGCTTAATTTTCATACTTTTCTTTATCATCCTTGAAGAATTAAGTTGGTTCTCAAATTAAACGCACTTCATCTTCGTTATGAAAAAAAAGGCTTAACAAACTTTTCAAAAAAAACTTGAGCTCTTGTTAATTCATAAAATGTGCCAATTTTCAAATGGTCAGAATAATAGGTGTGCCCAACAAACATCGTTATTAACATTGAAGTTTCGATGGTAACAATCTTTTTTTATACATAATTAGTTAACCCTTTCACGCTTATAACTATCCTTGAATCTTAAAGTTGCATTTTTTCATTTGTTTGCGGTTGTTTTGGTCTAATTTAAAATAAAAGTTCATAATTGTAAGTTTGTCTTGCATTATTAGGGGTCAAGGTATCTTTTTTTATTGGAACCCATCATTTGCAAATACGTTTAATACGTCGGAGCTCCTTTTGAATACAAAACAAAAAATTTAGTAATGTTCCAAACAAACAATTTCTCCCTGATGTTAAATATAAATGAACATCACATGTAGAGCATGTATTATTTGTACAATTTTTTATACGGCTTTTTACGCATTGAACACAGCGTCTTCTGTTAGCCACTTTTACCATTACATGTGATGGTGTGCTTTGTTTTTGGACAAGAGACGTTCTCTTATTCATGACCTCTTTGGCGACAGGAAAAATTGCCAATAAGTAAGCGAGACACTACTTGACGAAAGTCGAGACTTGAAAACAAAGTTCCCTCAATATGTTTGGCTTTGTAAAGCTTGCAACAATGATATACGAATTATTCATCGCTATATGCAGTAAACCAAAAAAAGTCGTAAATAATATTTAATTTTCACATTTCTATTCACTTCGTAGCATACTTTTTGGTCCATAAGATTGACTCCTCCCACATTTTTGTTGTAATTTACAACAACTTCAGGACAAGTTGCATTCATTTTGTCACCACTGCAATACATAAGCCTCTCTACCATTATTTTCGGTAGTGGCGACAAGAAATTTCTCAATAAAAATACACCTTTGTTATCCATCAATTTTATGAACGATATTCCATTGCTGCTTGTTGTAAAAATATCTCCACGTTTTACGCTCTTGTCGGTTGGAACATTTTTGAGTATATTTTTTCTGTTTGAGCGCACTGTTCCACAAGCTTTTATATTCATATGTGCTAGCAAATACTGAAGATAAGGGTTATTGAAAAAGTTATCAAAATGGACTTCACAGGCTGCACCTTTCAAGTTTTCACATAACTGCAGCAGGACAGATTCACCCAAACTAGTTTCAGGGCCACGTTTTTTTTTACCTGTATATAAATCAAACTGATAAAGATACCGAGTGAAAGAGTCAGCACTGCACCATAATTTGAACCCTCATTTTACCAGTTTATTTTTGATAGATTGCCTCATTGTATTGTGATCTTTGAACGTTATCATATGCTTTCCTATTGTTTAGGTTTTCGTATTAGTCAGAGTACTTTGAAAAGCGTGGTTGAAGTGGTTCAAAACAGGTCAAACTTTGAATGCCCTATCATAAGCGAGACAGATCCCTCCTCATTAGTTTGTTGGAACCTGCAACTGCATCGAAAATGTTCGTTGGAGTGAGTTCCGTGTCAGAAGATTGACTGATTACTAAAACATGCACTTCGCCGTAATTATATCCCTGAATTTCATCAAAATTGTGAGGTGAATAAGAATTCGATTGCCAGTTGAATGATGAGACGGATATGCGAGGCTGCTGCTTCTGAACCGTGCTGCCTTGTGAAGGTGTTGAGCTTCCTTCAATTTCAACTGTTGGCATGCCAGCATCCAAATCATTATCTTCATCGTCACTGTTGCTCACTATAAAAATTTCTTCATTGCGCAACGCGAACTCTGCATTGAATCGTGATCATTTTCTGTAGTATTTGTTATGAGAAGAAGAACCGTGACTTGAATGTAGTTGGAAACTGAGTGATGTTATAAGCCAAAAGCAAAAGTCTCCTTTAATGCATATGGGCACACCCGTGTCTCTTAAAGTATTTTGAGGAGATTTGGAGTGTTTTAGCTACAAAAATTTAATTAAATGATGATAATAGTTACATGCAAATATAATTTTGAATAAATAGTTTCGTCAAAATGCACAAGATTCAAATATATGCGTTGCCCAAGAACTAAATGGAATACTTGCGTCGCTGCGATTTCTGACAGATAACTTTTGTTTTTAGTGCTGCCACCATATTTTCATTAGAAAATGTCATGAAATTTAAAAATTCATTACTATTTAATGTTCAGCTTATGCTGTATTACCACAAATCATAAAAGTCACGCTGAGACAAACATATCCTATATGTATTAAAGAGTTAAGACGTATCTAATACATTGAATAACTGGCATTATTCTTAAGGATTTTTTATATTGTTCCAGGTGTAGACGATATTAACTTCCGACAAGTTTTTACAGGATTATTGTACCAGACTTCTCGTTTAAACTCATTCCAAAGATTACCAATAGGATTCAAATCTGAGGATAAACTTAGCCACTCAAAGACGTCCACATTATTTTCTTGGAAACATACTCGGACCGATCGAGATGAGCATTTTGGAGCATTTTCCTGCTAAAATATCCGCAACAATAGCATATTATGCTCGGCATATGGTAGCATTACTGTCTCCAACAAATTTTTGTGCACAAATCCATTCATTATACCATCATTTAGATGTATCGAACGTATACCTTGTCTCGAAAAACATCCCCATACCAACACGCTGTCACCTGTGTGCTTCACCGTTTTTTCGAAAACCCAGCATGAAACTGTTTACCATCCGGTCGAAGAATATTTCTTCCCGCATCCTTACCAAACAAATTAAGCTTTGTTTCATCCCTCCAGAGGGTGTCGCACCATTTTACTTCCTCACTGCGATCCAGGCTCGGTTTTAAGAGCTCCCTCAAATTTGTACTTTTCAGGAGAGGAACTTTTTGGGCAATCCTATTGAATAGTTTCACGCTTACTAATTGCCATCAAACAGTTCGTGATATAACAACATGGCCAATTTCATTTGCAATTGTCCTGGAGGATTTGAACGGGTCACGTTCATCTAATCCAATCGCCGGTGTTCCTCGCCAGTCATCTCTTGAATTGTAGACTGCAATCACCATCTAAAATGAAAAGAAACAAGTTGCGTAAACAGACTAACGCTCATGTCAGACGGGTTTTGTATTCAATTTACAAAATGCAGTCACCAGATCGAATGAAACCAAGAAACATGTCAAAGACGATTTTATTGGAGAAAATATGAAATTCGAAGATCATACTAGTATTGACAAAGTTGAACGAATTTCAACTTCTGAGGTTTTCGTTATTGTTCTACTCATAAATATCTCCCTTGATAATTATTTCAGATGTCCATTCGCGAGGGAAGAAACACATTTTTCATGTATTTCCCCTGTACCCTCACTGAAGCAAAAACTGACAGTTTAAGAACTGTTTTGAAATGCTCCCATTAAAACTTTCATTACATACTCATATCGGCTACGTTTGATGAATTTTTTTTTTCAGGGGCCACTCCCCTGTACTGTTATCATCGATTAATTTCCAATTTTTTCGAATCCTAGAGTGGTTACAAAGCCCATTTGGTAGGAGCTCTCTACCGCCTCCTTGACTTGTTTCACTTATGAGTATTAATTGTAGGTACTCATCTTCAGTCATTCATTAAATTAAATCAAGTGTTCAAAGCATGCACCTTAAACGTTGAAGTTTGGAAAAAATAACTCAAAATTATTCAATCTTCGCATTTAAAACAGCCGCTATTTTGTTTTACGATAACTGATACTACTAGCTGAACCGATTCTTAAAGATATTTATGACACCTAGCATTCCTGAAATTTTCACGCAAATCCTAGCGCATGTTGTTCCATAGCCAAATGTTGCCATAGTAATAAATGCAGCGCGGTTAGTTCCATAGTAATATAGGAAAATTCAAACCGCTATAACTTCGCTCAATATGATTAGATCTTTATAAAACTTTCAGAACAGATGATTCTTATAAAGAGTCATTTGTGTACTGAACTATATTAAATTTAAGGGCATCGTTAAGATTTTATTCAAGAAAACATAAAATCGATAAACCATACTATTACTAACAAAGTTGAGTGAATTGCGACTTGTCGCGTATTTGTTGTTGTTGTACTCATCAAGGGCTACATTCTTGATTTTTTTCAGATTATTCGGATCACAAGTGTCCGATCGCGAGGGGGGGAGACAAATTTTTCGTGTATTTCTCCTCCCTGTGCGCCCTTGGAAGCAAACTTTGCCAAACTAAGACCTGTTTTTAAAAGTTTCCATCAAGACTTTTCATTTGATATTCATATCGGCTACCTTCAATGAATTTTTTTTTCGGGGGGTCACTCCCCTATATGGGGAGACCCCCCTTGAATACCTTATAAATTTTTTTTTTTGTAATTGAAATTTGAAGATAGCACCAATTTACACCTACATACAAAGTTTGATGTTTCTAGCTTAAGTAGTTTCTGAGAAAAACTGCTGTGACACACGGACGGACGGACGGACAGACAGACGGACAGATAGACAGACGGACAGACAGGACGCGGTTTTAGTAGGGTCATGTAAATTATTTCACAAAACCCTTAAAAACACTCAATGAAGTTACTTATCTGACCACAGCTGGAATCACGAATCCCGGTCACTTTTCGTTGATATTCTAGCATATATTTTATTTTGATCGGAACTTTACTACTCATCTTCAGTCATTCATTAATTGAATCAAGTGTTCAAAGCTTGCACCTTAAACGTTGAAGTTGGGAAAAAATAACTCGAAATTATTCAATCTTCGCATTTAAAACTGCCACTATTTTGTTTGACGATTACTGATACTACTAGCTGAACCGATTCTCAAAGATATTCATGACACCTACCATTCCTAAAATTTTCACGCAAATACTAGCAAAACTGTAGTGTCTGAGTCGGTAAAAAGCGCATGTTGCTCCATATCTATATGTTGCCATAGTAATAAATGCAGCGCAGTTAGTTCCATAGTAATAAAGTAAAATTCAAACCGCTATAACTTCGCTCAATATGATGCGATCTTTATAAAACTTTCAGAGCAGATTAATGTGTTATCTGTGTACTGAATTTTATAAAATTCAAAAGCATCGTTAAGATTTTATTGAAGAAAACATAAAATCGATAAATCATACTATTACTAACAAAGTTGAGTGAATCACGACTTCTCACGTATTTGCTGTTGTTGTACTCATCAAGGCCTACGTTCATGATTTTTACCAGATTATTCGGATCACAGGTGTCCAATCGCGAGGGGGAGGGGGGTGTACACAAATTTTTCATGTATTTCCCCTCCCTGTGCGCCCCTCGAAGCCAACTTTGCCAAACTAAGACCTGTTTTGAAAAGTTCGCATCAAGACCTTTCGTTTGATATCCATATCGGCTACCCTTAAGAAATTTTTGTTTCGGGGGTTGACTCCCCTATATGGGGAGACCCCCTTAAATACCTTATTAAATTTTTTTTGTTGTTGAAATTTGAAGAGAGCACCACTTTACCCCTACATACAAAATTTGATGTTTCTAGCTTAAGTAGTTTCTGAGAAAAACTGCTGTGACACATGGACGGACGGACGGACAGACAGACGGACAGACAGGACGCGATTTTAATAGGGTTTTGTAAATTATTTTACAAAACCCTAAAAATACCCAATGAAGTTACTTATCTGACCACAGCTGGAATCACGAATCCCGGTCACTTTTCGTTGATATTCTAACATATATTTTATTTTGATCGGAACTTTACTACCGCACTTGTTGTACAAAAACAATAACAATTATGACATTTAAAGTGAAATGTCAAATTAAATGTCATTAAGAGATTACAATTCAGAATAGTAGATTTGAAAGCATCAGAATATCGTAACATTCACAATGACAATTATGGTAAATAGTTAGATAGAGACAACTCAATTTGTTAAAGGAAAAGTACCGAAATCCTTTGTTCAAATTGATTTCTTTGTTTGAAAATTTCGGTACTTTTTACAATTTGAAGACTTAGTTTTAGTTGCATTTTGGATTTTGTACAAGAAAGAACGATCGCTCTCATAAATTAAGTTTAGTGAATTTTGAATTGTTTCGATAAGTTAATTTGTCACACAACTATTATTTTAACGTTCCTTTTTAAATAAAGTATGATACCTAAAGTTTTAAAAGTGTTTTTTTCTGGTTTTGTTGAGTTTTCAGTAGTATAATATAGTTTTCAGGGCAAACAGTCGGTCTCTGATGAAGTTTTTAAGGTGCTACACGCGTCTAAATAGATTTTTCCGGTTTGGGAGAATTTGTAAAAACATTTTCAGACCGTCCAATTGATGCGGTGATAAATTTGTAGGTTTTTCACTCATCTTGGAGCTGACGGACAAGTCTTCTCTCCTCTGTACTGCAGTTACGTTGACGACGCATCCAATATTAATACAATCTTATAATTAAATCTTCAATCATTGTCATATTGTCCACCTCAATTTTAAAGACTGAGCAAAGAAACAAGCCGCAATATTTGCCAACCAGTAATTTCATTGTGGGGACTCCCTCGTTCCATTCGATACTTGCCGAATATGTATTTTGATTCCAGAACATGTTGTCTAATTTTTCCTCTTACATTTTACGAGTTTTAGGGGCTCACACCTATTATTTTGTCTACCTGTGTATATATCTGTCTCCAAATAAATTTGATTTCATTAATAAATACCACGTTATGTTAATGTTTAAGTGTTAGTGCCTAATTTGGGAGGGCCTTATAAATATTTACCCAAAAATTAGGAGAAGTAATCACAGTTCTGATGAAAACATGCTGTAACGTATGGCAAAATGAATAAATGGGTTACAATTTAGTAGTTTTACCATTTATTCAAAACCCCCTAAAAGCAGCAATAAAAAAAATACCTACCCTGAAAGCAACAATGAAACTGATAATTTTTGTCTGTAAGAAGTCCATTGAAGGCTATCAAATCCTTCCTCCTCACAATTTAAATAAGCTAAATTATTCAAGAAAAAACAAAAGAATTGATAACCTACCAAAGTCACACTCTCATTGAATCACAGAGAGAATTTTGTAAACTTCCATTGTTATTAATGAATAATTCAGTTTTCCTTCAATCATAATTTGCCAATTTTAATGTCAAATAACATTTCAAATTTAATTAGTGACAATGTAGAACAAAATTGCTCAATTCACTCTGCCAACAATTTTCCATCATACTGAAATTAAAACTAATGGTGGCTTTTATATGAACGGAGCCAATTTCAAACTACAGAATTTAATCATCAAAAGATTGGATATAATCAGAAGGTTCAAATGCACTTGAACTTTCATTGAGCTTACATTTCAATTTGAAGGCGTTCTCAAACACTGGTTGGTCTGAATTCACAATGCTCTGTTGGAATCAAATTTCATTTGGAGTCAATATGAAAGCCTTATTAAACATTGAAGGATTGTTCAAGCATATTGGTGAGGATATTTTGTTTTTTGCAACGGAAACTGGCAAGCGGTTAGGAAATAGTGGAATAATGATTCTGATGAATTATTTGCTTACTATGGATTGCAGAAATTGGCTAAAAGCTTAATTTTAAACCATAAATATTCTGAAATTTTTAGCTTGTTAAAGTTTTCGTTGCAAGAATTCAGAAGACAATGTAAATGTAAATTGCGTTATTTGAAAATAAATGATCGTTTCGCATTTTTCATACAATGATCTTCATTGTGACAATGGATGCTAAAAGACTACAAACAAGCTCTCACATCTGCAGAATTACAAACCATTTCGAATGGGCCTTTCATATCCTCTTTATGTTTCCGCATAGTTTGCTGATTTATACAAAATATTTACTGAATTATGTGTCCACCATTTCAAAATATATTGAGCCGACAAAAGTGTCCTTCTATGCCCCGTATGTGGAATCGCAATAATGTATCTCATTGGGGAATCTTCGAAAAATAGGACCTAAAATAAATCTCAGCAGCTTGCCTCCCGTCCGACAGCACTCCCTCGTTGCTGCTTATTCAACTTAGTGCTGACATATGTCCACATATGCACGAACCGTACACTAAAAGCCTGCTTTGCACGCTGTATGACTCCAAGGAGCATTGTACAAAAAGCGACCGCGTATTAAGCTGAAATATAATAAGATGGCAAGGAAAATTGATGAGGGAATTACTTAGTACAAAGGGGCCGAGTAAATATAGTTCGGGCTAGACACTGACGGTGATTATTTTTCTTTAATACTGTTCCCAGGGTGAGTTTAAAAACAAAGACAGGCACCTCTCAATGAAAGGAGCACAAAACAGTGGCAGAATGGTCTTGCAAGGTGGAAAAATAAAAATAAAGATAGCGTCGTAAATTGCGAAAAAAGAGCCAAGGTGATAAGGGCTAAACCGTCGACTACAGAATAGAAAGTGAAGCTGGCAGCTGCCAGGTGAGAACAAAACGGGAGCATCATGAAAGTGAGCTAAGAAATAAGATGACCTTAATAGAGCTTTTCAACATTGTTTGTTTGCATTGACTTGTTGTGTTGGTCTACGGAGCACAGGGGTGGGGCGTCATTGTATAGTTCTTGCTCTTTCGCTACGGCTTGCGGCTTGTAAGCTCTTCGTTTTACGCTTTCCTTTAACGCTCATTTCACAGGACTATACTTATCTTCTTCGAAGGTAAAAAATTAGTGCCTTATTTTTGGCAGCAGGAGATGGTGATTGACGCTGAAAGTTTTAAACGAATTACTATATATTGTTTAATTCATTGTCATCCATGGAAATCCATTGCGATAAAGTTTTAGGCAAGTAAAGAAACAACAAAACTTTCGTTAGTATGTATATTTATTGAAAAACTTTTGGTCAGTACTATTCAAGCAGGAGAGAGGGACATAAATTCTAATCAAAATTAAAGATTTTTACTAAAATGAACCATCCCATTGACTTTGAAACTGGTGTTGCTTATTAGGGTTTTGTAAAATAATTTTACAAAACCCTACTAGTTTCGCGACCAGTCTGTTCGTCCGTCCGTCCGTCCGTGGTCACAGCAGTTTTTCTCGGAAACTACTTAAGCTAGAAACATCAAATTTTGTGTGTAGGAGTAAAGTGGTGATCTCTTCAAAGCTCAACTACTAAAAAAATTTTAAAAGGTATTTAAGGGGGGTCTCCCCATATAGGAGAGTGACCCCTCGAAAAAAAATTTCATTGAAGGTAGCTGATATGGATATCAAATGAAAGGTCTTGATGTGAAATTTTCAAAACAGGTTTTAGTTTGGCAAAATTTGCTTCCAGGGGTGCACAGGAAGGGGAAATACACGAAAAATTTGTGTCCCCCCCCCCCTCGCGATTGGACACCCGTGATCCGAAAAATCTGAAAAAAATCAGGAATGTAGGCCTTAGTGAGTGCAACAACAACAAATGCGTGAGAAGTCGCAATTCACTCAACTTTGTTAGTAATAGTATGATTTATTGATTTTATGTTTTCTTGAATAAAATCTTAACGGTACCCCTAAATTCAATCAAATTCTGTCTATAAGATTGATCTATCCTGTAAGTTTCACAAAGATTGAATCATATTTAGCGAAGTTATAGCGGTTTGAATTTTCCGGTGTTACTATGGAACAATATGCGCTGCATTTATTACTATGGCAACATATGGCTATGGAACAACATGCGCTTTTTACCGACTCAGACACTACAGTTTTGCTGGGATTTGCATGAAAATTTCAGGAATGATAGGTGTCATGTATATCTTTGAGAATCGGTTCAGCTAGTGGTATCAGTAATCGTAAAACAAAATAGTGGCTGTTTTAAATGCGAAGATTGAATAATTTTGAGTTATTTTTTCCAAACTTCAACGTTTAAGGTGCATTCTTTGAACACTTGATTCAATTTAATGAATGACTGAAGATGAGTACCTACAATTAATGCTCATCAGTGAAACAAGGAAAGGAGGTGGGAGAGAGCTCCTAGCAAAAGGGTTTTGTAACCATTCTAGGATTCGAAAGAATTGGAAATTAATCGATGATAACAGTACAGGAGAGTGGCCCCTGAAAAAAAATTCATCAAACGTAGCCGATATGAGTATAAAATGAAAGTTTTCATGGGAGTTTTTCAAAACAGTTGTTAAACTGTCAGTTTTTGCTTCAGCCGGACACAGGGGAAATACATGAAAAATGTGTTTCCTCCGTCGCGGATGGACATCTGAAATAATTATCAAGGGAGATATTTATGAGTATAACAATACCAAAAACCTCAGAAGTCCAAATTCGTTCAACTTTGTTAATAATAGTATGATCTTCGTTTTTCATATTTTCTCGAATAAAATCGTCTTTGACATGTTTCTTGATTTGATTCGATCTGGTGACTGCATTTTGTTAATTGAATACAAAACTCTTCTGACATGAGCGTAGGTCATCAAGACCTTTCATTTGATATCCATATCGGCTACCTTCAATGAAATTTTTTTTTTTCGAGGGGTCCCTCTCCTTTATGGGGAGACCCCCCTTAAATACCTTATAAAATTTTTTTGTAGTTGAACTTTGAAGAGATCACCACTTTACACCTACACACAAAGTTTGATGTTTCTAGCTTAAGTAGTTTCCGAGAAAAACTGCTGTGACACACGGACGGACGGACGGACGGACAGACGGACAGACGGACAGACTGGTCGCGAAACTAGTAGGGTTTTTTAAAATTATTTTACAAAACCCTAAAAAGCATTTTTCTTTTAATTTCAAAATAACACCTCTTATTGGAAAACCCTATATGATATGAAGATACTAAGAATGAGTAAACTCAAGAAAAACTTCAACGATATGCATAACAAATATGTACATTTTGCTTTAAGAGAAAAACTCTACCCTATTTGTTGCAATATTACTGGATCCAATTAAAATAGTAGTCTCTCGTTCAATGAAAAGACCGAATAGTAGAAAAACGGTGTATTATTACAGTATCGGAGAAGCTCTAACCTTCGCAAAATAGGATTCAATTTTATTGAAACTTTGTGAGCATAGCAATCCTTTATAGATATCCTGAAATATCAAATTTTATTGACTTTAAGGATAGCAATATGAATTAACTGAAGAAAGGGTCAAGTTTACTAGTCCTACAATTACAAATTTGAATGAATTTTAACTTATAAGGTATTTTTATAGTTGTACTCATAGTCACCACTCTGATAATTTTTCCATCTATAAATTGAGGTGGTTACAACCAGAATGGGCTAACCTACAATTTTGTAAAAAAAAGAGTAGATAGCAGAAAGCGCTATGTCAAACCATGTTCTTTAAAGTCAGATTTGTCGTTATGTATTTAAATTAATTTATATCAGATAGCAGCACCAAACATGATTGGGCCATTTTATTAATAGCTCATCAGCTGATGCCAGAGTGGTCTATGTCTTATAGGCCACTCTGGCATCAGCTGTTTATCGACAACCACAGAACGACCGCTTAGCTAGATCATTCTACTGTCAATTCAACATTATTGTGCATCAAATAGGTTATTGGTTGAAGGTTATTATTTGTTATTGGCTTAAAAATGTCTAGAAATAATAGTTAAGAAAATTCCGAGTTGCAGGAAGAACATAAGTTTATTTTCTTTTTTACAAATTTATACTGTTATTGGTTGTAGAACTTATTTTGCAAACAAATAAGCCGTGAAGAAGAAAAAGAGTACCTAAGCCAGATGAATGCAAAAAAATATTCGCAAACGTCTATGTAGGAACGGAAGGACAGGCATACATAAGTTCTACGGGAAAAAATATGGCTGGAAAAAGTTTTGAGGAAATTACAGCATGTTGTGGCTTAAAATGTTTTGGTTAATTTGACCTAGGAGCTCAACAGAATTTTTCCGGAATTTTCCATTAGCTGGGTAGCTTCAATTCTCAAAACTTCTTTATATTTTCTCAATTTAAGTTGATTGTTTAAACTTTGTTAGCTATTTATTTCTTATGGCACAATGCAGTATCTTTATAAGTATTGATAGTTCTATGCTAACAAATAGATCTTATTCAAATTATTTTAGGTTAAACTAGTTTCGCAGTACTCTGTATCGCCCATCTTGAAACGAAAAACGAACACTAGAATGTTATATCTACCTTCTCTACAAGGTCATGAAGTGAAAGTGTGCAAAGGGTTTTTTCTCAAAGTTTTTTCAGTTTCCAATGGTAGAGTAGATAGAGTTCTACAATCCAAGGTGACTGGAACTCCATCCAAAGACAGGAGGGGCAAACATGAACCAGCCAGTAAAACACCTAATTACAAAGTTGACAAAGTTAGACCATTCACGACTCTCAATATACCTGGCATAAAAGCGAAAGAAAATATTTGTCTCCTGATTTAAATATTCAAATACTGTACAATTAGCACAAAAAGCATGAAACTAATTATGTCTCTCAAAGTTTATTTAGAAAATTACCCTGCACACGTTCATATTTTACTTACACTTTAACGATAAATAATAAAATTTGAAGTTTGATTACTTAAAGATTTAATCTACATTTTCACCAACCAGTAAAAGGTTTCTGCAAATTATTTGACAAGTTAAATATGCTGATAAAAAATGAGCAAGATAATTCTAAGAGGGATTCTTTCAAAGTTGATCGTGAGAACCACCAAAAACAGGCGGAAAAGGCCAGATTCCAAATGAAGGTAAAAAGTGAGAATAAAGAGTACAATACCACCGTCCTGGCATTCGATCCAATGAAACCATTACCAACACAGTTTATATCAACTGGAACTACTGACTATAAAAGGCAATTTTGGACTTATTGTCTACGTTTGAGCTTTTTATACCCTTTAATAGCACTTCTGCAACTTTATGACTTTAAAAGATTACTGATTTCCAATATTGATTGCTTTAGGTGTCCACAATTTACGAAATTATGATGTAGTAATATTCATATGGAATAAGTCAGTGACCTTCACAGGACCAGAAGAAATTGCCTCATGGCTTACTCTATTGTTTCAAAAACTTTACAAACAGTCACAAAATCATTCTGTATTCAGATGACTCCGGAGGACAGAACCGTAACATTAAAATGGCCGTATTTCTTCAGTACATACTTCACTCTTCAGCCTTCAACATAACTGACAGTGGTCACTAATTTTTTTCGTGCGACTCTGATTTGAAGTTATTGAAAAAACAAGAAATTTAATCCTAATATTTTCATTCTTGATGACTAGATCCAATTAAAATTAGAAAATTGAAAAAAAAGATTTTTAGGGTTTTGTACTAAAATACAAAACCCTATTGCAATCACGACCTGTGTCCGTCCGTCCGTCCGTCTGTATGTCACAGCACTTTTTCTCCGAAACTATAGAGGCTACAGCCATGAAACTTTGTGGAAAGGTCAGAAGTGGTGACCTCTTGAAAGTTCAAGGGTGAAAAAATTTTTCAAAGGCGTTTAAGGGGGGTCTCCCCATATAGGGAGGTGACCCCTCAAAAAAAAATTTTCACCATTGGTAGTCGAGTAGGGTATCGTTGGAAAGGTCTCAATGAGATCTTTTCAAAACTTGTCTTAAAACTGCCTTATTGTTACCGAGGGGGACAGGGGAAGGGGAAATGTTCGAACTTTTCGCGTACCCCCCCTCGCGATTGGACACCTTCCATCCGAAAAATATGAAAAAATCATGAATGTAGGCCTTCATGAGCACAACAACAACAAATACATGAGTAGTCGAAATTCACTCAACTTTGTTAGTAATAGTATGATTTATCGATTTTGTGTTTTCTTGAATAAAATCCAAACGGTACCTTTAAACTCAATAAAATTTTGCAAAAGGATGACTATTTATAAGATTGATCTTTTCTGAAAGTTTGATAAAGATCGAATAGTATTAACCGAAGTTATAGCGATTGGAATTTTCCTGTATTACTATGGAGCAATATGCCCTGTATTACTATGGAAACATATGGCTATGGAGCCATATGCGCTTTTTACCGACTTAGACACTACAACTATGCTAGAATTTGCATGAAAATATCAGAAGTGATAGGTATCATGAAAATGAGTACATACAATTGAAACAAGTCGAAGAGGCAGGAGAGAGCTCCTAGCAAAAGTGCTTTGTAACCATTCTAGGATTCGAAAAAATAGGCCATGAATCGATGATTACAGTATAGAAGAGTGGCCCCTGAAAAAAAATTTCATGAAAGGTAGCCGATATGAGTATCAACTGAAAGTTCTCTATGAGAGCTTTTCAAAACAGTTCTTAAACTGACAGTTTTTGCTTCATGAAAAATGTGTTTCCTCCCTCGCGAATGGACACCCGTGATCTAAAAAATCTGAAGAAATTATCAAAGGAGATATTCATGGGTATAACTATAAAAAATACCTGAGAAATCAAAATTCGTTCAACTTTATTAATAATAGTATGATCCTCGAATTTCACATTTTCTCCAATAAAATCGTCTTTGACATGTTTCTCTCTCCAATAAAATCGTCTTTGACATGTTTCTTGATTTTATTCGTTGCTGGTTACTGCATTTTGTAAGTTAAGTACAAAACCCTTCTGACATAAGCATAGGTCTGTCTACCCAACTTGTTTTAAATTAGAGAATATTTGAAATCACATGTGAAAAACAGAAAAATCAATATTGATAAAAGAAAGGATGAGTGGCTCAAGATATTGGGTATGAAGCACAGCAAAGAGAAGCTTTTTTACTGGAATATACATATGGATGTGAAGATCTTATGCCCCTTTTTCAACCAGCTAACATATCAAAAAGAAAGTCTTCCGCTCAGAAAAAATGCACTTACTCCATGACAAAAAAAGAAGATTTGAAAAGTGTTTTGGATTTTATTCCTCCTACTCATCATAATTTCTACATGAGTTTGAAAGCTTCAAATTCTGGATTGAATTCGATCGATTGTTTGATGTATGATGATTGTAACACTGATGATGAGTAAATCCACAAGAATGTTATTATTTTGAATATTATATATATTTTTTATTTTAAAGATGAAAATTGTTTGTTATTTTTAAGTTTAAGGATTTAATTATGATTAAAATGGCTTTGAATGCAATGTTTTACTATTTTTCTGTTTATTATAATCAGAACATCCCCCAAAACTAAACCATAATATGCAACGCAAGAGTGGGCCATCCAACAATAAAAGGTTGAGGACTAGCGGCCGCTAAATTCTATACTTCGTTATCTAAACAACCTTCAATCAACCGCCAAAGTCCAAAAACATTACCAATTTGCTAAACTCCCTGATAAAATATCAACTTTTTAAAAGTTGTCAAATTTTCATTTTTCAATATCTCATTTTAGCATATAATGCAGATGACCACTTTGGTTGTAACGGACTCAATTGTAGGTTTACATCTTAAGCAATTCATTAATAAATTAAATCAAGTGTCAATAGTATGAATCTTAAGTGTTGTTACAAATTTATTCAATCATCTTATTTAAAACGGCCGCTATTTTCTTTTCCGATTACTGATGAAATTCGTTTAGCGAATTCTCTAAGATAGTCACGATACATTCCATGCCCGAAACTTTCATGTAAATCTTCATAAACCCGTTGTAGTAATCGAGCTGTCGGTATACGCGAACTGTTTCGATTGCATTAAGTTCTCTCGCATCTCTTGCTTCTCGTACTGGTGTTGCGTCATCTACTGTGATTTCCTGTCCTTGTGTTATAATATGCTCCGCTACTGCTGATCTAAAGTCATTCTTCTTTCATTTTTCCCTCACTGCACTTGCTTCGCTTAAATGTTCTCACACCCTGGTGTTGATCAATCTTCTTGTTTGTCCAATGTAAACTTCGTGACAGTCAGCGCACACGATCCGGTAGATGCCTGATTTCTCGTGCAGTTGCCGTTTATCCTTAGTCGACTCGAAAGTGATTTTCAACTGGTTTTTAATACTTGATTCGATTATTCGTAAAGACTCATGATGTTTCAGCCTCCTTTTTAATTGATCTTTGACACCTTTGTAGTGGGTAACTGCCTTTCAGTACACCTTTTCAGAATCCAGGCTGAGGAGTGTCGACCGTTCTTTCTTTTGCCGAGTATTTCTGATTTTGTCCGCAATTCTCTTCATCGTTGAGGACTTGAGTCCATTCAACTTTGCAGTGTCGAGAATATACTGCATTTCCCTTTCCCTGGCTGCCGTATTGAGTGGTAGATCATACATCCTGTGAATCATGTCTCGATAAGGTGAAACTTTCACTTGTTGCGTGTAGTTTGATGTATTTGGAATCGTCCGTTGTGTATGTGTTGCTTTCCTGTAGATTTTGGAACTCTTGTAAAGCCAATTTTCCATCCTTTGCTTCCGCTACCGTGAAATTGGTATTTTTGTGCGCATTGTTCAGTCCCATCAATATTTGTTGCAGGTCTCCTTTGTTGACGTAAGCGAAAACATCATCCACATGCCTGACCCAGCATCTCGGTAATTGGTTCTTCGTTTTGTGTCCATTCTCCAGTCGCGTCATAAACATTTCACTAAAAAACGGTGATAGTGGATTTCCCATTGCTCCTCCGCCTTTAGTTTTGTAGAATTCACCCTGAAACGAAAAGTAGTTCTCTGTCATACACAGCTTTGATAACTGGAGATAATGTCTCGTTTTCGTATTCCATGCCATAGAATTGTCCTGTTTTAGTAACCACTCCTCGATGTAGCCGAGTATTTCCATTACTGGTATCCTGGGAAAGAGGGACTTCACATCAAACGATACCATCTCATCGTCTCCTGTTGGCGGGCCATATATTAACAGCTTTTCCGTGAATTCCTTGGTGTTTTTGACGGGGTTGCTCTCAATCGGTTGCATATTTTTGAATCCCTCCTCTAGCCATCTTGCTAGTTTTTATGTTGGAGCAAAAACTAGCAAGATGGCTAGTGTTGAAGGGTTTTGGTATCATGTTTAAAATGATTTAAAGAACCCAACTGAATCGAAAACATTTAGAAAAAATTGACCCTACTATCGTATCATATAAAAAACTAAATACACCGTTTTAAACATCAAAGAAAAATAGACTCAGCCAACAGCGAGTTGCTTAAAAACTGGCCAAGGGCAACGAGTTGCTGGACGGAGAGAGTTCAGTTTTAAACGAAGTCTTGCGCTGTGAGGCATATCCAATGAGGAAGGGGGAGAAAACATAGAATAAAACTAAATTAAAGTTAAAAAATATAAACAAATAGAACAGAAATCGTCCCAAAAACGTAAACACAAAATAATCGGAAATTTGGTTCTAAATAAATCAATTCCAGTGTATAAAAATAAATCCTAACCCAATTACCGCACCATATCTAGTGTGTTTTTGAAAGTACAATTAAAAGTGTCCGCTAGGTAGTGAGGGATTTCGCATATATTGCTACCAATTGTGCCACACAGAAACACTAATTTTGGAACCGTCTGCTCACTAAACACAACGCCCCATAAATGAAAGCACAATGTACGTAGAATTTCTAAAGAGTTCTATCGGCAGCAGTTACTACAGTGTCATGCCAAGCGGTGAATTAGGCATCTTTTCTCAATCGATAGTCCAGTTAAAGTGACGCAGCAAGACAGTCATGGCGTATTGGATTTCGTTGCAATTGAGTTTGCTTATCACTTCATAATTTGCCCGAATTTCGCTTTTCAATCATCCGTGATTTGACGTAAAGTGCATCTTGTAGTGAAAAATCGATTGAGTTTTGCACAAAAAATAGAGTTTAAATTACGAAAAGAAAAACAGCGAGTCATTGTGCATAATGATGCATTCGCAAGGTTTGCTCATCTTTTCTAATTAATTTCATTCGATAAGTCCCTGAAAATAAAACCAGATGGTTATACGAAGTCTTGTGGTGCATATACGGAAAACAAGTCCGTGGTAATTGGATCTTCTTCTCGATTCTACAGTAGCCCATCTTGGGTCTTTGCTCCCTGCATATAGTGCCTCTAACTATCTCGGTCTGTTGACCGCGTCCTTGGATTTCAAAATCCGAGCATCGGTGAACTGTCTTCGTCGGCCGATTCAGACCAGCATTTCCTCAGTTTTTTGACTGTCTCCAAGCTTCAGTTCTTCCAACAAATACCTTTTTGCATATCCGTTGATCGTCCATACAATTCACGTGGCCAGCCCATACAAGTTTTGCTTCTCGATTGAGTTTCAAGAAAAGTTATTCAACGGCTGCTAACGACCGTGACAAAATGTTGATGTAATTTGGCTGGGGTGCCAAAGCAAAGTATTATTTGGTAAAGTACGTTACGATCAATACTGTCGTATACTTGCTTCAAGTTAATGAAAATCTGTTGTTCGTCTATGCTAAGCTCCCAGCATCTCACAAGTACCTGCTTTACAGTAAACAATTGGTCGATTATCGGTTTGTCTGCTTTAAAAACATCTTAATACTCCCCAAACAATTCTGTTGGCGTATAATCTGATTTTATTTTCTAAGATCTTGTACGCTGTAAATATCACGCGGAATTATTTTTATGTCGTTTATAGGCAAAGAGCCAACTAGTTTTTCCATTGATTGTAGAACATTTTCGTCATTTCTCCATCCTTTTTTCGGTCAAGGCGGGCACGTTTGTCAGCAAAATTTCAAAGAAGTTAGCTTTTACATGGATCGTAAGCAACCGTTCATTGAATGCCTTAAAATATGTAAATAACTTGCGATTTGAACTCTTTATCTACAATCCAAATTCGCGCTTTCTGCCAAGCTTCCCACTTCTGAATATTATGTGCCATCTCGTATTTTGAATATCACTTCCAACCTCGTTCGTTTCATGGATTGCCAGCATGTTTAGTTTATATTGACTAACCGGTTGTTAAAGGTCCTTACCAACAAACATTCAAGAATCCAATACCATAGTTCTTTTAGCGTTTGTAAGGTCAACTCATTGCAAAGCTCTGTTTCGGGTTTCGAAAGAATTGTGGGTTTAACAGGGATGGAGAGCTAGCCTATCGACAAATCTCGATTCTGGTGGCATGGTTATTATTTTTGATTCCATTATCAGGCACGGAAGACTCGTTTTTGCCCTCTTCCGTCCCCACAAAAGAGGTTTAAATGGGATTTACTAGTAGAGCTGCAAGTGTATGTGCAATTAATGGCATTGCTCGACATTTAGTGTCTCATCGTTAGGGAGCCAGTGAGCCCAATTGCGAGCCCGAGAGTATTTAATTATATTAGTTCGTGCAGTTTAGGATGGCGAGTAATGAAATTTGTAGATTTGGGAGACAAGGGAATCCTGCCTCTTTTCTCAGCCGTGATTGGGACCATCTACGGCAGAGTTGTGGTAATCGGGTACATATATCTGTATCTTTGGGTTAGAATTGAGATTCTGCGATCCATGTAACTGTTCATTGTGAAAGAAAACAGATTTAGTGACTTTACTTGTTGATTGGATTCATGTGCTGCATATTGGCAGAAATTTGGTGCAGTTGAGCACTCATGACTGCTTTTAAATAGTACGGTGACGTGGTAATTGATGAAAAATTCATCTTGTACTTTATAATGTCTAATCAAGCGAAAATTCAGACTCTTGGCTATTGGGATATATTTGGTAGCAAAAGAGACTACGGCATATTTTCTCTGCATTTTAAGCGTCAAATTATCTGCGGATGATCATATACATTTTTTTATGATGATGAAGAATTTTATTTTATCGGCGTAGAAAATCGTAGTACGAAGAAGTTTGTGGAGAGTGGAGATATTTCCCCTTTTTTGCTCCATTCCGCTAACAAAGATCGGATTTCTCCATAGATTCATCTCATCTCTAAATACGGTCCGATCTTTTTGAATTTGTCAGTAGTGATTAAACTTGTAAATTGACATTTACAGATTGAATTCCTTCTCCTCTCACCAATCGAAGTTGTTAAGAGGAGAAGCAATTGCTAGAAAAGTAGTCCCCCAATCTCGACGTCCCCAGTTGTTGCCGAGCATAATGTGCTACATTGTTCGATTTTGCTAACCCGAACAAGAGCCTTTCCAATTAGATCATGCCAGGAGAATCCGCCTGTTTCCTTGTAGAGATCCCAGCGAAGCCTGTTCCATCTTTTGTATGCAAAAAATGTGTAGAAGGCATCGTCTTTTTTCTTGGACAAAACCTACAGCTCGGAAGCCGCAACTTACCTTTATTGTGCAAGTAAGAATTAAAAATACCCTTGCTCACTCAAGAGCTAGGTCAAGTAGAAGTCAGTATCACCATGCGTTTGTTTGAGCCCCTGTCTGAAATCAGGGATGAAGCTTGCTGTACATTTTCCCTTTTTGCTGCTCATCCAGGAGTGCTACTAATAATTGAATGAGCGTAGTCTCTCCTTACGGCCAACTGTCTCCCTGGTTTCTTGGTTTCAACGATAATACGACAGTCTCTATCAAACAAGATGATAGGTACCATGCCTGCGATAACTAGCATCACTAAATCGGAAACTGTCGGATATAAAGATGTAATTTTTAGTTCTCTTCTTTTCTGTACCTGTGCCAAGCGTCTTCAGTACCGCTCCTTGCTGAGAACGTTACCCCATATTTCTACTCCTTACAGTAGTACCAAATCTATATATCTCATCAAAAGTTGCCTTCTTGATGAGTTGAGTTCACCTGCATTGGCCATGTCAACTCAGTGCCAAAACACTTGAAGCAGCTTTATCAGGCATTGTCCTAATTTGTTCAGAGGAACTCATCTTCGAGTCGATCAGGAACTCCAGATATTTTAGTAATGATTTCAATTCGACCATTACTTTCCCGATAATGATTTCCTTTATTTTGGAGACTCTTTTCATTGTTAGTAAGATTACTTTTGTTTTCTCCAGTACCAGACCAAACCCAGAAGCTGTCATCCAACCTCTCACCCGGCATAATGGCGTACCTGATGTTCGTTGTGCCTGTTTACTGACGCGTTTAGCGACCAGTGATGCAACATCATCTGCATAGCTGATCAGGTACGATATGTTCCACAAGTCTGAACTAAGGATTGACCATTGAGCAACACCCAATGAAACTTCGATCTTTCATAGCACTTGCATCTTCTCATGCAGCATCGTATCTGAAACTCCTATCTTGCACTTCTGCTTGATGTTAGGGAAAATCAAGATCCAAATTGAGTTGTAAAAATATCTAACGGATTTATTGCTAACAAAGGAACATCAGTTCTCCATACAATCATAAACTTCTACGTCATGGCTTCCATAAATCATCAAACTGTGCCAATGATTCCGTAACAAATTAACAAATAAGTCTGCAAACTTCGTGCTTCAATAGCTAGAGTGCTCATCTCATAAGGTCTATGTCTCTAGCTTAATTCTATTGGAGACAACGAGATTTCTTTTAAGTGATTCTTCAGATGAACAATGAGCTCGTTTAGTTGTGATGTGTACTGGTTTATTTAATCAAATCGTATCGCATCTGGGTCCACAGAAACATGGTCAAAGCGTGGTACTGACCAAATCACCTTCTCAAAATCTGACATATATAATCTAGATAATGCGATTCTTAAACTATCTCGAAGCGAAACCTAAAAGGGGACTATAGTGCTAAAAAACAAAATATTGGATAGCTCAAAATTATTGACCCGCTTTTGTCACTAGATGGTGTTTCTTTTCATATATCGGGCAGATTGAATCAAACTGACATGCGTTTGAAAGCTGACATTTCAGTCTACAATTTTCATATGGACAGTTTTGTTCGTGTCAAAAGTTGTATTTACTTAAAAATGAGTAAAACTTCTGAAAAGGTTCGTTATATTTTACAATATCACTACGATCAAGGTGAGTATGTATCGCAGGCACGTGAAAAAAATTGTCGTGTCTAGGGTTAAGGTACTTTATCAAAAGCCACAGCCAAGAGATGGTTCACTCGCCTTCGTTCTGGAAACTTTAATGTCAAAGATGCACGTCACTCAGGTCGACCAATCATTGAAAAAATCGATGGAATTTTTCAAAAAATTGAAGACGAAGGACACATAAGCAGCCGTGACATTGCTAATCCATTGCTAATCCAACACCAAACAGTTTTAAACCATTTGCGTAAGGCTGGGTACACAAAGCAGCTCGACGTTTGGGTGCCGCATGAATTAACACAAACAAGTTGGGTAGACAGACCTACGCTCATGTCGGAAGGGTTTTGTACTTAACCTACAAAATGCAGTCACCAGCAACGAATAAAATAAAGAAACATGTCAAAGACGGTTTTATTGGAGAAAATATGAAATTCGAAGATCATACTATTCTTAACAAAGTCTAATGAATTTTGACTTCTTACGTATTTGTTATTGTTATTCTCATAAATATCTCCCTTGATGATTTTTTCAGATTTTTTAGATCAAAGATGTTCATTCACGAGGGAGGAAACACATTTTTCATGTATTTCCCCCTGTGCCCCCGCTGAAGCAAGAACTGTCAGTTTAAGAACTGTTTTGAAAAGCTCTCATAAAGAACTTTCATTTGATACTCATATCGGCTACCTTTGATGAAATTTTTTTGCAGGGGCCATTACCCTGTACTACAATCATTGATTCATGGCCAATTTTTTCGAATCCTAGAATGGTTATAAAGCCCTTTTGCTAGGAGCTCTCTCCTACCTCCTCGACTTATTTCACCTATGAGTATTAATTGTACGTACTCATCTTCAGTCATTTATTAAATTGAATTAAGTGTTAAAAGCATGCACCTTAAACATTGAAGTTGGGGAAAAATAACTCAAAATTATTCAATTTTTGCATTTAAAATAGCCAACATTTTGTTTCACTATTACTGATACCACTAGCTGAACCGGCTCTCAAAGATATTCATGATACCTATCATTCCTGAAATTTTCATGCAAATCCTAGCAAAGCTGTAGTGTCTGAGTCGGTAAGAAGCGCATATTGTTCCATAGCCATATGTTTCCATAGTAATACAGCGCATATTGTTCCATAGTAATACAGGAAAATTAAAATCGCTATAACTTCGGTAAATACCATTCGATCTTTATGAAACTTGCAGGGCAGATGTATCTTATAAATAGTCATCTGTTTTATTGAATTTAATATAAAATCGATAAATCATACTATTACAAACAAAGTTGAGTGAATTTTGACTTTTCATGTATTTGTTGTAATTGTACTCATAAAGGCCTACATTCTTGATTTTTTTGAGATTTTTCGGATGAAAGGTGTCCAATCGCGGGGGGGGGGGGGGTACGCAAAAAATTCTTACATTTCCCCTTCCCCTGCGCCCCATGCTACGGATAAGGCAATTTTAAGACTTGTTTTGAAAAGATCTCACAGAGACCTTTCCCATGACACCCTACTCGACTACCAATGGTGAAAAATTTTTTTTAAAGGGCTACCTCCCTACATGGAGAGACCCCCTAAACCCCTTTGAAAAATTGTTCCACACTAGAACTTTCAAGAACTCACCACTTCTGACCTTTCCACAAAGTGTCATGGCTGTAGCCTCTATAGTTTCGGAGAAAAAGTGCTGTGACATACAGACGGACAGACGGACGGACAGGTGGACACAGGTCGTGATTGCAATAGGGTTTTGTATTTTAGAACAAAAACCACAGAAGTTCTATACAGATGGAAAAATGGCTCTGCCCAAAAAATGGCAAAAGATCATAGATAGTAATGAACCATATGTACTCAAATAAAACCCATTTTAAACAAAAGAAATGTTCAATCGAAAAATACTTTTTAGACTTACCATTAAAAAGGGAGTTTCTTGCGCACCAAAAATGGGTGGTGGACATTGTTTTTTTCATATATTTAAAACTTTCAGTTAGTATCAACACTCATCAACCTTAAACAAGCTTAATAGAAAACCTCTATACTCGTTATGTTGGATCCAGCTTTTGCCTGAGTATTGTACCCCTGAACTATGCAGCTGGGATTGTGTCGCGTCACCTATGATTTTTTTTTTCTAGTTTATTACAGGATCCAGAACGACTTAGTTTTTACAGAAGTGAGTTTTGTATCTCTACTGAGCATAGAATTAACTTAATACCACTACTGCGGTGACTAGCATCGTCTATTCAGAGACTCAAAGAATAAATGGGGATGCAACCTTTTGGGCTCTGCACTTGCTCCAGTTATTGCTAAGTTAGCCACTTATTAAGAGCGTTATTCTCTTTACAGACTACACCATGCTTATCAGAAGCCTCTCTTTTTGCCTTTCTAGGTCCCGTAACGTTTATTATTGGTTAATAAAGACCAACATGCTCATTGCAGCCTTATCAGCCATAACCCTGATATTTTTTTAATGCAAAATAAGCTGCAAATCTCTTCAAACTTGACTGCCGCTTTTGATTTGACCAATATTTTTTCGAAACTGGTCATTCTCTTTTGTGTAGGACAGCAACTTAATTTTTATTGAAGGCTTATTCATTTTCTTATTTGGCCGGGTAGCATACCTTGCTGAAGTTGCACTGATAAAATAGTGCATTTTATGCTTTATACCATGACATCAACCGTAGACTCAATCAAACAAAACTTATAAAGCGACTCTAGCCTCAATTATCCATTGTACATGATATGCCAAAGGCCTTGGCTAAGAATATAGCCTTAAGAAACACGTGAGTAAACTTCGATTCTTTACTGAATTTTCTCTGTTTTAAGCAGCAGTTTCTGTTATCGTTATCGTGTTATCGTAATCGTGCCCTGACTTTCAGTAGTTGTCTCCTCTAACGGACTCCGTTCGTTAATCACAATATGAGTAGTAACGTTGCACTCCTACTCAGATCCATCAGGAAGTTAATTAATGTACCCTACGTCACTTCTTGTACTGGAAACAGCTATTCAGGGCCCGAATTATCGAAAACAGCTGACCAGAATGCTTAAAAGCAACATCTCAGTAGGCTAAAAGTAGGCTTTTGAGATTGTCGTATGACATTTCTCTGATGCCATTTAACCAAAATGATACAAACGAAAAGGAAATACATATCCTCAAATCTAAAATAAATCGTTGATAGAGTACTGATAAAATTTCAACCGTACTATCATATATACTGTCGAAAATTTTTAGAAAATTGGTTTGGTTTGAACAGCACTAGGTGGTACCAATGAGGCTACTCAAAGAGGTTGATCCGCAGTGTGACATAGTGTTTCTGTTTTCGGGTCTGAGTAAGAAGGCAGCGGTAGTAATCTGCTTTTATCATCTACAGAATGAGACCAGATCTTGCTGTGCTTTACAAATGGTCTTCGCTGCTTGGTTTTACCGACGAATGCCTTCTAAGGTACTCGCCCTTCATCAATTCGTTGCACATGACCAGTCAATTGCAACTTTGTAGTCATATCTCAGCAGAGATCTATGTCTTGTCAAACAATTCATACAACTTGTAGTTGCATCGACACACTATTATTGTAATATCTTTCTCACCTTATACCTACAACGTGCCTTAGCACCCGCCTTTTGACGGCATTCAAAATATTTACGGGTGCTTGAGGAAGGGATCCATGTCTCACATCCATAGCAAAGCGCAGATTATTATACTTGGACTTTTGTTTTCCTGTGTATGCAGCTAGACTTCAGGGTACTCTTAATTGGTAGTAAAGTGAATTCGTTTGGACATCTCTTACTTTGTGTATCCATTTTGGTCTTAATTACACTCCGATATTACACTTTTGCAGGAATAAAAATTTACTAAACATATTTTTTACATTGATTCGACAGAATATGAAAATGCATGTGCCACCTTCATGTACCTTTACCAAAAATGACCTAACAAATAGATCTACCAAGTTGGCTATTCAAAAATGTAGTATCTAGTAGATATCATATGAAGGTATCGCCACACAACTAAGTATCTACGGGTTTCTCTACGTGGGGTGGCATTATGTTAGGGTTTAATATAAACACTTTTTATGGCACAATAACTGAAATCCTGGAACGTGCACAACACCATTCTGACTCCCGAAAGCATCATAATTTACAGGAGCAAAAACGAAAAAAATCCGGTGTCCATTGTATATGTATCCTTCTGTTCAAACACAGCAACCTTCTTCTCCGTCTGCAACTATCCTCATCATAGTAGATGAGAGCAATGGACAAAGTGGGAGTGTGCATATTCAGCATGAAGGACGAAGAAGACATTTCCTGTTGTACGAGTATACTGGGTTGCTAGCACTGATTACAAAGGAATCATTTTAAGCTTTAATAACGTACGGTTTTACGAGTATTGTCCACACAGTTTTCTCTGGCTTGCTTTCGGATTCTCACTCTCGATGGGTGGCTTTGGTTGGGTTGATACACAAATGCATTCAGTTTCACTTTATGCACCATCACCACCGAATAAAACGTTTACTGAAACGGCAGTGAAGGAAAAACCTTATATAAAGTTCTTTTCATAAGAAAATCGTATTTTCCTCAGTTTGTAAAGGATATGGGATAAAATATATTGTGCAGGGATTGTAACCGTATTAGGAGTGAAGAAAAGACGACCATGGGTTTGATTTGAAGGATAATGGGACGTGGATGTAACTTCTGAGGAATATTATTTATTTCATAGTACGTCGAATTCTCATCCTTGTCTAGAGTAAATTTTCAATGAGCCTTGGTTGAGAAATTGACTTATGTATAACATTATTGGAAAAAACAGAGGCTGAATTTGAGCAAATTGCTTTTGTTGAATATTTTAACAACGATATCAAAATGAACTAATGTTCTCCTGCATAAATGCCTAAAATTCAGGTTCACAATCCTTGAATTGTCCTCGTGGCTATTGGATTTGAATTCTCAAAATCCTTTCAAATGCAGAACAAAGTGTCATACAATATGTAGCTTTATTTCGTTGATCCAATCACACGGCTCCATTATGTCGAAAACTGCATTAGGCACATTCCGCTGAAATTTCACGACTAATTCTGTTCAAGTTGCATTCGAAACGTTTAATCGCAGGTGTAATTTGAACAAGCATTTAGAGCTTAGAGATAATTCATGTACAACAATCGCTCTAAGCGCTCATAGTCGCCAATACCTCGAACAATGCTTGGATGAGAGTCATACGTATCGGGAGCCTGCAGGATAAAATATTTTATTTGCTAGCGTACCAGCTGGATCCTGAAAATTTGCATGGGTGACTGTTGAATTTTGCAATAAGGCCATTAGGTTAATGAAATATTGCAAGCTCACTGTACGGTGGATGTTAATCAAAGAGGATAACCATCACTGAATCCTTGCAAATAGGCCTGGTGGCTGTGCGAGCTTTGTAAAGTAGCACCATGGTTGATTACATTGTTTCAAATGGGTAACTCATAAATTCCGTCAATTGCGAGCCCAATATATGTTCATTAAAAGTTAATTAGATCATCTATTATTGTGCAACGTGATAGAGTCCCGCTTCATTATGTAAAGAAAAATGCTTACATTTTCATAGGTCCTGAAGGGGTATTGACTGCAATGTATTATTTAGAACTATAATACTTTTTTTCAAATTCAAGATCCAAGCATATAGTAAATGAAAAGCACAAGCTAAGGAAAAGCAGGAGTAAATTTTTACTGGAGAAGGGTTTTTTTCGTTAATATACCAGTCAACATTGGTCAAAGAACCAAGATGTAAACATCATATTGTAGTCGTATCCGTAATGCTTAAGTAAAGCCCAAAAATTACAAGGAGACCCTCGACAACCAGCTGGCTCCCATCATATCAGACGCATCGTTAAAGATGAGCTACCAGTTCTGGATGGAAGTGAAAGTGGCTATCAGAACCGTGGCAGAACAAACGATCGGACATGAACCCCGGTGCAAGAGAAATGATTGGTTCGATGATGCGTGCCAGAATGCGTCAGGTAAAAAGAATCAGGAGTACTAAGAATGCGTAGGTAGGAAAACCGGGACGAAGAGAGAACACTTTGAAAATCTCAGAAGAGCAGCGAATAATATAATTACGATTAAGAAAAGAAAATACTATGACGACCAATTGAGAAGTATATATGTAAGTCTAGCGAGCAACAACACAAGACAAGCATACAAAGTAGTGAAAAGCCTGAAACTTGGTTATCAGCACATTGGCAATATAATCACTAATGAAAACAAGATTAAGAAAAGATGAGCATCATATTTCAAGAACTTCCTTAATCCTTCGCACAGCTCCAGAACATCGGAGCTTTAGATGTCTGCGAAGAGCTTTCATTGATCCCACCAACTCTGGTTGAAGTTTGTTCCATCATCTAATCCCAAAAGAAAAATAAAGCTCCGGGCATCGATGAGATTCCGGTCAAGCTCAACAAATATGGTGCCAGCAATGTCCATAAGGCTCGTAAAAATGTCCTCCAGCACATTTTGCAACAAGAACATATGCCGAAAGTGTGGAGCCAATCAATTACATTCCTTATCCACAAAAAAGGTAGCAAGCTACAGTGCAAAAAATACAGAGGCATATCACTACTTTGTATGGCGTACAAAATATTTTCGTAAATCTTAGAACATCAAAATGGATCATACAGCAGTATTTTGGAGGAGTATCAAGGTGGTTTTTGAGCAGGTAGATCCACAATAGACCAAATATTCGCAGTCAAACATGTACTTGAAAAATGCTGGGAGTTTAACATAGATGTACATCAATTTTTTGTTGAGTTTAAGCAAGCATACGACTGTATTGATCGTAACGTACTCTATCAAACAATGCATTGCTTTGGCATCCCAGCCAAACATGTCCGTCTTACGAAAATTACAATGACGTCGTATACCTCCCAAGCCCGCATCAATAACCAAATCACCGATGCCTTTGACATAGATATCGGACTAAGGCAGGGAGATAGGCTGTCCCCAACGCTATTCAATTTGGCTCGGGAGTATGCCATAAGGAAGCCACCTGTCGATACGTGAGGTACATTACTATACAAGTTGAGCCAAGTAGTAACCCATGCGGATGATATAGAGATTTTGTCACGGTCATTAACAACTGCCAAAGAAGTCTTCCTGAAACTCGACAGCGAAGCAAAACTAGTAGGGCTACAAATCAATGAAAATAAAACAAAGCTCAAGGCCCAGTCGAGGAAAAATACCTCAACTACGCAAAATATCACACTTGGCGAATACAGTACCGCAAATGTTGGAAAATTTGTGTATTTAGGCGCTGAAATAACAAAAACGGGCAATGGAAGAGATGAAATACGCCGAAAAATACACATCACAAATAAGGTATTTTATTCAGTATTGACGATCTTGAAGACCAGCTGCATGCACAGGAAAACAAAGCTTCAAGTATACAAATCTTTGATAAGACCTGTGTTATGCTATGGGTGTGAAACACGGACCCTAACCTAAGCATCCGCAAATATATTGAACGCCTTTGAGCGACGTGGCCTGAGGCGAATAATCGAAGCGAAGCCAGACGGGGAGCAATGGTGAATTCGATACAACCATGAGCTGTATGAAATTTTTGACAAACCGGAG